>JAOUZG010038069.1:2645465-2686415 GCA_026289955.1 Argiope argentata | reverse complement strand
ATACAAGAGACGCTTCATTCGGCTTAAATCTGCTGCTGGGTTCAGCAACGAACTTGTCCATGACAAGTGCCATTTGTCACAACAACCACAGTTTCATTGAATGAATCTCTTCAGTATTGCAAACGATCTAAAAAAAACTTTATCTCGCATTTATTGTGTTAAAAAAATATCACATTTCCTATTTATTTCATTTCACATAATCACGTGTACAAAATGACATTTTTCTAGGTTTTATTTGCTGTTGTCATTAACTTGTTTTTTTTATATCAAAGCTTTTGTGAATGTGATGGCAACAGGTTATTAAAAGCTGATTTTTTAAGATGCTGGTGCAGATAATAAAATTTTTATTTTTCGACTACGGATTTGTGTTCACGCCACAAAACCTCACTCCTAAAACATTATCATATTCTTACATGATAATAAAACATTTGTTTATTTCCTGCTTAGAGATATATATTTTCTAACATTTTCCAAAAAAACGAGTACATTTCACTTATTCAGAGAAGACTTTATAGTGCGTGAATTTTGAACACTGTGATAAGACGCTATCCGATAATCCCCTCCCCCCCAAAAAAAAATGAATCTGAAGAACCAATTGCTATCAAAATTCCATAAGCATCGTATGAATGATTGTAGTAGCATTAAATGAATGAATATATTATTTTAAAAAAAGCAAGTGTAAAAGTAATCTGGTTTTAGGAAAATAATTCTACGGGAAATAAGAAAATTACATAAAGTGAAATGAATAAATATCAACAGATATGCTAAAGCCAGTAATTTCCGTCAATTGGTCTTCCTCGTGTTCTGGAAGTCCCGGAGTCCTTTCCCGGTTCGGGCAGGGTTGTTCTTCTGTATGCTATCTGTGAGATGTGCGAATGTGCCCCCTTGTAAAAAGGGGATGTGCAGGCGAATGTGGTGAGTGTGTAGCAAAGTCGTACTCTTTCCCTAGTTGGCGCTACTTCAAAAACAAGAGACGCTCCTTTCGACTTAAATCTGCTGCTGGGCTCAGCGGCGAGCTTGTCCATGACAAGTGCCATTTGACACAACACATTTCCGTCAATTGTAATATATCATTTAAATAATTTTTCGAAAATATCTAGGAATGGAACGTTTAAACAAAATAAATTCAATGGCAAAACATCTGTTTATTTTCTGCTTAGAGAAATATATTTTCTAAGAAATGCCTTATTGCCATTTTGATTGATCATAAATATTACATTATGAGACTTCAGTATCTTTACTTCGAATGTGAAGGGAGAAAACAACATATGTAATTTCATTTCTCGAAATTCTATTTTAAAAAATAGTCAGTGAAATAGGCCAAATTCGAAAGAAATAATTACAATGATCACAATATATATAA
The DNA here is from genome assembly GCA_026289955.1 of Argiope argentata. NCBI lineage: Eukaryota > Metazoa > Arthropoda > Arachnida > Araneae > Araneidae > Argiope > Argiope argentata. Next base: position 2,685,052 of record JAOUZG010038069.1, on the reverse strand, counting down.
AATATAATAATGTAATTAAAAAAATCAATTAATTACTTACATTTTTTATGAAGCATTCTTATATATTAATATTATATTGCTATTTTGAAGATATTTTTTTCCATTAAAATGGTTCCTTGAAGAAAACAAGTTGACTTATTGGAATTTTTAATTATTTCATTTAATTGATAACAAATACCCTAAAATCATATTGATCTATAAAGCTTCAAACTGGAAAATCTTGTAAAAAATTAATATAAAGCCGTTGTAGAAAATTCATATTTATCTTTCCATTTTTTATACTCTACAATACTCCATCTATTATGTAGTATTTTTTATATCATGTCAAAACATGATGTTTTTGAGATGAAGTTTTTGGCGTCGACAAAAATCCGTAGGTGAAGAATAAAAATTTTATTATCTGCACATGCATCTCAAATAAATAAATAAATAAATAAATAATCAGGTTTTAATAACACGTTGTTATTTCATTTATAAAAGCCCCGATATTTAAAAAAAGTAAATTAAAGACTACAGCAAGTAAAACCTAGAAAAATGTCATTTTGAGTGCGTGATTACATGAAATGAAATAAATAGGAAATGGGATAATTTTAAAAAAAACTATCAATGCGAGACAAAGTTTTTTGGATCGTTTGCTAAATTAAAATGACTCATTCAATGAAACGATTGAAATGAATAAAGATATAATTTAACTCGCACGAGCACGTTGTGTTTGACCGTCCAAGAAATGTTGTTCTGACGTGATACATTGAAATATGCACAGCAAATTTTATTTTAATCTTTTATTATAATTCTTATATTTATTTTCATTATTCTCTCATTTTTAGATAACAAATACTGTAAGATCATATTGATCTATAAAGCTTCAAACTGAAAAATCTTGTAAAAAAACTAATATAAAGGTGCTGAAGGAAGTTAACATTTATCTTTCCATTTTTGTTAAACGTTACAATACTCAGTCCATTATGTTGCATTTTTTTTTCTTTCCTTCTTACCTCTGTCAGGCAATATACATAATGAAATCAGCAATTGTATTCATTTTAGAGACTTTTTAAAACATCTTCAGCAAGATATACATATTTAGTTGGCAACAACTAAAGCTGTCCATTAGGAATCCCAGTGAATACAAAACGGCAGGAAAACAATAACTCAAGATTCCGGGCCTCTCAAAACCAAACTACGAAAAAGTGAATCATTAAGCCGCGGAATTCCGGGGAAGCGAGCGAATTTCTCCACTCCACCGCCGTTTTCAAAAATAAACCTTCGGCGTATCTAAAACAAGCCAGCCGCCTTTTAAAACCCCGCCAACAAAGAATCTGTTCCCGGAACAAGAAATAAAATTACGGAATCGAGTGTCCTTAATGCGCTGCCACATTAGGAGACGAAGAAACTGGCGGGGGAAAATAATAACAATATTTCGCCGGCGAGGAGAGGTGCTTTCCTCAAAAAGTTGAAATCGATATCACTTAGCTGCTGCTTCAGCTGGGAAGACATTAGAGGGACGGCCGCTCACGGTTTGGTGGAAGATTTCAATTATTCATGATGCCAAAACACAGGAATAAACTTTAATTGCTCTACAGTGGGGAATTATCTTTCTTTCCCCGGCACGTTTTTGTTCGGGAATTACACCTCGGAAAAATCGCAGACTTTATATATATATATATATATATATATATATATATATATATATATATATATATATATATATATATATACTAGCCGCCTTTGGCGACCAGTCGGTTCGCCATTATTAACGCTCGCTAAAATTTTCATATGATATTATATGTAGCTGTGTCTCATAACAGGCTTTTCACCAAAATATTTTTAAACCAAATAATTTTGATAGTCATATGATTCATTTATAGTATTATTTGTTACTAGCCGCCTTTGGCGACCAGTCGGTTCGCCAATAGCAATGCTCGCTAAAATTTTCATATTGTATTTTATGTAGCTGTGTCTCATAACAGGTTTTTCACCAAAATATTTTTAAACCAAATAAATTTTGATAGTCATATGATTCATTTATAGCATTATTTTCTTCAGATGTTCTGTTCATTGTACTACTCAACTTTCTCTTTCTATCCGAGCAATGATTGTCCCAGAATTGATATTTTACTTAAATGGTGGAGGGAATGGTCTAAAATTCTACGTTTTTATAGATTAACTAGCCGCCTTTGGCGACCAGTCGGTTCGCCAGTATTAATGCTCAGTAAAATTTTCATATAATATTTTATGTAGCTGTGTCTCAAACCAGGTTTTTCACCAAAATATTTTTAAACCAAAGAAATTTTGATAATCATATAATTCATTTATAGTATTATTTAGCATTATTTTCTGCAGATGTTCTGTTCATTGTACTACTCAACTTTCTCTTTCTATTCGAGTAATGATTGTTCAAGAATTAATATTTTACTTAAATGGTGGAGGGAAAGGTCTGAAATTCTACGTTTTTATAGAATAATGATATTCAAATTTTCATAAATGTAAACATACTAAACAAATAAAGACACAATTGCTTTTCAAGAGATGCGAAAGTTTAAAAACAGCTTGGAAAATGCCGCGCAGAGAGGAAATAATGGTGACACACACCCACCCTTCTTTTCTTTATTTTTCTATTCTTTTTTTTCTTCACTACTTTTCTTTCAACAAACCCTTTTTTTCCCTTTGTTATTCCTTTTTTTTCTTTCCTGCCCAGACTTTATTTTGAGCAGGCATAGATTAAATATCCATACAGACTAATAATTAAAGCAACTATTTTCATTCTTTTTTAAACATTCCGATATCTATGAATGAAAACCAACAGACTGCTAAACAAATCATAATTTATTACTTCCTGGTATCTTACTCAGTTGGTGTGGGGGAAGGGAATAAAAAATTTTGGCGGGAAAGTAAGAAAAGTGCCGTTTTAACTATTTTCCTCGCAGTTTTTTCATTTTTTCTCTCCTTAAGAACCATCCTCGTGTCTTAACGAAAATATTAAAATAAAAATTAGCCGAATCGGTAGAGCCATTCTCTAGTTTTGCGCTTAGCAACGCATTTCGAGTTGCATTTTTATTAATACATACATATATATATATATATATATATATATATATATATATATATAGTGAAAGAGAGCATATTTTTTCATATGTATAATTTGTTTTTATTTATTTCAGAAGGAATATCTGTATCAATCGCGACATTTTTTATTTTTATTATATTTATTTCAGGATTCAGGAGCTTCTTAACCATTTCACATACAATGACGTCTCCGACACGCGCATCGAATTATTGAATTTTTAAATTTAAATCTGTAATTAAGTTATTGTATTCAGTAATTTAAAATAAAAGAATCACTTAGAAACTATTCAGTATCTGAAAGCTCGTTACATTATTATAGGAATGGAAGTAACAAATGTTCACGACAGGATGTGTCCTCTAATTGGGAAGTTAAATAAATTCGTATGTTAAGTGGTTAAATTACGCAATTCTTATTTACGGTATGCGATTACGTTCGGGATCATTTTTTAAAAAAATCACTGTTAAATAAGTTAAAATCATTAATTTTTACATAAAAGAGTTAGAAAAAATAAACACACGTAAAATCAATCCAAAATACATTAATAATACGGACGGACACAAATGACTCGAATGACATTGACGAAGAATAGTTATTAACCCCTTAACCGGTTTGCCCGTACGCCGTACGTGCATCGATTTATCGAATTTTGATAGTTGTAAACAAAAAATAAACCATTCATAGCAATTATAATTCAATAGTAAAGTGACTTCGAATACGTAGATAAGTCAAGTCTATCGATAGATTTCCATTTGCATAAAAATAAGAAAATATTCCCAAAATAGAAGGTGTCATCTTATTAGATAGCAAGGAAAATAAACCAGTTAAGGGGTTAAATATAAATTTTTAGGTTTACCATCTGCTGGGGCTCTAGCACAAAGCTAGAGCATCTCCCCTTTGTTCTGGGAGTCCCGGATAGCGCATAGTTGTTCTTTTGTGTAGTCATTTGTTTTTTTTTGTAAGTTGTGTGAATGTGGTCTTCTATAAAAAGGGGCTGTGCAAGTGAATGTGCTGAGTGAGTAGCGAAGTTGTACTCTTAGCCCTTCTTCTAAAACAAAAGACGCTCATTCGGTTTAAAATCGCTGACGGTCATCAGCGCCTTTGTCCATGGCAAGTGCCATTAGTAACAACAACAAATCTACCATTTTTCATATATTTTAATCTAGGGTTTAAGTCTAGTATCTTACTTAATAGATCGCACAAATAGATATATTTAGAAATACACATACCTTGACTAAATTTGAATTTAACCTTGAACTACAATTGTGATCACATACTGAATTTCATTGATTTATACCATAGCATATAAATTTATAAAAAGCGTAAAGTGATAGACAGCCAATCCTTTCACATATCTTATACAAATTCTACATTTTAGATGCTAAATCGTTGTACCAAGTTTTAGTTGTCTAGTTCTTTTAAGTTTTGAAGCTGTCAGAAGTGAAGTGTTTGAGCAACTTGATAAAACTTCTTGGAACAGATTTTGTACAAATTTGATAAAAATCTACATATTTGGTTTGTTCCATGTTTCGTATTCCATATGTCTAGCTCAAAGCGTTTTAGAATTATCATATTCTTAGATGCAGACAGACAGACATAATCAAAAAATCAGGTTTTCGGAGCTTAAAAAAAAAGAAACTAAAATGTAGAAATTGGTCAAAATTTCGTATTCGATTTCTTTTTTTCGAATAAAACAGTACTTTTTTTATACTTCGCATATACAAGAAAGTAAAAAAAATTCTGAAAGAAAATATGAGCAATAACCTTTAATTTTGTCCGTGAAGAGGGAATTTAATAAATCAGCATAAATATATATTTTTAGCTATATTTTTTTACCGATAAATTAGTCATTATAAACATTAGTATAAAGAAAAAAATTCGCTTATTTGCATCACATCTTAACAAAGCCTGGGATTTATGTATCTGATAATCACGGGAATAAAAGTGGCAGACTTTATTAATAATATATTTTGTTTTGGGGTCTCTGAAACTTTGAAAAAATGAACGGACGCAAATTTGATGATTTAACGCTTTTGAAGCACCAATTTTTCGTTTTTAGGGTTATGAGAAAATGAAAAAGAATGTTGTTCCATTTGGTGACTTATCGCCGACAAGAAGTTACAGCTTGGCGGAAATGTCCACCGTATACTCGTTTCTCCTGTCTGGCCAATAAAGGGAAGACTCATCAATTAATATGATTTTTAATTTTTCGCAATTCAAAAAAAAAAAAGTCTTGCAATTCGGATGATTTTGCGATGGGGGGGGGACATCGTTTCCTAAATATCAACATCTGCGTATTCTGGTAATCAAGTAAAAAAAAAAAAAAAAAAAAACTTCTGACCTCGAGAAAAAAATTTTTGAACTCGATTTATTTTTGGGATGATCAAAAACCAAAGCTTTTATAAATATTGGTGATTTTGAAATACGAATTGTGAAAGAACATGTGGTTTACACGTCGGACTGATACCACGTGACTTTAAAAAATGACATTCTCACATAATAACTTGAAATTTGCAATAGAAGATATCGATTTTTTTAGAATGGAGCTAAGTTTTACGGATGGCGGTGGACTTATATATGTAATATATAAGGTAAGTAATATGATAATATAGATAGATTAGCACACTATCTGTTAATTATATGGTGCGAAATGGACGTTAAAAATCCTTCAAAACACTTTGCATTGCTGATTTCTACATCTATAACTATCAGTTTTGGAGAGCATTTAGTTTTTGGAATGCTCATAAAGAAAGAGCGTTTTAAATATTTAGTTAGAGTTTTAATTAAAAATTAATCCATTTTTTTTCTATTAATAATTTTGAAGCAAATTCAATTTTTATACCATGTTCAAATTCAAAAATTAGTTTTCCAGTGATGTAAATTTTGTTTCTGTATAATTTTTTCTCTACTTAAAAACAAATTAATTAATTTTCAAATATTTTTCAAAAATGATTTCAATTGTTTTAGTAGTTACGTTTATATACACAAGTGAGTTACGACGATATTAAATGTATTATTTCATCGGTTTCGGCTTTATAACTGAATGTAATTTTTTTAATAAAAAGATAATAGAATCATCATCACGCAATTAATTAAAGACTGCTTTAATATTTTCAGATGAATGTTTTCAAAACTATATTTTTGAAAAAGAAGAGCCAAACCCAATAAAAACCATCGGATTTAAGAATGATAACCGTAAAAGATGAACATTCTAAGAGAAAGGATCAATTTGCACAGTTAATAACAGATGGAACTTGATTAGCAACTTAAAGAGGTTACTGGACAGATACAAATCTTCTGTGAAGTACCGTCCTTTATCTTCCAGCAAGATACGTAACTGGTTTCAGTATTCAATTGCCATGACGTATTTTGTATGTACCATGTGAGCAAGAATTGATTTTATTAATTTTTTCAGGGTAAATTTGACGAGAAAATGGAATGTGAATAACAGTTATCTATCATCTTTTTCATCTTAAAGATATATTCTAAACACTTTCCATTTAGTTAAATTTTTCATGCAATGAACCATACTTTTTGAAAAATTTATCATGAACCATATAGGATAACTAATGCATTTAACCAAAAGAATCAAATAATAAACATAATTTCCACGCTGAAAACGCGGTGCCCAGGATAGCTTGGTTGGTAGAGCGGGTACTTACGTATTAGACCGTCTTCGCCAACAGTCGCCAATGTTTTCGTAACTTATTGGCGACGGATTTAAATTTGGCGATAAAGATCAGCGGATTACAAGATTACTGGATAGCCTTAGTTGGCAGTTTAGCAACTCATTGATAACGTCTTCAAATTTGGCAATATAGTTGGACGGTCAAATACGTAAGTATCTTAGCGCTGGACTCGTAATCCTTATATTGTGAGTTCGAACCTCGCCATCCAAAAACTCACCGAGAGTGTGGTGGCTGGTGCTCGTTAAATCTGTCGTGGTCTCAAAGTCCTCCATGTCGAGAGTAATATCACTGGGGGTACTGGGTCATAGGTGATCGCTTTCTGTTCCAGATCTAAATTACGATCTGTGGATGGATGGATATATTCCAGCCCGCCCCCTAAAAAGGGTTCTAAGTCGTACTCTTGTTCCTAGTTGACGCTACTGGAAAACGAGAGACGCTCAATCAGAGACGCCGACAGGCCTATAAGCGAGCTTGATAAAGTGCCATTAATAACAACAACAACTCTGAAAGCGCAGTAACACGAAGCCAACTATTGCTATTTGAGACGACGACAAATACTTCCCCCGACACGACGATTATCTATCGTTATTCCATCGGAGTCATGTGATCTTCAAGTAGGCGTGGTCTATAATTTTGCCGCAATAATTGATTGACCTAGTGTGAACGATGCTTAAATGTGGTCCAGTAACTAATTTCTAAATCTTAGATAGATATATTTTCCAGTTGGATAAAATTCAATTTCATTTTGTGTTGTTTGAATCAATATATGTATTGGTGAAAAAAAAATTCTGATATAGTCTTCGGGTTTTATTAGTTATATTCAATAAGATATATTGTAATTATCTCTTTATTTTAAACAAGAGAAAAAAAGTTCAATTCTTTAATGATTGTTGTTTTAGAGGCATCTCGAGGAAGATTCGAAAATCGAAGGAAAGATTCAAGATAGCAGTGAACATTCATTGTTTAAAAATGATGAAATTCAAAGTCTTACAATTATGTCACTTTCGGTTACAAAAGGATGGAACATCTTTTATTCAAAGTACTAGTTTATCAAGAATATTTTTATAAAAATAATAAAATCAAGGAAATTTCCATAAATTCTTAATTTTTTTCGGGATTAAAATCGTTGATTCAAATAACTTAAAATATAATTTTTTTTATGTCATTGAACACATTTATTCAATTAGAGACATATGTCCATCTTTAACACTGCAGATTATAACTATTGGAGTAAGGTCAGATCGAACATCCAGCTTAATGGCAGAATTTTTTCAAGTAATAATGATTGATTTCATTATGAAATTAAATATAAAATTGTCTATAACATAAAGCAATGGATATAAAAAGGGCTTCGACTTAACTGTTGGAATTTTCAGAACTTGATTCTTGAATTCAGATTAAAATTTCGGAAAATAATCTTCTGCAGAAAAAAAAATAGTAAATAGTTTTGAAGGATATTCCTAATTTTAATAAAGATTTGAAAATATCCAAATGAGAAAAAAATAGACAAATGAAAAAGTTACAAAAGATAGAAAAAGTTAAAAGAAAGATTTTTTGTTTATTTTTGAAATGTTTTATTTATAAAATTAATAATTCTTGCTATAACGGCAAAAACATGTTCACTTTTAATACTTTCATGATTGGCTATAAGATTAGAGAACAGCTATTATTACTTATAAGTAAATGATAACATCCTACACATTGTAGCAAGGTGAAGAAAATTTTAATTCCTAAGATTTGTGACAAATAAATAGATTTCTTTTAACTAAAGAAAATATTCATGTGATCCAAAATGGCGTATTATTTGCAATTAAAAAAAATCTGATCTTCGTTTTTGAAATTCAAAAGGAAATTCGAAAAATTGTAGTCATTATATTTATTATTACTTTTGATTGATTAACGAAATTCAACTTAATGTTTGATCGCCAGAGTGCATTATCGATGAATAAAATGTTCGGGTGCATATGAAAAATAAAATAATTTTCTTTGATAACAATTTTTTTAAATAAATTTACGAAGTCAAAAGACCATACCTGTAAAGGGAAAATTAAAAATTATAACTTTGAGTCGTTAAAGAAGAATATTATGCCTGCCATTCGAGCATTTATAACTTTTTTTACTACAAACCATCGAACTTTGTTCTACAATATAGTGTTTAGTTCTTATTTAACGTTGATTAATTTTTCATTCTTGCAGGGCAAGGAACTGATTGATTCTTTTTTTCCAAACTCGTAAATATCTTCCGCTCAAAATGTGTCTTATAGTTCAGAATTTTATTTGCTTTTGATGCAGTACTTTTGCCCCAGAGGCATCTGCATTTTCCCTTCTTTTGTTGACTAAACCAATTACAAAGCGAAGTTTAAAGAATATATTTGCTATTTTACCAACCTAGCATTCATGAGATAAATTTAGAAGATAAGAATGCATTCATAAAAATTCAGTATTGCTTTTTTTATATATATATATATTTCGATTTGCTTATAAAATGAATTTTATTAAATTCTTTGAAGATATACTCTAGACGAATCAAGAACTACCTGAAATGTTCTAATACAAGGTTTCAAAGACATTGCATGCAAATATTTTTAAAAAAAAATCTGGAAAGAAGGCTACTAATTTGATATAAGCTTAGGAAGTAAATGATTAATATCCTATCTTGGTGAAATTTGGCTTTGTTGCAAATCATCATTTAAAACATTTTTATGCCACTTTTTAATCCTTTGTAGTACGCGTACTAATACGATCCATAACCTTAAATACTTTAAAGGGAAAAAAAGCATATAAGGTTTTAAACAACCATAGAAATGCAAAGTGATTCATAAAATAAATCATATCTGTACTGTTTCAAATACTTGAAATGTTGAAGAATGTACTATCGAGAAAATAGTAGAAATCTATACATGGTATAAAATAATCTCCTGAAAACGTCTGTATGTTGGAACCACAAAAACACGAGAAATAGTTAACGAATATTGGAGATAATTACCATTATGTAAAGAATTTATTGGGAAACGTTTTAGTACATTAAAATCATACCGAAATAAAAAAAGGAGAGTTTTATAATTGCGATTTTAACTTATCCGCGCATTCGCGAAAAACTCTAACTGCGAGTGTGCAAATAGCAAGAGCGTATGCGATACATTTCTTTGCTTGAGTCTGCTTTTAAACACCGATTCAAATCTCATTACATCGAAAAGAAGGAAATCCAACCTCGAAATGATCGCCTGTGTTTTGTCTACAGACATATCATATTTTTACCTTTGTAACAGTCTGAATATTTCTAAATGTGTGCTATAAAAAATTGTTTTGTGGCTGTTTTCGATAAGCTCTAAATATATTGCGATGTTTGTTTGATGTTGCGTAACATGCCCATGTCATTTCGGGTGGAGGCTAAATTTAAATTTAAAGCTAATTTTTCTTCTTGGATGCTATGTCATGGGCAAAACTGTGTGGGTTCTGATGGTATTATATATATGGAGAAAAAATGTATTCTATTGGCGATGGCACACATCCAAACTAAAGATTTTTGTTTCTTAGGAGAAATTTAGAATTGATCATAAATATCATTGAAGCTCACTATATTCTTAAAATCATTTTCCGCACAAAAAATCCCTTTAAAAAAAAAGAGTCCATCAAACTTGATTTATGATTTTTCTTCCTAAATGCTAAAATTGACGATCTCCTTTCCATTACTTGTTACTTTATTGTCCATAAAAGCAGCTCAAATTACCAATTATATAAACTATACAAAATTATGTACATAAAAGAGGACTTATTTTATGCTATCGAAGAGCCCCACTTGGTATCGGTACTCATTCATGCACGTAGGAAGTGTATTATGCAGACATTTAATTCGTAAATGGATGTAACGATTGTTATAAAAATGGGTGTCTAGACATAGAAACAAAAATGTGGTACACAATAAGAGGAAATTCTTAAAAAAAAATGTGACATAGCCTCTAGCGGCAAATAACGAATTAATCAATCATACTCAAAAATCAGAGAATATAAGGAAAGTGAATTCTAAAATGGTTATTCTTTAGATATTACATTCCCTGTGCATGATTAGCCGTTAAGAGGGAATAAAAAACGCAAATATTAAATCGCCTTATTTGTTTATTTTGGCAAGAATGAATTATATTATACTTCTCTGCAAAGAAATCAAAGGAAAATCGAAAGTATTTTAAATTCAATTTTTATATTTTGTTTAGATTGAACATAAACATACAGCACTATATTTCCATAATATGATAACGACGCACAATTCATATTTTTTTAGTTTTCCCGAGATAAGCCCCCCAAATTTTTAATTCCACCCCAAAGGGCACCATTAATATTTCACATGAGCAGCTACATTTACTTCTCTGCAAGACAACACAATTTTTATAACTATAGCAGAACATGAGCCTATTCCGAAATTAAATGACTGTATGAGTGAAAGTTTTACTATAGATACTAATAATTAAAGAAATACACGGAAATTTCTTCAAAGTACCTTGTAGATGAATTCATTAATATATAGCAGATATTTTCAATGCTCAATCTTTGCTTCTAAAGATTCTCAACTCTCACGCTTGATCTAAGTCATAAGTCAGAATCAATTAATATTTTATTTAGTTTATTTCAAATTGTTCGTCTTAAGTTAACGCTACTTTACTCTCAAAATCTCTAAAACAAAATAATGCAAACTAATTTTATCGTGATTTAAAAGCTAAACACCCACATACATTACAGCAACTGTTGAACACATTATTGTTCAATGTTGCTGTAAAGCAAATTGTTAGAAAACCTCATATACTTTAATTTCAGCGTGTATAGCGTTGTTTCAGAAAAATGGTATCGGTTTTCAGATGACTAAATCCTAAAATACAGTGAATTCCCCATATCCCAAAATCTTTAGGGGAAAATTACTTCTTTTTTAATAGGTTTTAAATTTGGTCTATAATTGCTAGGCAACTGAACAATAGAACCAATTGGTGTGATGTCACAATCATATGTCAAATATAATTGTGTACACCACTTAACTTTGAGTTATATTACAATATGCTACAACACCATGGCTTTTTTTCGTCTGCAAAATAGGCAATGAATTTCAAATTTGAATAGACTTTGATCAGAATGTTTTAATAATTAAAATTCCAAAAAATAAGCTATCATACCAATTTACTCTGCTGCAATTTTATTTGCTAATTCTAATAAGCCTTTAAAATTGTTTCATAACATTCTTTTTTCTATGTTATTCACATTAAGATAGTATTAGATATTGTGGGTGTTAAGAAAATATTAAATATGATGTAATGCATGTTATAGTGTGCATATCATTGCAGTTGTGTAACTAAGAGTGGAATAAAGTTAGTAAATAAACACTATAACATTATCATGTTATGATATTTAAGACTAGAAATTAAAATGAAATTTTTGGTATAAATGTATAAATTGATCACAATAGATTTTTAAAAATGTGTATTATTTAAAACGTTGAAATGATAAATGGCATCATTTGAAATGCACACCATTTTCCTGTACCCATGCCTGATTTATGAGATGAATAAATAGTTTAAATAGTTAATAGTTATAGTTAAATAGTTCTCTCTATATTAAGCTTTTGTTTTGAAACAATAAAAAGTCTGGTTTTATTGTTTCAAAGTCAAAAGTAATTTGGAGCCATTATTGCCAAATGGTGAGGACCACTGATTGACCAAATGATCTAACAATACCTAATTCCTTGAACATAAAAGACATCCGATGAAATGATCCCAAATCTACAACTCTTACGATCTCAAACCCAAAATCCCATCAAAATGCCATTATGGTACAAAGAATATGTGCTAATTGTATAATTCAGCAATGAAAAAAATTTAACTATCAATCAATCAGCAATTAAAATAAATGACACAAAGACAATTAATATACTTCCAAGAATTGGACATGTTACATTTTATTAAATCTAAGGGACAAATATTTAAAGGGAAAACATTTTAAAAGGTTGTTGTTGTTGTTTTTATCTTATGCTCAGTAGTGGATTTTATAAAGCACAGCAAGTGAAATACACTTTTTACTTGATTGAAAATTTCATAAGAAATGCAACCAAGTATTTCAGTCAAACATATCTGCAAAACTGTATCCTGTTTTGCTGAATAGATGTACATCAATCAAAATAAATAAATTATATTACAGCAAACATACTTTATGTACATTATTTCTCAGGTTCCTTCATTTTGATCAAGCACATGTGAAACAAGCTGTCATGGCTAAAAACCTATGTTGATGATGCAGACGTTTCAAAACTGAAGAACAGTCTTTTTATTTTTTATAAATAGACTTAGCCTAATAGCTTCATGAAAATAGTTTGAAAAATCTCATTTTGATAACAAGAAAGCTGCATTAATTTTTCTCCCAAATGTCTGTGATTGCACAGAAGTTAGTTGCGAGAATAATTCCAGCTTTATAAATGAAGAACCAGGTTTACAGAGAAATATATGGGCTAGCCTAAGATATCACAATGCAGATCCTTACAAACTTAATTTCAGATTATGTTTGGAAATAGTAAGAAGTTAGAAAATTACAAATAGATCCATGTGACCATTTCATAAAATGAGTTGTTGTATTAAGAGATAAATTATACCATATATCCAAACTCATAATTTAGAAACCAAACAAGAAATGTTTTTAGCTGAAAAGCTTCTTGAGATAATTAATACATTCCACATTTCTGTATTTTTAATAGAAAAATTTAATACATTTAATTTTAAGGTGACTGAATTCTGTAATTAATTTATTATAATTTTAATTTATATGTTGATCTCGAGCAAATTTGATATCAAATTCTTTTTTTTTATTTTTAGGCAACTTTCACTAGTCAAGAATCCTTTGATAAGTAACTGTTCTTAAAAAATAATTTCCATAAATCTTCAATTAATACACATTATTATTTATGTTGAACACAAATAAGAAAAAAATCATACATGTATACACTCATATTTCTCTGAACAGAATAAAATACAACATATTTCTCATTCAACACTGAATTATTACACCATACACGAAATAACTACACTTTTACACCACAATTAAGTTTTCTTTACCATTCTTTTTACATATTTCAAGGCACCCTCACCTCTACTACCACTACTATAGGGTATTTCATTGTAAGACAATTTGTGAAGTTGTATAAATTTAATACAATGACAAGATAATGAAATGAAAGCCAACTTTTGCTTACATTTCATTACATTTTTCAGTCATTAGATACAATAAACAATTCAACTAAAAGAAAAACAGTTATGCAAGGAGGGTAAAAAAGAAATAGAAGGAAAACGAAAATAATGCGAATTCACTAAATTAGGAACAATAACTTTTAAAATACAAATTCCAAGTATTTAATAAAATGAAATTTGCTTCACAATATATGTTTTAACTTATATTTGGTCCACAATTCAATATCATGAAGCAAAAGGTATACATAATATCTGAGTTAAGAAATGCATTAGCATACCTCTGCTCTTATACACATATTTAAATACTCCACAAAATGACAGCAACTATTTACATGCAATTAAAAGTGACTAGAGATGGTATTAAGCAAATAAAATAATTACAGCTAGCCAGAACTGATGGTTTCTGTAAGCTGCATTTAAAGCAATAAATTGATATGTTTATTTAGAACACACAAAACAAATTTTGGCAAATGAAAACACAAAATAAAATATGGCAGCATGAGCAAAGGTAATATTATCATGATTAATTAAAAATGAAAAAAAAATTGCTTTCTCAATTAACAATACAAATTAAGGAAATATACTCTTTTTCCCCCATGATACAGTCAATTATCACAATAAATATAGCATGCATAATAGTAGCAAAATTCATGCTCAAACTGATAAACAAGCCAGATTTAATACAAAAGATTTTGAATCACTTTTCATCAGATAGTAGTGCTGTAACTTATTTTTAATGTTATTATTGAAGGTTTTGTTTTATAAATTATTTCATTTCCATCTCAAGTTTGAAAATATATCAGTAGCAAACACATGGGCCCAAAATTTTCATTGGTGGATCTTTCTATACCAACTACATAGTTACAGCACCATGTTAAGAATAAATAATAACATAATATTTATGACTATTTGAAAATATTTATGAAATTTGGAATTCTTAAAATAATCTCACATGCTTTAAGGTCACAGTTAGAAAAAGAGAGGTAAGGTAAGAAAAAACAGATTTCCTTTGTACTTTGTGAATTTCAAACAAGAATTGAGCAAATTCAGTACACGAGTATAAAACTGTTTGCAGTCAGAAACACATTAGAAACGATTCACAAAAATTGTTTGCTTAAAGGATTGAAATATTAAAATTTATTTAGTAAATTTCTCTATTGTGAAATAGTTATTTATGATTTGATTAAGCATTTTACCTTAAAGAATATATGACTAGGTAGATTTTTAAAAAAGATAAAAATTAGATATGAACTAAATCAGTAGAAATTTAAGCAAATTCTAAATTATGCATTGAATGCAAGAACTCATTAACTTAAATCAAAATTTGAATAAAAACTATTCACAATAAAAAGATATGATACACATATGAAATATTCAAATTTAAATTGCTACCAAATTATGCTCAATTAAAATTCCAATAAATAATGAAAAAATATACACTTAATATTGTTTATACAACAGAATAAACAAATGCATATTTGAAGCTTTCAATACATGTCTAACAGGTTATTTGTAAATGCTATATAAATTAATTCCATTATAGAAACTGCGCCAATATAAATATCAAATTTTTGCTTTCTTATGAAGAATTTAATTTCATCTCAAGAGTCTATAGTGGAAAAAAACCATCTGTTGCTCAGCACTATATATATTTTTCAGGCACTAAGAAATTTTCCAGAAACATTCACATATTCACTAACAAAGTATAAACTAAAACAGGGTTTAGGATAAATTCTAAAATAAACAAGAATACATTAGAGAGAGAGAAGATCACATGAATGAAGAGTTATATCCAGCGCTATTAATTATAAATATAAAACACCACTCATTTCAAGCTTTGTTATTTATTTTCTCAAACAGATCACGGATAGGGAGAAAAATTCAACAGAACATTTTATATTAAGTTATATCGTAAGTTATTTTGTGACTAGTGGAGTGAAAGGTACGCAGTGGCTCTAGCAATGGCCTGAAGTGTCGTCATGATGCATGTAGAACATGCCACCATATCTTAGAAGAAAAAGTGCAGAAAATGACTTCTTATACTTTTACGACAGACACAATATTAAGCAATCAGGGAATGCAAATACACACACTGTTTTTACCGAGCCTTCGGAGCTTTCACAGATTCACACTTGTAGACATGGACACAAACCCTGATATGGCTAAACAGGTTTGAAGAATCAAATTTCTTTCGTTCCTGTTTTATGCACATCTATGACTACATATATCACTGCTGAAGAGAAGTGAACGATTTGATGATGACTGCCATTGATAGAGGCCGTCGTCAAGAGACTGGAGGCACCATTTAACATCTTCCTTTTCAAAAAGACAGATGCAACATCTTTTTTCAGATGTAAAGGGGAGACTCTTGACCAGTTAAAAGTCTGAACATTGATGTGGGCATTGTTTTCATGTGAATCTAAAAAGTGAGAAATATACATATATGCAATTAGAATGTCAAACGAGAGGGTCAAAAATTATTTTAAAATAAATACTATTTATTCAAAATAGTATAGCTTAGTTTTTTTATTTTTAGAAGTTAAGGAATTTATTAATAAAATTATTACCATATACGAATATTTATTTTATATAACTTTTAACTCAAAAGAATTTGAAAGGGCAAGATAAAACAAAACATATTACTTCATTTTTTAATATCATAAAACAAATAAGTTATCTGAATAACAAAAAAATCTTTACAATTATCAAATGCTAAAAAAATTATTTTAACTCAATACTATGCAGAGAATTTTTAGAAATCTTTTCATCGCTTAAATTTAATAATTAAATCCAGCATATTTATTTAAAAACTAAAAATATTAAAAAAACATATTTTTGTATAGTTATAATCTAAATATATTTTATTAACAGCTATTTCATGAGCATTGTTTTAACAAGTGAAAGCATCTTAAAATAAACTTACTTCTCCAACTGAAGTAGCTAATAAGTTCACAATTTTCTCATGAGGCACAGCCACAACACTTTGCCCATTAATCTCAATAATTCTATGACCTACTCGTACACCTCCTCTTTCTGCTATACCTCCGCGAAGTAAACTACAAATCTGAAATTAATTATTGTGTTTTTAAAATATTTATTGAAACATCAAAGTTACCTATTAACTTATTTTTAAAAAGCAAAAAAAAAAATGTGAAAAAATATGTAAAACCATTCTTTTTAATAAATTTTATATGCAAAAATACAATAATATACTTACAACACCATTTTGGACACTAAAACCTAATTGATATTTTGTATCAGGTCTTTTGATTTTTACTTCCACTACTGGTGCACAAGGTACAACAGTTAGTTTCACAACTGTTTGTGTTTTAGTATTCTGTCCCAAGGAAGAAAAAAAATCAAGTATGAAGGAATGAAGTGAGTCAGAATTAAAAATTTAAACATAACTACTAAACATATGTAAATAAATAAAGACTGAGAATGATTAGTTTGCAATATAGTAATAAATTATAGAAAAATTATTTTTATATAAATTTTAAGGTGTAGAATTAATACTAAAGTAAAAATATATATATATACTTCTGAATTTAAAATGTTTTGTTTTAAAAGAAGAAAGCAAAAGAAATATCATTAAACAATTAGGACATTTGTGCATCTTCAATGCATAAATGCAATGAAATGCCATATTAACTGAAAGCAAATATCTAGAATTACTGACATAATTTTAATTCTATAATGAATCTTCTCCTCAAAAATGTTTTTAAAAATTAAATGAAATTTTAATTATGCTTCATGCTTATTCTATTATATTTCTAATATTTATTTATTTTTAAACATCAGTAAAATACTTACCTTAATATAATTTTGACAAGTAGACAAAGGCAAACCAACCAAACTTATACCATTAATGGCAATAATTTGATCACCAATATTGAGTTGACCACATCTAGCTGCGGGCCCACTTTGTGCCATGTTAGCAATGACAACTGTAGGTAACATGGAACCCCAACCAGATTCTACTATGACCATCCCAAGAATTTCTCCTTTTTGCTTAGGAACAACAACCTACGAGTTGGAGAGGGAAAAAGTTAACAACAATTGGAACACATTGATAAAATAATAAAATGGAACTATTAATAAAAATATATAATGAACAAGAGAAATAATAAATGGGATCATACTTCTTTTTGTTTCTCCTTTTTAGCAAACATTTCCAATTCATTTCCAAATATTTCTTGAGAATTAAGCACTTCTTGATAATCCATTTCCTTCACAAAACTACTGTCTTCAATACCATTAGCTTTTAAAAACTCCATATAAGCCACTTGAAATGCCTGTCCAATAGACTGAGCAATAAATTGAGCCTAAAACCAAGAAAAGTTCATTTTTTCCTCCTGTTCTTAATAAATTGTCCAATAATTTTAATAATTTAATAGCAATAAAAGCTTAAAGAAATTAATTAAAAACAAGATTATTTATTTAAAGTTTACAAATTTAATTAAAAACAAGATTATATATTTAAAGTTTACAAATTAACATTTCTTGAAAAAAGAAAAAGAAAATATATATTTAAAAATATATTTTAGTCTTAGTAATTGGGGGAAAAATTGGGAATAAAAATTTTATAGTTTAGCCTCATAACTTACTTCTTCAGATTCAAATACATGACAAATCATCTTTGGTGTGCGCTTAATTTTTGGCTCACTTGGATCATCTGGACTATTCATTACACGTCTTCTTGCCATTAAAACAACTAAATCTCCAATATCTGCTATATAAGAAATTGCTCGAAGAGCATGATCCATCATTATTTCCTAAAGAAATAAAAACATCTCATTAATTTCATATCAAATAATTAAAAAATAGAATTAAAAGTGAATTTCACTTTCAAGTATGAATGTATAAATAGTTTCTTGAAAACATAATGATATGTTTAAAATAATGTTTTTCTGAAATTCTCAACAATTACAACCAAACAAAAAACAAGTGTGTGAAAAAATTAAACAACTAAGTTTTTTCTAACAAATATATTTGAATGCATAGTAACAGTATTGATACAGAATTCTCAAACTGATAAATGTAAAATCAGTTACTTTTTCTTTGAACAATCACATTATATTTAAGTTCATTTTTTTTCCTTTTAAATTTACACCAAAAATTTATCTTTTTTATGGGCCTTTTACAATTGATATCCTTGAAACCTTATACATCATTAAAAAAATTATTAACACATTTTATAGTATATATACAGTCAAACATCGATAATTCGGACTTCTATTATTCGGAATCTTCTATTATTCGGACTTTTTTGAGTAATAATAAGCTTTTGTTGAGTAATAATAGTTGGCGCCCCTATAAAATCAAAATATTTTTCGGAAAATTTTATTTTAACGAACCAATTATATTGCTTGTTACTTTTTCCCCCTGTAAAACCGGTTGAAATACCGTAAGTAGTAACTTATTGCTTGATTCGGATCGTTTTGTTCGAACCTTTTTCGTTCGCTCTCCTTCTACGGGATATTTTCATAGTATCGGCGTAGACCGTTAGTTTTTCTGGCTGTTTGTTTCCCCGCTCCCCGTACTTATCTTCAGCTAATCTAGTCTAGCGATGCAGAAATCTTAAATAATGCTTTAAATGCAGGAAAGTGTAGTGATGAAAATGAAGAAATGAGTGACACTGAACATGAAGAAGAAAAAATTCCTACAGACGATTTAATTGGCATCCTAGATAAAGCGATAACAGGTCTTGAACAACGGGATTTCATAACTGATCATGAAATTATGACTGTATATAAAATCCGTGAAAAACTAATTTCGCACAAACCTAAATATAAACAACTAACATTATTAGATATGATGAAGTAATAAAGATGTTTTCTTTGAGCAAGTAATAATGTTATCATTGCTTTACCGTTCTTTTAATTAGCATTTTCAACTATTGTTTAGTCTTTGAAATCATAAAGTTGTGTATTGTTTTATATCGCCATACTAACGATGTACGTTAATTATTTTTTATTTAAATATACCCAAATTTCGCAATTTCTATAATTCGGAAATTTCCGAATTATAGAAATTGCGAAAATGAAAAATTGAAATTGCGAAATTGAAAAAAAAAAAAAAAACTAATAAATAATATCAACAAATCTGCTTGAAAAGCACTATATTAAACTACAAAATCATTATAAATTGGATTACTATTAATGAAACTATAATTACAATCTAAACAATATACTTTGTTAAAGATAGTACTTACTTTTAAATCTGTATTGAGAACCATTATCTTTTCTGTAGAAATGAAAAGATCAACTTCTGTGCTTGGCTGAGTTTCACCCTCAGGGGCCTAAAAGAAATGAGGAACAACATAGTTAAAAAATAAAATAGTTGAGAATTGCGTGGAAACACTCTATTTGTTTTTATTGTTTATTCAGTAAAAATATTAATTAATTAGTTTTTAGTTTGTTATATTTAATCAATATAATTAAAAAATGAAATAAAATAAATTATAAAAGTAGTTAGTGCATTGTATTACTTTTAAACTCATGAAACATCTTAAAGTTCTAATATGTTTCAAAAAAATGATAATTTTTACTGAATGATGTCCAAGTGGTTTATAAACATAAATTTGTGTTTAAATTCATGCAATAATGTTCCTTAAAAAGGAAAATATTTCAGAAAAATGAACAAAGAAAAGAATTTGGAGCTATGGCAAAAATGAAGTAGAATTTGAGAACATTTTTCTCAAACATGTACATCCAAGGAAAAACTGCAGCATTAACAGTGTTTAATGATCTAGATGTATATGCAAATTTGGATCTGCATGATTTTGAGTATTGTGTGGTGTAAGAACTTTTTGTAAATGGTGATGCATTTTTTTTTCTTTTGTAAAAGGTGCCAACAACAATGAGTAATCGATATGTACGGGCCTACGAGTTTCTATATATATAGATATATAAAGGAATCTAAGGGACTGAGAGCTTTCTAATGAGAAACTAAAAAGTAACATTTTTTTAAAAAAAATAACTTTTGGGTAATAAACTTCCACTTGAAATTTCTTATTAGATGTAAAAAATAAAAATAAATGTAGTTTCAGATTATGCAAAATCTATAACAGTTTAGAAAAATGATACCAATACAAAAGACAACGCATTTTTGGAATCCAAATATTTATAACCTAAAAAACTCAAAAAATTAATTTTTGAATAAATTATCTGCACAGCAATTTATTATGTAAATATATATTTGAATTCAGATTTAGTAACAAATATATTAGGAAAGTAATTTCAAGGCAAAAAGAAAAACCATCATTTAAAAAAACTCAATAACATAATACATATATAGCTAGTTCACAATAAATTATCATAAATTAATATTTTTCAATATAAAGTCTTATGATAAAACAAGTGTAAACAAAAAAAATTAAATTCATTTAAAATAATCAGAAATATTATAGATTCAAGAAAAAATATTTTAGCACATTTCACTTCAATACTTTCATCAAGCAACATCTAAAACACAGACAAGTTTTCCAGCAAATCACAAACAATCATAAGTAAACAATAAAGTGCTGATGAAAAGGATATGAATGAATGCAAATAATGATACATCTTGATAAAGAAATACAGAAGTGCATTTTTAACAAAATCAAACCAGCGGTGATTTTTTATTCAAAATAAAGCAATAATTCAATAAACAAGCAACAATGCAAGCCAGGCCAACTGTAAAACAAGAATATAGGAACAATCTAAATATAACTAACATTCTTTCAGGCATACTCGAAAATGAATGAAAAAACAAAGACACAAACTGTAACTACAATTATAAAAATAATGTACTGAACCGCAAACTAAATCAACAATTTGAAATAAAAGCCACTGCTTCAAGTACAAGGATAACTGCAAACAAAATAGAGCTGACCATGCAAAACATTTCAAGCCCACTAAGTTCCAACCAATTCAATATATATAAAAAAATAATAAAAATAAAAATGTTGAGCAATAAATGAACAATAAGCTTCAAGATTGCAGTACATCCAGAATACATTGTTTGAAATTTTGAATTTCAAATTTTTTTTCCCAAAGTGAAAACAAAACTGATGCTTTGAACAGATGTTCTTGAATTACTCACAGCATGGGGGCACAAAGAAATTTTCATCTGTTCTAAGCGATCATCATCATTGGAAGAGGTATAAGTATCTGTCCCAGTAAAAGGTTCTTCGGAGTCCCCCTTCACTGTGGAAGCTTCATTTTTACCTGCTAGTTGCATTCTTGCCGGATTATGCTTCAGAAGTTAAAATCATGAATGAGTCACTATTGTTGACATGTGTTAGATGTCGTGCTTGAAACTACACATACAATCAACTTCAATAAAACCCTAACAAATGTTTTGTGCTTAAAAAATTCACATTGATACATATATTTATGTTCCCTTTGTGAAATCAAAAATACCTGTTTTCATTTTGATTAGATAAAGCTAGAAATAATAATTCAGTAATAAGATTTTATAACTAATAGTAATAAAATCGTAGCAGTCTTTCTTAAACATATACAGGTGTAATTCATCTAAATATAACAAAAATATATTCATTATTCATGCAATACAAAAGGAGGTGAACAAAAAAGCTATTTTTTTATGATTGAAAAAAATCGGACAAAAAAATCCATATAATGATTTATACAATTTGACTTAAGTATTTACAAATCGCATCTCACATTTCAATGACAAAAAAATATTTAGGGGGGTTTATAATGATGAAATACAAAGTTTGTAGTTTTTACTTCAAAAATCAAAAGAAATTTCTTCCTAAAACACAATGATTTATCAAATAGAAGGTATAGAAAGTACTACAAAAAAAAAATAAATAAGTGAGCACATTAAGAAACAACAAATAAATAAAAAAGATTAAATACAGTATTGCTGGAATACCAATTATAATGGGGAAAAAAAGCCTTAAAATTTACCATTAATACTGCAAGAAAGTAGAATGAATACAACTTACCAATGACTATCAAAGCAGCAACAGAAAAGAAAAATAGAATATAAAGGTATTAAAATTTAAAATCTTTCCTAATATTATATATACCAAAATTGGATAAGAAACAATCAATAGTAAAAACAATTAACGAAGGTGTAAAAAAATCTAACCTTAATTCTAGACACTGCTTCCTCAGCCTGCATCATTCTTGTAGCCTTGGTTGGTTGGCCTTCACATACTAACTGTGTAGAACCCAGGTATCTAGCCCTGAACAGCACACCTTCAATGAGCACTGCTGGTTCATGAATCAAAACTAAAAATGAAATAAAATGATTCATTTTCAAGGGAGGGGAGAATGTTATACTTTTGTTATATCACCAATAAAAAAATGATTAATGAATCTAATAAAATTTAATGTCCCATGTCAAAGTTAAAAATAAATAAATAAATGAAATTAAGAAGGCTAGAAATTCTTAGCACTAAACGAAATCCTTTTTTTTAAAATGTTGATAGCTTGAAATGAAATACATAAATCTCAGTTTTTAAAAGAAATAGAATAAAAATTCCTTTACGCCGACAGTTTCCTCGGTGCAAATTCCTTTTGCACAGAGTTTAAAAATTCAACCAATTTAATAGTTGCAGAAGAGGTCAATGTGTTTATTTTACACATAAAAATAAAATAAAAATAATCAAATTGTGGATCTAAAAACATTTGGTACCCTTAATCATCTTTTTACTCTTATTTTCCCCACTCATCAGTTTCTTCACAGAAACATGAATTAGAGTTCCCTCTAAAATCCTTCAGATTTCAGAAAATCTCTCCATATTTTCATCTTCACTACTACTAATAATAATCTATATTATTAAATTATGTAAGATCTTTTATATCAAACTATGATATCAACCTTACTTTCAAGTTAAAATAAAATTAATCCAGCTAGTCCATTTACAAGACTCAATAAGAAAAAAAAACAAAGAAAATGATTAATTATGTTTTAATTTTAAAAAAAAAGAGAGATTTGAAGAAAGTCAACATATAAAAATTCAAATATAATATCTGTAACTAAAAATAACAACAAAAAAAACTTAAACATTTATGTATAACAAAGCTTTTGAAAATCAGCAGAAGCCATTTAAAATAAACAAATGGACTTTCATAATAGTATCAGAAGCAAAATGAAATAAGGAAAGTAGGAAACAAGCAAATTAAGCATTTATATGCAAACAATAATAATTACTAATTTTTAGCTGCAGATTGATTGCAAACATAAAGCAACTGATTAATGCAGGGCAAGTAATTTACTTATAAACAAAAAATGCAGAAATCTGCAACACATATTTAACTATGAATGTAGCAGATTGAATGCATTTAGAGAAAAGAAATAAGAAAGACAATCAAATGTATTATTTATTTATTTTGTGTTAATTGATTTAATATTAAACTAAAATAGAAAAGCTCCTAAACAAAAGCTTCAGTTCAAGATAAAATGTGGAAAGAAAATAGTTAAATTTAACACATACAGTTGCTTTATAAAAAAGTGAGGATGAAACAGCTACTATAAGTTCCTTTCTTTGCAGATAAAACTAAACAATGGAGCCAGCTATAAATTACCTAACTTAAACACAGTTAAAAATACAATAAACAAAGAAACTTTACAAGCTATTTTATTAAACTAAAACTAGGAAGGCTGAATAATTTCAGTCAACATGCAAATGATAAGAAACTGAAAACAGCAAAGCAACAAATAATTAAAATAAGAATCTGAATCGTATGTCATGCAAATAATGTTGCAGTAGCAAATATTAAAATTTGGAACATGCATGACTTGCAACAATATTTTAACTCACCATGAGAATTCCAGGTTATGTTCCAATGTAATCCAAGGAGAAAATATGAGAAAGAAATACATATAAATTAAGAAACAAAAGTTATAAATATTGTTTTAAACTAATAAAGGAATCAGAAATTTTGAATATGTACCATATGCTGTAAACCATGTAATTTTGATGGCTACATTTGTCATATAATAATAAATTTTGCAAGAAAATAGTTGTAGAGAAGTATATCATAATTTAACCTTTGTTGAGTTTTTAAAAAAGTTTTTGTAAAGTATAAGAAATTTCCAATATGTTGCATACCAACAAATGATACAACACCTTCACGCTAATCTAAACTGCATGAATTTGAAGTTCCTAAAAATTTCTTCAGATCATGAATATATTGAAAAGGAAATTATAAACACAAAACTTTATTAATTGTGTCACAAAATTTATTTCAATTTATTTTAGGAATTACATATTATTTAATATAAAAACAATCAGAATTTTAATGAATGTTTAACAAAAAGTGATAAAATAAAAATTTACCAATAATCAAATTGATGAAGAGAAATGTCTTGCTATAAATGACAATTATATAGCTGATTTTGAATTGAATTTAGCAAAAACATCTGAAAACTAAAGAATTACAATTTCAGAGTTAAATCCAAAATCAGATCAGATCATACTTAGGGAGAAAATAATACCACGAAATTTCAATTTGGTTAATCTCAATTATGTGTCTAATAGTATCCAAAAATTGAATTTTGTGTTTTAGATATGTTTTGTCTAATTCATTTGAATAAGAATTAGACATCAAATAATTGTAGTCACAAAATGCCATATGAAATATATTTATATCATTGAGTATAATATATTCTGAAAGTACAGATCAACTAACAGTCAACTAACTTCTGGTTAGATTGGTCTCAAAAATTGATAGGTATTGATACTATCAATGTTAAATCTGTGTTCCGAATTTTATCTATATTTCCACCATTTATTATCTAAATTTTTTATTTTATCGATATATTTCCTCTTTTACTATTTATCGCGTGAACTAATTTATATTCGAAAAACCAGGTTTCCACTCAAAGGATTTTTGCTAAAACTGCAACAAAAATCTACAAATTATTTGTAAAATTCATATAACTGATTTCATCCATGAAGTTCAAAGAGCTTTTTAACTATATTTGCCAAATTATTTGAAAGAGCTTTTTAAGCTCCCTCAGAGGGCAAAAAGCTCTGAAGAGCTTTTTAGCTATCTTTTTCAAAGGCGGAAAAGACATTTTCCACATAATGTGTTTTTGGAACTAAATGGAAGTCTGAATTCGTTACAATCTCAAATTCGATTTTTTTTTTGATGATTGAAATATTTTATCAAATTTCATATGAGTGTAAATATATCATAATTTTTAAAGTTGCATTTATTCTAATTTTATAGTGGAAATTTAAAAATGTTTTGTCCATATAACTTGATTAAGTAACTATTAAATGTCATCAAAGTATACGGATATTTATATTTTAAATTATAATTTCAATTTTTTTTTTCATTCAGAATTGTATCCTTTTTTTTTTGTAATCATTTTATGATCATTGGCAATATAGCTATACATTGTGTTAAAGAATGTTTCGTTATTTCCAATTTTGGATACATTATGCATAGGAAGGTAGTAAAATTTAAAGAATTCTTTACACGATCAACACAAAAGTTCCTGAAATGGTTAAGAAAACAATATACCATATGCTTCTTCAGTATCCCTATTATCACCTCTTCAAAATATAACTACGATAATAATAATAATAATAATAAGCTTTTATAATTAGAAGAGATTTATTATAAAAGATCACTCTAGTAACCTCATTTAACATTTTGCATTACAATCATCATGTTGTTTATAAGAAAGTATCAATACCATTTTTTTTTTTGAAAAAATAAATAAATAAACTTAATGTTAATCCAAATCAAATCAGCAATCCAAAATATTAATATTTTGGATTGATTTTCTCAGTTTTCAGTTGGCTATCAAGTAGATTGACAAAGCTAAATTCACTTTCCTTATTAAACAAAAGGTGAAATTTTCCTTCAGCTCTACTGCAAATTCTGAGTTTGAATGTTATATGTCATAAAAAATTAATTTTCAGCATTTGAATATGTTTATTATCTTAATTAATTCTTAAACATAATAACAGCGGGAAATAAATATTATTTGTCTTCAAACTATTCATCGGCATCAATTCAATATGATAACAAAGCTATGTTTACTCAAAAGGAACTAATTAAATGTAATGAATATTTGAAATCTTGTAAGATACGTCTTTCCTTTCTGTAATCACAGCAATAAATAATTATTTGCTTTATCTTTTTAATAAGAATTCTAGAATCAATTGAAGAAGAAAAAATCATTAATATTGGAATATTTCTTATACTCCAATATTAATGAAATATACTATATTGGAATTGATTTATAGAGAATATTGATTTATGGAAAACTGTGAATAAGAAATCCAGATATCTTATCAGCAGAGGAAGGTGGTGGATTCTAATATCTTTGAACTTTATTTGAATAGTAAGAAAAAAATAATAAAAAAAGATTTAACAATTCTAAAAAGATAAAAGAAAAAGTTTAGGTATTGACCTTCTTTTGACGTGCTCTTTTTCTTCCCAGAAGAATTTCGAGTCTGAAAAAGAAAAGAAAAAATTTAGCTCTATAATAAATACTATACAATGAATTATATTTTAAACATTATAAAAGTTTTATGAGCAATATTCAGAAATAGATTATTTTTTTAAAGTCTACGCGCATTTTCAGATAAAACTGTCATATTAATACTGGTTTTCTTCTTTCAATTCATTTAAACACTGAACAATACAAAATGAAAACACAATGGAATTGCGTGTGCATGATAAACCGTAAATATTGGAAATGAAATAATTTGATTTTAAGAAATAATTTTCCGTATTAAGAATCAAAAATTCCAACTCATTTCATTAATAAAATTTTAATTTCGAATATCAAGCTTAAATTATTCTTAAGCGCATAAATTTCAGCAATGGAATGAATCAGCTGTTTTTAACGATTATAAAACTGCTTAATCGATAATAAAAATTAATGTATTCAAAGAAAAAAATTTTGCCATTGATGTTAATTAAAATCTCACTCTATCAACAGATCTTAATCTCTACTTATAAATAATGATGTTTGAATGCTGGCACTCCAAGCCAGACATTTTTGATCTATAGTTAACGAATTTGGCACATTTATATACCTAGGTGGAATCATATATGTACCTCAGAACAGGGCCTGACAAAGGCAGGGGCATACGGGGCAGTTGCCCCGGGCCCCATATAACTGGGCCCCCCAAAATGAATAGAAATTTCATTTTACGTTTCCTTTTTTAATGAATGTTCTTCATTACTAAAGTACTAAAGCTGAGGGGACCTCAAAAATCTTTTTTGCCCTGGGGCTCAACTAGGTTAAGTCGGGCCCTGCCTCAGAACCAATTTCTAAAGATTAGTTATTTTAACTAATAAACCGTTGTAAAGCAACATTAGGGTCATTCTGAGATGAACCAAGTAATTTTGAGCCGCGGTCAGATGGCGAAAGCGACACCTGAGCAGGTACCTATTACCCCCCCCCCCCACACACACACACACGGGATCAACGGGAGGACATTTGGCCTAATCGATTTAACATTCAACTCTGTTTCAACCCCATTACATGACGGTCTGGAATCGAGTCTCGAACTTGAAACCCAACGGCTCACGAGCCGAGACTTTACCATCAAGACTAAGAGCTCCAACGTATTTCCATAAAATTTTGATTAGAATTTTAGTTAATTAAAAAGTAATCTAATTTTTTTTCCCTTTATAGCTTTTTAAAAATATCGCCCAAAAAGAAATTTTATATCTTTTCAAAAAATTTTAAAAATGTCCTTTTAATTACTCAATTTAATAGTCATGCGAATTTTTGTTGAATTTCAGCAATTTTTTAAAAATATTTTTTTGTCTTATTTTTGATAATAGATTACAAAATTGTTCCTCAAAACCAAACTGTTTGTATTGCTTCATCAAGTATTACGTCTTTTTTTTTTGTGTGTGTGTGTGTGTGGTGGAGGTGGTTGAAAGTCTCAAGTTATTTTTCTGTGCAGTTTAAATATATGTATAGTTACAAGACGTATTTAAAAAAAATTAAGTGACAGCAGTAAAAATTAAGAGACAGAATTTATAAGATAGATGAACCACACATGTGCATTTTCAGTATAATGTCACGGGGCCCGTCTCCATTAAAAAGTTTCAGGTGTACAATGAGAGAAGCATATGTAAGATACTTAAAATATCACGAGTAATACCATGGATATGAAGTTATATCAAAATGATATAAATGATATTAAAAATAACAAAAATTCCCAGTGAACCACCACCTGGTCGCTAAAGATGATTCGTTAAAAATATAGAACAGAAAATATTTTAATATCCTGCTACTCTCAAGCTCAGGAATTAAACAATGGCAAATGCTTTAAGTGGGATAAGAAAAAATTAAACTTAATGGTATCATTATTTATAAAAATACTGCATTTTTCTAATGCTTAGTGACTCTTATCAATATTATTAACTGATTTAAAAAGTAAAAGATTAAAATTCAGTTTTGTACTATTTTTATCATATGAATATTTCATTAATTTATTTTTTAAATTTGGAAAAATAAAAATATAGCAGTGTATATGTACTTATGTAGTGAAAAACTTTAGTTCCCGTTCTTTTCGAATGTAGTTAAGATCATAAGCCCAGTTCATTCATCAAGCAACCGTAATTAACCCATTAGAGGAGATAACAAAAGAGGAAATTGAATACCAAAACAGCGACAGTATATAGTGACTAAAAGAATATGCGATTCTTTCAAAATTAAAACGTTACCATTCAGATTACTTTAAATTTGTTTTAAAATGAAAGAGAAAATAAGTGAACGATTTAAATTTTTCTCTGTAACTATGATCGATTCATTTAACTTCAAAACGAAATGTTGTAAAGCCATCTTGAATTTTTGAAATAAGAAAATTTTGAGAATGGAGATATTTCATGCACAGGAAACACAAACATAAAGGGCTCCATATTAATTTTGGAATCATTTATTCATTTTGCAGAAGAATAGATAAAATGAAGCCATAATGCAGTTCAAGACAATGCATAAGCCAGATATTCGATGAAATTGCATAGTAATTTTTGTCATCAATTATGACGTCACGTAACCGCTTCGTTGATTCGCTACCACTAAGGATTTATTTACTTCAAACTGATAGGAATGGTTATTGATATTCATTAATATGTATCGCTGCTAATTAATATAAATAAGTCATAATATTTCACCTAAATTATGCATTAAGAAATAAAGTATATAATGTATCTACTGCATTCTTGGAAAAAGACATATATCAAACTATGTTTCGCCTCCTCCAATAATCGGATGTCATGTCGATAAAAGTATAGAAAATCATTAAAAAAAGTACCGACTTTGACATTGTCTACCACCATGTCTTATTTTTAAAAATGATATAAAATGTTTTTAAATACAATTATTTATGTATTAAAATAAATATAATGCTATACAGGAACTAAGTGAAATTAAAAAGAGAGGAAGAGAAATCTTTTCACTGATTGATAGTTTTTTAATGACACCGGAAACGGATGAAATTCCATATCCCATCGAGATTTCATTTTAACTTTTTCTTTAAAGATCGAATCAAAATTTGTTACAAGAAAATGGAGACCCCAATGCCCCCCCTCCCCTCTTCCCCAAAGGGAGTGGAAAAGAGGTCATTTTGAACAATTCAAAGCACGCATTTGGCATTTGGCAATAGACCCCAAAGGAGAGTAAAGACTGTTGTCATAACAACGAGATACATCACACAGAGCTACTATGCGCTTGAACAGCTGGAGTAACAGGCTCGGGCAAAAAGAAAAATATCAGTCAATTTATTGACTTCAGTGACTTCCCATAGCAAGATGGAGGGGTATTGCTCATCAGAGACATAGTGGGCAATAACCGGGAATTTATTATCAAGAGAGTAAACTCGGAAAGAAAGGTGGAAAAGGAAATCCTAGTCAAACAGCGATTGACGTAATTCAAGAAGTGCAGGAAACAAAAAAAGTGTTGAAATCAAACTCCACAGGAAGCTGGGAAAAAGTATCAACAGATCAAGATCTAATGATGAATATTAATACGGATTCTAAGGTGATGACCATCACAATTGTGTTGTGACTAGTGGCACTTACCGTGGACAAGCCCCCGCTGACACGATCAGCAGATTTTAAGTCTAAGAAATGCGTCTTTTTGTTTTACAAGTAGCGTCATCTAGGGCCAAGAGTACGACTTAACTACTCACACGTCACAACCCATTGTACGGGGCGGACTTCATTCGTGCATTTCATTCATTCCTCCACAGATCGTAATTTAGATCTGAACCAGAGAACGATCACCTCTGACCCAGTACCCCCAGTGGTATTACTCTCGACATGAAGGACTTTACGAATACGAACAGATTTAACGAGCGCCAGCCGCCATAAACTCGGGGCCATCATAATTAAAAATCGTTTATAACAATCGACCGTTGTTTTTATCCCACATTTTCAACAACATTTCTGGCATTGTTTCAACAAAGTTTATTTCAATTTTTCAGTAAATCTTGAGCTTGTTACGTCGCGCACGCGTGAGAAATGCAATTTGAACATTTGGATGAAGATACTCTCATTCAGGTTAATTATAAAACTTCTCAGCTTTTAATTTTCACAGCACAAGAATGCAGTTATAAGAAATACATAAAAGACATTTCTACTTAAAACACGCAGACAAACGCACAACTACTAGAGGGGCGAATTCTTTCATAACGTCAATGCCACATCAGGTAGCGTTAGTAGCTCAGTTAAAGTTAAAGTCAAAGGGACTGTTACAAGCTTTTTTAGTTTGCAGACAATATCAAATTGAACAAAAGGAAAATAACCTTCCTGTTCAACAAAGGAATCTACAGTAGTACTCCATCTTTTCATACAAATTTGGTATAATTACGCAGAGGGAAACTATTACAAAGTCTATATTTCTAAGATTTAATTGCGTGTTTTTTTATACAATACTGCAGAACAAATACTATTATCGCATTTTTTTTTCTAAATTAGATCACTACATTATGAGTAAATCCTTAAATAAAAGACTGAAGTTAAATGTTACATGGCAAATCACAAGCATTCGGGAAAAGTTTCATCTAATTTCAACTCATTTTTTTCACAATAAACTTATATTTAAAAACGAGTTGCCCACTGAATTACCTTTAATAATTTAAAATACATTAGTAAAGCCCGATTCTAATACACTGCATCACAAGTAAATCATATGTATTTGTACATAACATATAAACAAAACGCAATCAAAAAATGTAAAAAAAAAAAATCTGGCTCTTAAAAAAGCAAATAAATTTTTTAAAAACCCTACTCATACTTATATTAATAGATATAGCAGCAACAATAATATGAATTTTATTTTTGAGAAAAACTTTCCGACATGCAAACAATGCTGAATCGAATTTTACAGTATTCCGGTTTTCCATTCTAACGAAGTAAAGCCTGCTTTTTTACAGGTTCGGGAGAAAGCACCTTATGTTTTATAAGACGACATAAAATTTTGTTTATTTTATAATAATACCACTACTTAATAACAAATTATGAAAGCATGTGTATATTGGTATACTACTTTCAAGAGTTTAAAGACTAAAGAAAGAGTTGAAAGTATACTACTTTCATGATTTTAAAGAAGGATTCCGACTAATTTACGCAGATGTCCCAAACTATTAAAAAGCCAGTTTACATAGAAATGGATTTCAAATTCGGATAATGTTTACACACGTGTGCTGAGAGAACACTTGATATTTCACGTCCAAAACATGAATTATCACGTTTGCAATCTGGTGAGATAAAACGCGGCAGTGATTGCAATAAATAGAGGAAGAGAACACACCGCTGAGTAAAAGGACAAAGGATGCATGCTTTCGATAACAAAACACGAATGATAACAACCATGATTACATCTGGCGTTGAATAATGCTTTAGATCTTCCAAATGTTTGCAAACAACGCGAATTAAATTTAATTTATAAAGATGCTTAGTAAATTTTTGAAATGCAGTTGTAAAAAAAATAATTTTAATGTAAAAAGGATTTTTTTAAACATTCGAAAAGCAAATTATCTATTAGAAAAAACAAAACCAAAAAATATAGAAATATGATAATCAATTAATAAAATGATTCGATTTGGAAATGATCACAGATTTATTTATTTTAAAACTACTCTCTTTTTAAAAAACGAAAATAAACTATGTTTTCTTTTAATCAAAAAAGTGGTGATAAAAAATTATCCTCTTATATGAGAGCAGAAATGAAAACAAGATCAATGTAATAGCTGATCAATGGAAATTCAAATAAAATAATAAACCAATTAAAGGCCATTATATATAACATCAAGATTCCGTGAATTCGAAATCACTTAAATTCTAAAGAAAACAAATCGATTTATGTCCAGCATCACATTTATTTCACATTTGTCGACAAATACATGTAAACGAAGAGCAAAGTTTTAAAGAAATACTAATATAAAAGCAAATGATAACTTAAAAAGTGTTCCCACTTTAAAGGAGATTAAAATTTAGGAAAAATATGATGTTTTTAAATTTTTTGTGTAGTATAAAATAATTTTAAAATTATGATTAAATAAAAAAAATTGAAAAATAATTTTTTTTCGATTTAGTCGTAGTGGACGAAAAACTATTCGCGCAACTAAACTTTTCAAACTGGGTATAGATTTTCAGACAGTGAAATACTGAAAATGTTAAAAATATGTTTTTGTTTTTTTTTTCTAAAGAGAGATCCTCTACTGATAAAAGAATTTATTTAAATTTGCTAAGTAATATAAAATGGACTGAATTCCGTTTTAATTAAAATCCATTTATGTTCCCTAGTCTATTTTTTGAAAATTGCGTTAATGGAAGAGCGTTCAGAATTGAAAACTAATGATGTTGGCCTGTACAAGACCCAGGAAAACGACAATCCGAAATAATAATCACAATTAAGGAACAGATGGTTCCATAATAATAACAACCGAATAACTAAGTCAAATAAAATATTATTTGGACTTCCTAAATTTTTAAATATATTTAGATCTTAAGACATTTCACACTTTTTTTTTTTAAATATTCCATTTGAAACACGAATATTAACAGGGATCATCAATACTAGGTAACAAGAGAGAAGAAGGAAGTTTTTTTTTTTTAATATAAATATCTCAGATGAGAAATTTGGTATCTATCATGATATGATATTCATTTCAAAAACAAAACAGAAAATTACACAACCAATCAAGTAATCATTTAATCCTGTATTAATAATATCAGAACAGCATAAAAAAGTATACATAAAGACAAAAATCTATAAAAAGATTCTTCAGAGAAGAAAAAAAAAACGTTTAATGTACAATTCATTCTCGGATTTGGAAATCATCTGAGTTTTGACGTAGAAGTCAGCAGGCGTTAATTCCGTCTAAAGAAAAAAGAAGGGGGGACCCGAAAAAAGGAAAGATAAAAGAAAGAAAAGCTTACACTTAGAAACAGAGTGAATTCAATTTATTCGTGGAAATAGCGAGCATAATAACCACTCATTTTCTTAAATAACACTCTTCAGTCAAGCACCATCTTTGAAAGATGCAGGTTTCTGAATCCGGAAACAAATAATATCTCCTTTGCCTTCTAATGATTGGATCCAATTATATATTACAAGGATGCTTCATTAATATTTAGTACATCATTATGCCTTATTTTAAAGTCACTGGTTTTATTTAACGGTTTGTCATGTTCTCTCAAATAACATAGTCACTAAAGTAAAACAATTGTACAGAAAAAACGCGCAAAAACAAGATGCATTACAGCATATAATACATCTGCAGTGCTAATGAAGTCTCTGCAGTAGTCGAATCACCAGCAACCCAGCACAGCAGTAATTGTTTTGGTTTCTGTGCGTTGTGCGTCCACCTGACCTTGAAGACTTACAAATAGTGCCATAGAAAATCCATCTAATGATATTGAAACAATAAAATATATTCTTCGCTTTGCCATTTTTAATCAAACGGTTGCGACGTGACTCTACAATATAAGCAAATTTCCAAAATAACAGAATAGCACCAGCATAAATGATACGAAGAAGATTCAATCAAAATTTGTGCCTCGCTTCATCCGTAGCTGATGCAAGAGAAGAAAATAAATAAATGAAGAAAAAAAATCGTGAAGGAACATCATCGGCGTATGAGAATCGATACGAGAGAACTTCAGAAAATACTTACGGTATCGGTCTCCATTCGATCGATTACAAGATAAATTTTCTTTGTCTACCTTTGCAAAGAGGGTTTTTTTTTTTTTTTTTTTTTTTTGCCAACTCTCGTACATAGAGTAACAGCTGTTATAAAACGATAAAGTGAGGGAGAGAAAAATCTGATAAGGATGGAAAATAAAACCAATACGTCATTGAAATTCTTTTCCAGGCTTATAATGGACAAACGTTTACGCAGAGAGAGATTGAACCCTCTCTTTTTTTTTCTAGTACTCGACTCATCTCTATTTTTAAATCAACTGGAAATGCGATCGGAAAAGATAAGATACGTGGTTTTAATAAAGTTTATTTAATGTCAACTTTTCCCCCCATTCCTTGAGGGATGACACCGTTTCAAAAATTAATACTTAACGATGTATTTTCAATCATTTCGATAAATAAAGTGAAAAACGGGAACGAACATAGAAATAAAGAATTAAAGAATTTATATCGGAAGAAATAAAACATACACGGCAAACCTTTCAACAACTACACAACCCCGACAAGTTTTGAAATAGCAGGTGTTCATATACAACTCGTGTCTGTCTTTCTGGAGGCTGATAGGTTGTTGTCAGAGTAATAACGAAATACTAATACACATAGTAAGCTGGAAACCATTTTCCCGGTACGGCAAATGAAAGCGTCTTCGTGCTATATTATATATCTAAAGTTTCAGTTCAATTATAAGAAAATCGATACTCGGGACACATCCCATTAAGCAGGCGCTTGCATATGATATAATAGTGAGAAGTCAGCAAGCGTGTCGTGATAACAATAAATACGTTGAAGTAACATTTAATTATAATAAAGGTATATATAAACTTTTATATACTTATAATAAAGACTAATATAAAAATGTCATGGTATTTTCATTAATTAACAAGTAATATAAAAAACATTTTTTTAAAATCAATTCCTACTTTGGATATTAGGAAAAATTTAGGAAGTAAAGACAAATTTTATTTTATTTAACTTTTCATTAAATAATTACTATTGTTATTGTGTTCCGCTTTACAACGGAAGGAAGGGGTGCAGTAGCTTCTGAGGGTATGGACCCCTGAGTACCCGAATAACGATCCCCTTTGACTCAGTACCCCCCAATGGTATACTCCCTACATGGAGAACTTTGCGACCAGGTTCAAACTCGCAGCAAAAGGGATGCGAATCCAACGCCCTACCAGCCAGCTTATCCCGACCTGACGATTACAATAACTATAAAGAACTGCTATAAAAACAAGAAAATTAGATTTTAATTATTAAATAAAAAATTAATGAATTAATATTCGAAAAAACTGTATTAACATCAAATGGCTATTACAAATTTTTAAAAATTTACTGGAACTTGAGTGGATGAATAAAAAGTATTTTATTAACGATTGAAAATTTTAACATTATATATATATACACAAAAATGGCCTTTACATCAATTTAAAGCTCGAAAAATCATCTCTTCAATAATATCAATATTTTAACCTATACCATTAGTTTAATCATATGGCATTTGATATTTCATTTATAAATCACTTTAATACTGAAAAATGCCAAAATTTACTAATTTGTTTAATTATTTAAAATCATTTATTTATTTATTAAGTTTCATTTATGCCAAAAATTTACTTTCAAAAGAAGAAAATATATTTCATTTTTAGTTTGACTAATCTTAGGGAAGTATACATTTTGGTCAAAAGCAGTTCCCGATAATTCTAGCAAAATCTTTCTAGAATTATACGTAATTTAATTAGTTAATTATGAAAACCTTAAAAACCAACGGATTATCGAGAGACTCAGACTAATAAGAGGGTACACGAACAAGCAATCAATTGTTTATTCATCACTTTTACTTTACAACGGACGAAAGTGTGTTTACCAAGAAAGAAAGAAAAAAAAATCATATACTGTCCCAATCTACAGCAGTTTTAAACAAGCTGAACAACTAAAAAAAGCAATAAGATTACATAGTGACTGGTAAATTAAAAAATTATCCATTATTTGCAAGTTATTGCTCACTAGACGCCACGAAGATGATTTTATATCAGTTAAGTATACTATATTTATTCGTAAAGCATGGACTGAATATGAAACCTTGCTTTAATCCAGAACTTCCTGCCTAATAACTTTGTGTGTTTGTTTAAAATAATTAGGAAAATGATAATAAAAAAAATAGCCTTCCAACTATAAGACGTATTTTCCCATTTTCGTATAATGAGAAAGATTATGATCTCTAGTATATTAATAGTCGCTAGCTTTACACATCCCTCTATTTCAGCGGGAATTTTCAATTACTATTCCAGTGTACATTTCCCTAAGAGAGGTGGGAGATATGACAGAGTTCTCTAAATTTATAATTTTATCGATTTTCATAATTTTAAGTTTACACGAAAATTCTTGATCGCGGGCTAAATCACCGATTGCCACCGCCTCACCCTAGTCCCTTTCAGGAGAAATCTAAAAATTACATTAAAAATTCTTGAAAAAGTCATAAGTTATGCAAAATACTTTTTTTTTTTTAAATTTCATATGAAAACATTTGACAACGGCCTCCGATGATTCTTAAGTTCCACCAGAGATTGCAAATTAAGACCGGCAGAGCCCCCAGCATTAACAACTGAGCCGATTTCACCAATTAGCATATAGTTCAAACCAATCGTCATGCTCTATGTTTATTGTGCACATATAATTCAAAATATAATTTCCTTTTGTTGTTCATAAAAGTTCATTGATATGACGATTATTAATATATATTTCGCACAAGTAGTAACTAAAATGACAAATTTAAATTTTCAAAATAAGCAAGAAAATTAAATGCGTTATGTATTTATTCTTACTCAAAATAAATAATGATGGTAAGTATTTCACTTTTTAATTTCATAAGCTAATTTATTGATTAAAAATAAGGAGAAAAATAGTACATATGCTACCCTCTCCAAATCAAATAATATCTAACATGTGTGCCTAGAATTGTTTTCAATGCTATCTCTCTTCACGAATGATCTATATTCCTTTGGAAATTAAGGACATAATCATGTCAAAATAAACAAAATTTATCTTGGAAATTATCTCACATCTCAACTAAGAAGTAAAGCATCAATTCTTCATAGCATTTTCAAACGAGAAATGCAATATTTTTGTTTCTTTCAATGCTATCTCTCTTCATGAATTATCTATATTCCTTGCAAATTAAGGACATAATCATGTCAAAAAAAATAAACAAAAGAAACAAAAATGAACAAAATTTATTTCTTTTCAATGATATCTCTCTTCGTGAATTATCTATATTCCTTGCAAATTAAGGACATAATCAAGTCAAAAAAATTATTTTGTGAATTATGTCACATCTCAAGTAAAAAGTAAAATATCTATATATTTTTGTTTCTAATCATGTCAAATAATCATGTCAAAAAATAAACCAGAGAAACAAAAATGAACAAAATTTATTTTTGAAACTATGTCACATCAACTAAGAAGTAAAATATCAATTCTGAATTGCACTTTCAATCCAAAAATACAATATTTTTTTGCTTTAAATCGTTTGAAAAAGGCACAACGTAATTACATGTAAATTACCATAATCAGCAAAAAATATCGAGAATAACATTCATGGGAAAGTTGTAAGACAAAAAGATATATTTTGTTCCACGAAATTAAAGGGAGGGGGGACGTATTAATCAATCCGAAGTGATAGTAAAAATACAATTTTCAGACTTCGTAGACCTTTAAAATATTAACGATACCAAAAACCGGTGAAAAAAGCCGATATATATATATATATATATATATATATTACAAAAATATTCAGCAGTAAAAGTCAAATTAATGATAAAAGATTGAAACAGATGGAAATTTCCTTTCTTTTCTGAAAAGGAAATACAACAACAAAGCTTTTTCTTACATTCCCTATAATAAATAACTTATCCCCTCAGGTGTATTTATCTTGGCGGATTTACCAGGCATTTCAACATTTGATGTTAGGAAAAGAACAGTCAGAAAAAAGATAGGCAAATTTATCTGACCGCTTAAATGGATGGTTGAAAGCGCGAAGAAGAAACCGATTTATCCCCGAATCTTTGATAAAATAGACATTTTCGAAACACCTCTCCGATGTCTCCTTTTTGCTTCATTTCTATTTAAGCCAAAGCACAGAAAAAAAAAAGGAAATGTAACTCGATATCAGATATTGCGGCCAAATACATTTTTACATTTCATTTCGGCAAATAAGATTTATTTCATAGGCAAAATAAATGATTCGAATGGGTAGGGAAATTCAAAATAAAAGATGGCATATAGATTAATAAAGAAAAAAGATATGTGGCTTTAAAAAAAATAAAGCAACAAGGATTTTTCTGCGATAAGACAATATTTTTTCCGTGTTTTTCACGCTCCATTAAGTCAAAGCAAATTTTTGTATTTCACAATTGCTGCCAGTCAATGTGATAATGTTCTTTGTTTTCATAAAATGAAGAGAACAAAAAA
>JAOUZG010038069.1:2601286-2630140 GCA_026289955.1 Argiope argentata | reverse complement strand
GTGTGTGTGTGTGTGTGTGTGTGTGTGTGTGTGCGTGCTTGCGCGCGCGTGCTTTTTAAGAACTAATTAACAACAAGGAGTTGTCTGTATTCTCCGCCTGTAAGATGTTTAGGTACAAAATCGAATGGAAGTTCTCCATTTAATGTGGAAGCAGTGTGTTCTCTCAAATGCATTACCCCCTCAATACGAAACAGAACGTAGAAAGTGATGTAAATTAAAGAGATGGAGGGGAAGACTGACCACCAAAAAACCTCTTTTCCAAGGAATTCAAAATCTTGGAAACCATTTGACTGAAATCAATATAAAGACAAATAGCTATGTCAAGAAATGAAAACTTTATTCCATTGTGCACTTATTCAAAAATAAAGAACAAAAGATTTTTTTTTCGTTTGCTTATGTACATAATTTCTTAGTTTTAAATAAAATGGCGATGAATTATCATCGAATACTTGATGCACTTTAAGTATAACGAATAAATCAAATTTTCAATAAATATTATATTTTATAACTTTTGGTTTTCGTAATTAATTGAAATGACAATATTTGAAGACAAATTTCAAAACAGTTGAAAAGATTTCTTTACAAAAATTATCATCTTAAAACTGAATCCAAGATGAAAAATATTTGATGCATGAGCTAAAATAATAAATATATTTATAACTTGTACGAGATTCATTTTGGGGAGGCAAATCCTTCCAAAAAATGAATATTTGGGAGGTATTTAAGATACTTAACAAAAAATAACTTCCTCGAAAATAATGAAGTCATTAAGTTCGCTATTTAAATCGACAATATATAATCGTATTCGAAAATATGACTTATTAAAATGCAGCAAACAGAAACCATTAAGACAGGCGTCCTCTGTAATTACTTCCAGAAGTTAATGTAGTGTAAAATTATTTCTCATCTACAATATATTAAAGTAAATTGCTTCTTCAAGTTAATTTTTCGATCCGAAAGTTAAAAAGTGCTATTAAAACATAT
This sequence comes from Argiope argentata, assembly GCA_026289955.1. Classification (NCBI taxonomy): domain Eukaryota; kingdom Metazoa; phylum Arthropoda; class Arachnida; order Araneae; family Araneidae; genus Argiope; species Argiope argentata. The sequence continues at coordinate 2,629,156 of JAOUZG010038069.1, read as the reverse complement.
CAAAATATCGATTACAATTTTTATAACGTAAACTATCTTCAATATGCCATTTTAATATGTCACTACAGACATTTTGAAATAAAATTATATCAGAGAGCAAATTTACGGACATTACAAAATAAACCATTTTCACTATCAGATTTCACTTCTTTTTTCTTTCTTTTTTTCAGTTACTTGCATTTTAATTCAACTGATGCGTAGTACCGAGATTTTGCCATACTAATTTCAGAAGAATTAATTTTCCATTTATTTTATGATGTATACAATAGACTCGTGTGACTTAAGAGAAAGGAACAATTGCGAATATACTCCAATTGATTTTGAAGTGAATTTTAAATTATCAAAATTAAAATATTTCAAGCTAATACAATATCAAAAAAATTTCAAAATAGTATTTGACTATAAATAACTACAAAAAAAGTTTTGAAATATAAAAAATAAATTTTTAAATTTCATTCATAAAAAATAATATATTCCAAATCTATTGTTTAAAAAAAACCCTTTTAGCTAATGAATAGTCGAATTTAAGTTCACATAAAAATGTTTATAAAAGCTATGCCCAAAAGAACTATTCTGCGCTCCATAAACAACATCCAATTAGATTTTTTCTCTCCAAATAATCAAGCAATGAAGCAAAGATCAGGCCGTAATACCCCTACAGAAAGTTCTCTCTTTGTGTACAAGAAGATCATTGCATTAGCAAACGCATAAGAAGGATTAAATATGAAACAAATTAAAATTCCAGGCTAAAATTCCCGGTATTCTTGAAAAATTATGTAAAATTAAATTAAACAACGCATGCTAACCTAAAAATTCTAAAAAAAGCTTTATGCTTATTGATGGAAAGAGAGCAAAGTAAAACGACGCGCAAATAATAATAATGATAATCTTAGATGAATTTTATGTATTTATATGTTTTTTATTTAAGAGATCCGGTTACAAAAATACAAAATAAGCAATAGAAATCCGCCGATTTTAAACACTATTAAAAGTAAAATTATGAATATAATGTAAGAAATGTTCAATGTAAGAAAATATCAATTGGGAGATGAAATTTTTATTTCCAGGCTGACAAAATTAACCAACGAAATATACCCGCACTATGCGAAAGATTAATACGAAATTCCAAAAGTTTTTGTTCAATAATCATTCCTAATTTAAAAATACTCCCCCCCCCCCTCTGTTTATATTAGAGCGTTGGACTCGTACTCCTTAGTTTACGGGTTCGAAGCTCACCGGCCAAAAGATTCCCCGAGTGTATGGCGACTGACGCACGTTAAATCTGTTCGTAGTCTCGAAGTCCTTCATGTCGAAAGTAATACCACTGGGAGTACTGGGTCAGAGGTGGTCGTTCTCTGTTCCAGATCTAAATTACGATCTGAGATGAGAAAATAAATTTGCATGAATGATGTCCGCCCCCTAAAAAGGGTTGTGACGTGTGAGTAGCTAAGTCGTACTCTTGACACCAGATGGCGCTACTTGTAAAACAAAGAGACACATTTCTAGGGCTTAAATCGCATGCTGATCGTATCAGCGGGGGCTTGTCCAAGACGAGTGCCATTAGTCACAACACACAACAACAACAAAATGTGTCCAGATAAAGTCTCACGTAGCTTATATTTTAGATATGAATAAATTCCTTCCTTTCTGGTTTCTCAATATCAAAATAGAAATACGATCGGGTATTGCACTATGCCTACTTCCGTTTGATGAGAGAACAGTTTAAGACAATAAATTTAATTTATATAGCTAATCTTCTACATACGTGCAGAATTTTCATATAACTCGAGCTCAAACGTGCAATTCTATCATTAAATATAACTGCTGTAACACAAAATCTTGTTGCAACACACTATCTTTAATTAAATAACAAATCAAATAAAGCTGCATTGAATACAAATTAAAAAAGAAAAAGAAGAAAAGAAAAGAATTCTCTCTAGATGAAGGCAAAGGTAACTTTCTTTTACATTTAATTTAATATTTTCAAATCCTTTTCGATTTAATAAAAAAACCTAGAGGGAATGGTCTTCCCGAAACATTCTTGGATATCAAAAGGTCAACATTACGGCTTAAAAAATTAAATTTCGGCCCGTAATTCCTCAGATATTGTAGTTATGCAACAACTTTGAATACAAAAGTTATGTATCTTAATGAGGCGTTTATTTGGCTAGTTGGATTAATCCTTTTATCTTCAACATTAAGACAATTGTAACGAAACAAAAATTTCAACCCTCCATCATTTCCTCCCCCTTTGAGCTAGATCGTCTATATACGAACTCATCTGATATTTTTCAACATGTTTCAAGACAGTTAATACACAGAAAAAAAAAATTACTCTTTAGTTATCCTCTTAACAGGATAACCCGTGTACAGCGTTATACGCATATTTCATACAATAAACTTTTGAAAGAAGGATGGATTTAGGCTGTAGGAATAATGCCCGGCGAAGAACTGAAGAAATTTTCTCTAACTCTTGTCATGAGAACTATTGCAATAGGTTATCTTCCTACAAGAATCTACATATAAGATTAAAATCCAAGTAACGCGAACACTAGAACTATCTGATAAGGATGTTCATTTATGACGATAAAAAATCTCAAACGATACATTTCATTACTTACCCAAGTCGTTTCTATTCAGGTTCATTAAGTAAAAAGGAAAAACCAGATAATATTTATTCTTTATCAAAGAACTAGAAGGCAATAAATAAGAAAAGTTTTCCATTATAGCCATCAAAAATAAATCCCATTGGAGGTGACCAAAGCTTTGAAATGGGGGCGGAGATAAACCGTTTTAAATAACTCATATATTCAAGTTCAAGCAGTTGAAACAATTATATCAGATAAAAATGGCATTCCTGATCGTAAAAATGCCACTAGAGAAACAACAAAGATGCGCGTAAAAATGTAAATAAGTTATTTATCTAAAGATCTCCAGGCCAACAAAACATAAAACAAAAGAACAATTTAACAGCACCTAGAGGGGAAAACAAAAGATAAATAAAGAACAGAAAAATGGGATAAGAAAACCGCGACGTAATAAATAGAGTTCTTCAATCAGAAAGATTCAAATTTATACAAGACAATTTAATAACGTCATTCTACTTTCTTATATTCAGGGTAGGAAAAAAAAAGATATGCCGCAATCTAAATGCAATCTTGTTTCTCATTTTATATCTTGCCACACCATCAACTCGATTTACAAACTAAAGCCATTACTAGAGAGAAAGCACATTGGGTAGGGAAAAAAATATCATGTATAAAGGCCCAGTAAATTCAAAAACTATTTCCACAGTTCCTTTACACCAGGCAGCAAATGCCAGTTCGGGGAACAGGTTATTACTTCTCGAGTAAGTGATGCAGACTTTTTTTGAAAATCACCTCAAAGCCAAGATTAGTTTTTCAATAACAACCTCCCGAAGCAGGGCGAGCGTATATCAGGTAGGTGTAGAGTGATAAAATAGTAGGTAGAAAACTATTACCGGACTTGAGTGAAACGACAGTTCTGATCTCGGATGAATATTTCTTGCTTGCATACATTTCTTTTTTTCTCAATACATGGGGAAAAGGGTATCTGAAATTTTCCAAGGAAATGCGTCAAAAGAGAAGTCTACCGGGCTGCAATGCGAGGTGAGCTGTAAAGTGAGAACGCACACGGTCTAGTGGATAGCATGCTCGGAAAGAGGCAAAAATAAAATAAAATGCTCCTTCACCAGAAGCTGTCAGAATGGTTGACAATCTATATTGCGTGTCAAGCAATGAAAAAGTTATTTTAAAAGATCAGCTGTAAAAAAATATAGGAGTGACGCAGTTTAATTTAGATTTCTTTAACAGTTGTATAAGAAGAATATTCTATTTAAAAACTGTAAGAAACCTAACAAGCAATCCAATAAAATATATGTAGGATATCCCACGGAGCTATTTTGTTTAACCATCATATATGATTTCATTTTATCTTTTATCAATACCCGATTGTAGAAATTCAAAGCGAGAATAGTAAAGGATTAGATCATTTCCCAGGACGATAATTTTAATTAATACAACATTCCAGAACAACGCCATCTATCGAGCTTTTGAATAACTGTCACAATTAATAATCAGGCAGAGGCCCTCTAACCATTATACGATAAAGACGTTTTGTGCATCAGCGCTCCTTACAGTTGGTAAGACGTTTTTCAATCACATAATCCCCCCCTTTTTTTAATTTTTAATGTCCTTCTAGACGGAATAATCTAACTTTCTGTTTGTTTAATATCTCCATGTTTTAATATATTTAATATTTCCCTGTAAATACCCCCCTTGTAAATTTTTCAATTTAACTCTAAATAAATTCTTTCTTTTTTTCTTTCTTTCTTTCTTTTTTTTTTTTTTTTTTTTTGGAAGTCTCTTGATCATTCGTTTGCATTATTTTAATCTAAGTTTAGAAATTGAACCAGCAAATATTAAAAAACCTTTGACACCTCTTCACTAAAACCCCCTCTATCTGAAGAGTCTAATATTTTTTAAGATATTCTCTCTCTCTTATGCACAACACACACGCACACACACGCGCGCGCGTCTAATTTCGATGCATTGTTTTGCTTAGATTTTGAGGTTACTTGAAGATTCTTTTGGTGCGAACTTCGTCATTTTGAAAGGTAGTCAAAGAATGAGACAGAAATGTGAGTTTACAACCGTTCTCTAGATTTTCAAACACACCAGTAAGTGGAATTTCAACAATCAAAATATTTAATAAATATGCCAAGAACATTAACTGCACAATGGTCATTCCTAAAATCAGAACTCGATCCGGTGATTCTCCATTTTCCAAAGCTAACACTGCCACCCCTACAGCTCTCTTAAAATATATCCTTTGTTGAACGGATAAAAATAATAATGGAAAATATTTAATTGATTTTAATTTTCACAAAAGCTTCGCAAATTCTAGTTTCAGTCCCGAGAAAAATCTGTAAGCAACGGTAAATGAACAGCAATAATTTTATTCAGAGCGCAAATTAAAATTATTAGTTTTAATAATTGATAATGAAAACATTTAAGAATACAGTTTTTTATATAAAGAGTTTCTAAAATTACTTCTTTAAATAAACAATGAATTCTTTCTTTGAATGCGAAATAAAAGTATAAAGTGATAAAAAGGTTTAATTAAATCTAATTTAAAGCAAATTCAATTAAAAAAAGAAAACAAACAAAAGCGTTAAATTAAAGCAGAGAATTCTATATTTATCAGTTAGTTGAGGAAGGGGGGGGGGGAGTTATCTCTTTGGAAAAGTGAATTTCGCTTTTTCTCTGTTAAGGTGCAAAATTATCTTTCTTCTTCCATTAAATAAAACTATTGTTCTGTTGAAACAAAAAGGTAAACAACACAACTTGAACAAAAAAAAATATTTTGCATAGAAAAGTAATCGCGGTTTGGATGTAAATGAATTTCAAATGCGTCGTGAAAAAATAAACACTTGCTGGATATTAAGATCAGCATAATTAATAAATAGCCACAAATGCATTTTTGTAAGTAATCTTATCATAAATGAATTCTTTCACGGAATAATTTTCAATAAAGACAGAGAAACAGCTATTCATTTTTTTTTTCATAACATAGAAGAAATGAAAAAAAATTAATAAAAATCATGAAAAAAATGGATTTAATTTTTAAAAAATTAGGCATGGAATGTCTGTATTTATTGCAGTTTCATAACGTAAAAGGAATAAAAAGCAAATATAATAAGAATTATATTTGGAGAAAATGAACTTTCCAGATTTAATTTTTTTTTAAATCTGGCATGGAATATCTGTATTTATTTCAACTTCATGATGTAGAAAGAATAAAAAGCAAACATAATAAGAATTATATTTAAAGAAAATGAGTTTTCCAAATTTAATTTTTTTTAAATCTGGCATGGAATGTCTGTATTTATTTCAGTTTCCTTATGCAGAAGGAATTAAGAGCAAATATAATAAAAATCATTGAGAAAATGAATGTTCCATATTTAATTTTAAAAAATCAGGCATGGAATGTCTGTATTTATTTCAGTTTCATAATGTAGAAGGAATAAAAAGCAATTATAATAAAAATAATTGAGAAAATGAATTTTCAAAATTTAATTTAAAAAAATCTGGCATGGAATGTCTGTATTTATTTCAGTTTCATAATGTAGAAGGAATAAAAAGCAAATATAATAAGAATTATATTTGGAGAATATTACTTTTCCAAATTTAATTTAAAGATTTAGACATGGAATGCCTGTACTTATTTCAGTTAAAAAGAGTAGTCATAAAGAATTTTTGCTAAGTAATTTTAGAAAAGTTTTGCGGAAAAACGTTAGCTCTAGTGACCTAACCTAACAACGATTACAAATTACATGAGAAATATTGATATTTAAAAATATGTTTAAAAAATGTTTGCTCACACTTTAGCTCTAGTTCTCAAAAGTGGGGATCACAAAAAAGTTATATTTCTCTCCACCCTATTTATAAATAAAGGGAAATTGGAATGATGACGATCATCGTAGCAACAAAGATGAAAACTACCCACGACTCATCTTTCCAAAGATGATACTTTCCACCATCTAAGCGATGATAATTCAAAACCATATCATTGCTATTCACATCAAGGTAAAAAGAGCCTGCTACGGCATATGATAACTTCTTCTACACTTACTCATATTCCATGCCCCACCCCTAATGGAAGTCACGAGAGAAGAGGGGACCAGTGAGAGAGAGAAAATGAGCTCAAACCGCTACGATTACAGTAAAAAAAAAATGCCAACATGATCTTTCGTTATTATCAATTGATCGGCATAATAAAAAATTACGCATAAGAAATTGGCAATTATTATAAGACCAATTTCAAATAGTTACATACTTTATTTAATCTTTATTAATATTGAAAATCTTACAAGATATAATAAGACTATATTTGAGTTAATATTTATGAAATTATATCAGAAATTATACTCGCATAAACTAAAAGTAAAAATTTCACTGGAAAAATTAAAACTTTAATAATTATTTTTAAAAATGCAAAAACATTTAAATTTTAATGGCATCCACTAAAGGGGAAGGGGGAATAGCGAGCTTAGAAATTTTAAACAAAAACGAAAGTCTTTTTCTGACTTCATTCTGTAAATACTTAGTTTGAGGCTACGAATTTACTGTAACACATTCTTAAATATACCAGTTTAAACTATTAGAAATCATAGTTTGTAGTTGAACGATGAAGAAATGGAAAAAAGTAATTCAATTTTGATTCCACGTCAAACGATGATCTTTGAACCTTCAACCTATCTACGAAAAGGACCAAGACCAAGTAGGCTTTATTAAACTTGAATATTAAGACCGCCCGTTTGATTTTTTCCCTTCTGTTTTTAACCATATGCAAAAGCCTTATACACGGATGCTATTCTTCCATGGTAAATCTTTCTTTCACAGTGGAATCTCGCCTGTTTAACTAATAATGGTTAAAATCATTGATAAAATGAAATATTTTCAATGGCAACAGTATAAAATTATGTTACGCTTTGACAGAAAATTTATGAATAAATCTGCAGTAACCCGATTAAATTTCTTATATAACATTTTATTTATTTATTTATTTATGTATTTATTTATTTAATTAATTAATTTATTTATCTAATTACTTCAGTAACAAATTTATGTATTAGTTAAATAAAAAATATTAGCTTTTTTTTATCGTTGCATGCATAATTTTTTAAAAAAAATTTTTAAATAAGCCAATAATAAAGAAAAAAAATTGGACAATTATAAGATTTAAAGAATTATGAAAACTGAATTGCCATTGAATGTCGTCAATGCTTAGTTATTCGAGATTATTTAACATCATTTTCAGAGTATACCAGAAGTTAATGCAGTTCAAAAATGTCTATATATGATATTTTGAATTCCAACTTTAAATGTAATTAATTCCCAGTTTTATCTTGGTTTGTCTCAGGGTAACTTCCTTCTAAAATGTTATTTCCTGTTCCATTCCACTTTTCCTATTGAATAAATCAAATGAAGTATTATAAAGATAATGCTTAATTGAGCAACTGAGTCCACGTGCCCAATGGATGGATAAAAAATCACTTATATAAATAGATTCTTTTTTTAAAAAATCCTACTTACCCTTTGTCTAAAGCTCAACTTAAGGTCAAAAGTAAAATAATTCTTTTTAGATATCTACACGCGTGTGATTTATGAGAATATCTAAGTATATGTAGCAAGTGAAGGTCGCGATACGAACCTGCGACGTTTGGGCCAGTAGCCGAGTATCATACTGATCGAGCAAAAGGGACCCTTCAGCTCGAAGGATATTATGTAGCTTATATGGCTGACGCTACAGTACTCCCCTACCAGTGAGTCGGACGGGAGACGAACGATTTGGGGCGTCGAGTTAGCAACGGCTTAAGAGACGGCTTTGATGCGTTGAGTTAGCGACGGCTTTGTTGGCTGGTAGATGGCGCCATGAGCATATCAGAAGGTTGCGTTGTCAAGGTCACCAATGTAGGGTATGAAGGACGCGGTACGAACCCGCGACGTTTGGGATTGTAGCCGAGTGATATACCGAACGAGCAAAAGGGACCTTTCAGCTCGAAGGATGTAGCTTATAAGGCTGACGCTACATATATAAGTCCAGAGGAAAATGTTTCGTCCCCATTTTATGTCTTATTGTGTTTTTTGTGTGGTGCTGCTCGAATGAAATGAAATTAAAAAATTAGTCCAACAAGTGCTTTCTCCATGATTTTGGGTTACGATGCTGCAATCTTTTTCAATTCAAAATTAATAATGGATCACATACGCACGCATACACATACACATAAATAAATAAAACAATTTTACTTAAATGTAATTGATAAGGCAGGTGAGATTTAATCGATTTATGAGTTCGTGTAATATTTTTACTTCAGTCTCTTCATAAAAAGAAACTATTACAAAAATATGCCCCTCATAGCTGTTATATAATGCCAAAATTATCGCCTCACTTATGTTTCTGTACAGAATTTTATTATATTTTTGACATAAAAATAAGATTTAATTATTATTCTTTCGCATCAATGTTTCATAATTATGATATGCAAGAAACTTATTTCAGATATGGAGGAAATAAAACCAGAGTATGGAGGACGAGATAAGGCTTCATTTCCAAACTAGCATGCAGACGTTTTATATTTTTAAGAGAATGTGAATGCTATCTAGCTCATTTTGAGTCACAAAAATTTACGGTCCAACGTCCATAAGCAGCCCTTCATTTACAGAAGTATTTCGGAAGCATGGAAAAGTAGCACAATTTAAAAAATTGTAAAGAAAATCTTCAAAAGTATCTCCTCTTTCCAGAAGAGAGAGGGAGGGGGGAAGAACATTTTATTATTTTCTATCAACATCACCGTTTTACTCGGTCATTAGCGCAAGATGGAAATTTCTTGAAAACTTTTTACACTCTGTGCGATTTTCCGGCGCACAAAGAAATATGCAAATAAAAAGTTTAAAAAAAAAGAATTAAGAATAAGGAGAAAACAACAAAAAGAAACATTTTTCTTCTTGGCTTACAGTTGCTTAGGGGGCAAATAATTGGGAAGGCAAACTTTCAGAACAAAATGCTTTGAAGGGAAATAATAAAAGATAAGACTGCCCAACCTGCTGAGATTTTTTTTTCTTTGTTCCGAGGAAGATATCACAAAAGATTCATAAAACGCAGCGCTAAACACATTTTCAAAACCCGAAACACGCTCTGCGGAAAGAGAGAGTAAGTAAATATCCTCTTTTCCTCAGATGCTGCTATAACTATGCGCTAGCAAGACGCACACGAGAGGTGAAAGAGAAGAATAAGGAAAAGAGTATGGTCTTTTTCTTGAAAATAGAAAAAATACAGTACTTTTTTTTACACACACATTTTGGGAGATTTTGATGCTCAAGGTACATAACAGGAAGACTCGTCCAAAAGTAATGCCAGGAGAGGAGCAAATTACTCCCCACAGCAACATAACAGTTTTGAGTGGCGAGCGAGACACTTTGGTTCCCCTTTTAAAATATTTTGTTGTTTCTTTTTTTTCTCCCCCCGAGCATTTTAAACTGTCACTTTCTGGAAAATAAACAGGTCGTAAAGCATCTCGAAGATGATAGCACCTGGAAGAAGGAACTTGAAACACATGGCAAGTGTATCTCTGACTCACCCTAAAAGCATTCGTTGGATATGTATAATTTTCTTACAAAAAGGTTGGTTCATTTTGGTGGACTTTAAGGTAAGATTGCCCTAAATAATAATTGTTTATGAGTTTATGAATAATTAAACAGGACTATCCACCAAAAATTAATTCGCCTTTAATAACAAAAGATAAATAAAAAAGGGAATAAAAATCTCAGATTAGTTGTAGTAAAAGTTATGCGTAACTGGGCCAGGTAACAAACGCAAAGACGGGGGTCTATCTTCGCAAACAAATACATTCGAATACCGAGTCCTGGCACAGGATTAGTACGTCTTCCCCGTGATCTGAGCCTCCTGGGTTCGAGTTCTGGTTCAGGCATGGTTGTTCTTTGTCTGTTCTATCTACGATATGTTTGAATGTGCCCCCTCCCCCTGTAAAAAGGGACTGTGTAAGGGAATGCGATGCGTGAGTAGATGTTATGCATGTGATGTCTTTAAGTATTGTGCAGTCTACTTCTGTAAGCCCCGTGTGATTTTTAGTGGTGCACGAGGATTTTTACATATTCAATTTTAAAACAATACATTCGAATTATAACCAAGGTACAAGTGATAAGGAAATGGTAGTTATAAAAGAAAGCAATAAAGAATAAAATATATGCACTACATGTAAGAAATATATTTAAAAACACTATTTGTTACATATTCATAATTTTCTCTTAGTTCTGGCACTGATACGGAAGATTATTATTACTATTATTTTTCTGCCCGAGGTAGTTTTCTTCAATTATTAATGATTTCAGTACGATTAAGAGAATATTTACTTTCATACATATTAATAAATTGAGAAAAAAATTAACGTAATTTCTAACTTACACTTATTTATACTAATAAGCTTTATATCAATATTTTTAAATATAACATTAAGGGAGCTGTTATTTTCAGCATATGATATTTTATCCATAAGATTGATTGGTCTTTATTACGAAGTTTTAATAAAATTGCAATTTTTAATTTGTATAATCAGTTTGCAGCTTTTTTTTTAATGATGTCTTAAAAGAAATGATATACACAAAAATTTCCTTTTTGGCACTTAAAAGTAAATAAAAAATTAATAATTTGTAAATAAGTGGGTTTTTTTTAATTTCCCTTTTTAAAATCAACAATTAAAAAAATATTTTTAAAAGATTAAGTGATACACTAGCAATAATTTTCAATACTAATAGTTGATTTCGGTCATATTTAAAAAAATAATAATTCACGAAATAAAAATACTTCAAAATAATGTATATTATGTAAATGATAATGTTATAGCAAATGTTTTGGTTCATTAATTTAATTCTAAGTATTAGTATTCATTGCGACAAAAATTATGGGTGTCATCTGGCAACTTCTTCGGTGATATGGTTAAAATTGATTTTGGGTCTAGGCGAAAATATGCTTTCGGAAATTAATGAAAAGAAATTTTAATTTCCAGGCTTATTGGTTTTTTAAAAAAATTAATTGCTTGATTTATGCTATTAATTTTTGGAAACAAATTTTGTTTTCGCATAATATTTTTATCTAGCAAACTCTGGCAACCAGTTAGTTCAATAAGAATATTATTTGTGTTTAACTTCTTTGAAATCTCTTTGCAATGATAATTTCGGTGTTCATGATTACTTAAAATTTCAAATAGATATTAAAGCCATATTATTTTCATAGTTTCTTCACCATCCTTCATGTAACATATCCTTCTTAACAATCTTGACATCACAAAACCAATAAAAATGTGGTTGAGTACCTATTCTTTAACCGCACATCCGCTGACATGAGAAAACAATTTCACTTTCTTATTCCCCACCAACAGCCTTTATATTCTTTCTTAATCCCCACAATCAGCTGGTATGCAGGGAATACTTTTTGCATGTTTTTCAATTAACTCTCTTGTGCATAACTTGATAGTCACGATTCTCTCCAAGAAACTATATTTAAGCATCAAATAGCGGCAGACATCAAAGTAAGGTTAGTTCTGTTTTGTTCATTGTGTATATGAGTGATACTAAAAGCATCAGAATCTATGACATCATAGTAGATTGAAAAGAGAAACTTACAAGATCACTTATCACATCTTTTATTCTTCACAGAGATAATAAACATAATCCATCTTCCTTGCTTTCCAACACAACATTTTATTTTCTCGTATAAGTAGTATAGAAAAAGACGGTAGTATAGAAAAGTAGATAAGTAGGATAGAAAATTCGAGATTTTGACGAATTAAATTGTTTCTGAAAATGTCCATCTCTGACTGCGACAAGGATAACTCAAAAAAGCTTTGATCTAAACAAAACACCGTTCATGAACCTGCAACTGTAACCAACTGGTTATTTAAACCGTATAATGAGAATGAAGTGGAAGATATATTGAATTACGGTCCTGTTCCGTGACTGTTGTTCGACGTCCGACGTTTATTGGTGAGTTATTTTAATATTGAATAAAAGTAAGAAAACCGAAACAATGAGCTGTTTGAAATTTAAAAGGGAAATGCCTTTGTAGTACTAAGCTAACTATTGGAGAGAAACTGAAGATTTATGCTAATTCCTATAGGAAGAATGACAGTTTGTTTATGACTTAAAAATGCTGGAAAGGTATTGTAAAAATACGAAAGAAAAATTAGAAACGAGGGCAGAATTATTAATAATAATAATAAAGAATATCACAAAAAATACAAATAAATTATGCGCACAAATATAAAAAATATCATAAAAAACAGCTTAGCTTGATCTAGACAGATGAAATTTGCTATATGGCTTTCACACCAGATTTGTAGTTCATATCAAATTTCGTGCACACCCCGCACAAAGAAATCTATTCGGTTGTTCGAACGTAATTTAACACGATAACTACAAAAGAAATAGAGCTAGATGGGTAAAATTCAGGAGAAAGAATTAACATTTATAGTCTAGACACCTGTGGCCTTCACAGGTGTCAAATTGTGTTCAAATCCAATAATGGATTGACCGTTTGTTCTGTTGGTGCTTTTTGAAATAAGTTAACACGATGACTCTAAGTAGTAATGACTTCAAGATATCAAATTTGGTATGTGTTTTGTGACTCAAAGTTCAGTTTTGTGTTAATATTTTTGTTTCAATTGGTTGAAAGAAACGAGTCTAAAACACAAATTCAATTTTCGGAAAATATTAACCATGTGCTAGAGATTAATCGCCAAATAACTCGCCAAGGACAAAAAGATAGAATCAATAAAAATGCTGAATTCACGGAAAAGGTTAATATTTCGTAATCTTTGTATTCCAGCACTATGCAAGACGTTCTTTGGGATTAAAACCTTTATTAACGAGTACGCGAGAAAGCACTGCTGTTGGAAGGGGGATTAGATTAAATATTGTCATATATCAGGGTGAATAACGAAAACGGTTTGAATTTCAATTCAACAATGAAATCCGTTGTTGAAAATCTAATGGAAAAATTAACTATCACAATTCAGGAAAAATTTGAAAGACAATTAAATTGGCATTTCTAAAAAGACTTTTTTGAAAAAAAATTTAAAAACAATATAGAAATAAATTAACTAATAATATTTCTTAGGCATTTTTCCCGAAGAATGCCAAAATCTCACGCCTTTTTAAATGATTAAAATTTAAAACTCCGCTTCGAAAATGCTCAACCCCACTCTCGAAAGTAAATATATGCCAATTTTGATAGGTCCGGTGAAATAGTCTGCTCTGCAGATAGTCAATACATACACATTCTTCCTTGTTATTAATCTTAGAGAAAGAAAAATACTTAAAACAGCAGGTGAAAATAAAGAAACACATAGTTTTGAGTTCGCATTAAGTTGAGGTATTATTGCAATGTGATACTAGTAAATATTATTTTTCACAGTTATAGTACAATTCAGCTTTTGGGTCAGAATTTTAGGATTAGAAAATTAAACATCAATAAAGTAGACTTATTTTATGATAAAAAGTATATTTTATTCAAATATTTCTTTAAAAAATCAATTGTAAAAGTAAACATCAAATAACATCCTACACGCCAACAATAACTCAGATCTTTCTGATTATTCTCGTAAAAGATAATTTAATCAAGAAAGTTTTTATTATGATGATGGCAAGTAAGAGAAAAAACGACTCATCTTGTTTTTCATTTTTTTCTTCTTCTTCTTTTCTTTGAAAAACAAATTAAAGAAGTTCGAATGGATAATTATCGCCTTGGGATAGGTAGAATTGATGAGGTGGCGATTATGTTCTTTTAAATTGACGAAGGGGAAACACACTTGAACATTATGAGAAAACAAGGATGCCAGCTTATGAGTGAGGTGGGGGAGAGAAGGGTTGGGTGGTTTTTTAAGACCTTTTTAAATTATGCTTCATCTGCCATTTAGAAAAAACGTTGTTGATGCATGTAAAAAGAGAGAAAGGGGTGCAGTTTAGGGGCATCATTTATGATGAGGGAGAAGAAAGTTTTTTTTACGTTCGGTTATTTATTTATTTATTTAAAATGACTCTAATTTCATGCAATTGAAGTTACTATTGCGGATACTAAATGCATTTCTTTACAAACACATCGTTATTTTGTCTTCAAACGCATAATTTGAGCCGAAAAGGGCAGTATGGAAAAACATGAAACAAACAAATGTTTCATTTATTAGAATACTAGCAGTACCCGCACGGCGTTGCCCGTGGCATAGCATCCAAGAAGAAAAATTAGCTTTAAACTTAAGTTTAACCTCCATCCGATATGACATGGGCATGTTAAGCAACAACCAACAAAAATATATATATATTTAGAAATTATAGAAAATAGCTATAAAACAATTTTTTACAGTACACATTCAGAAATATTTATAATGTTACAAAGATAAAAATATGATCTGTCCTGAGACAAAACACAGGCGATTATTTCGGGATTGGATTTCCTTCTTTTCAGCATAATGTGATTGGAATAGCTGTTTAAAATCAGACGTAAACAAAGAAATGCACCGCATATGTATACCACACCTCTTTCTATTTGCACATGCGCAGTTTTAAGTTTTCGCTCGGATAACTTAAAATCGCATTTATAAAACTCCCCTTTTTATTTTGATATGACTTTCCCCAATAAATGCTCGACAAAATAGTATAAATATCTCCAATATATGTCAATTATTTTTCGAGTTTTTGTGGTTCCAGCACACGGACGCTTTCAGAAGACTTCATTTTATTTTATACCATTAATAGATTCCTATATTATTCCATGACCTTCGTAAAAAAGCAACAGTTAGTTATGATGTACATGCTGAAAAAAGATGTCACAGTAATTATATCAGCAGGAAAGCTTTCATAGTATACAGAAAATAAGATGGCGTTGTTAAAATAAAGGCTTAGATATTCATCATAAAGAAGCAGAACTCAGTTTGGCCTAATGTGCAAAAGATTTTGGAATTATAGTGCCTAACAAATAAGGTTGACAGCAGATATCGAATTGCTTCATAACGCTCAAGAAACACATTTTATTGGAACGTCAGATTCCATGCGCACAGATAGTAGTCGATGAGATACTTGTTTTTCAAATTATTCATCATATTTCCAAATAATTTGGAATAATAGATCAAAATGTGGAAGTAGCAATAAAATGGAGAAACATCGATTTAACTACGAACGGCAATCAATACCGACGGAATTTATTAATATGCCGGCATTCTATCTTCTCCAATGAAAACGCCTATACAAGATCAATTTACAAGGAATGGCTTCTTTCCCTCTACATGTAATCCGAACTTTTCACCTTATGGTTTCACACGACCCGATAAAGTGAAGAAAAATGGGAGGCGGAGAATTCAAGTCAAGAGCTAATGTAAAATATATTTTCATAAAATTTTACTAGAACCTTATTGCCTGCTTTGTATTCGGTTGAATAAATACCTCAGCAATTATAGAAACAGTTTTTAAGCAAAAATGAATTCAGACTTTCTGATGTACAAGTTACTTATTGAAATGATCAAATGCTCTCAAGAAAATTGAAATCGCTATCATATGATTTAATTAAAGTTTTTAAAAATCAAATTCTTGATCTAAATTTGTCTAAATAGTAGTATTAACTTCAGCTTTCGGATTCCCCCCCCCCCTCACATATGTTTTGGAAAAAAAATGCTTATATTTTTGCATAAGTCTGAAATCTATATAGAATTAATGGAGAGTTTTTTAAATTCAATTAAAAATAAAATCAGCTTCATCATTGAAATCAGCAGGAGGAATTTTGAAGGAAACTTCAAAATTCATTTTTCAAATAAAAAAAATCGCATGATAAAATTAATTCTGCTACCAACAAAATGTTCAAGAAAATGAAATAAAAAATTTATGTGTGCAGTTCATAAATCAATATGCAAAAGCTTCAGCAGGTAATTATAAATTCAAGAACAATAATCAAGAGGCATGAAAGAAAAAATAGGCTTGTTTGAGGGAAGGAGTCGCCAAACGTTTTCAATAGTTTTTTCATCAACAAAATGTCAAAAAAGAACATTTTTACTTATCTATCTAATAATATAATACACTGAAACGTTAACAAAATAGTTATTAATTTCCCAATTTAGACTCAATAAATAAAACTAAATCTTTGCGCAGGGGTTAAAAGAACAATCTATCGTATTTCCTAACAAATTCCTTTACCATATTTAAATCGATTGGTTTATTATCAAATATTCAAAATACTTAAGAAAAAAATAGCCAAAACAATTTTTTCTTCTGTAAGTTACCTAAAGTTGAACAAATTCATTATTGCAGTAATCTCCCGTTTTTTTTTTAAATTAAAATCGAAAAAATTATTTTCTAGCGAAGAATTACTTGAAGAAGATACTATAACAGCATTTAGGACAAAGAATTTATAACGCAGCAAAATTCAACCTTTTAAACTTTCTTGTAAATCATCAGAAAATACAACTAATATAACACAAGGATATTAATTCTTGACATCCTTATTTATTTTCAACTCCCCAATAGCAATGCACAAAGCGAAATAAAGAAACAGAGGACAATTTCATTATTAATCGATTTTCTGGATTCCATCAAATGACACATGTATTAAAGGCAATACACACTCCCAGCATTCGCTATCTCTCCGAAACGGTTTCCACAGCGAAAGAAACAAATCAACAATCCCAAGATTTTCCACTGAGTCATTTATTTCCCCCGACGTTTCTCGATAAGGCACGAACTTGGCTGCGGTGACAAATGGCGAGATTCGCAGTGATGCCCGGCATCGGAGATTTGTACGGACTGATGTTGCTTTTTAAGAATCGATTTATCGGTTCATATTTTGGAGAAGGAAGGCGAACAGACGAAACAACTGAAGCAAAACACGAGAAACAACTGAATCGAAATACAATGCAAATTATTAAGAAAGGATGTAACATTTGCGTCGGGTAGCTGTAAAAGTAGTCCTTCCCAAAATATATGAAGAAAAGAGATTCTTTATCACATTTAGGCAAAATTATATTTATACGTTTGAGAGTATAGCATGAGCATTGAGTTTCAATATACAGCTTCTGGTGGACATAAAAGAAATCACATGTAGAGAGGGGAAAAAATGTATTTGTTAAAAATAAAAATGGCTAGGCCGGTTTTCTGGCTCAGAGGTAGCGTGTCTTCATCGTATTCTGAGAGTCCCGTGTGCGAGTCCCGGTTCGGGCATGGCTGTTCTTCTGTGTGCTATCCGTGAGATGTGTGACTGTGCCCCCTGTAAAAAGGGGCTGTGCAAGCGAATGTAGTGAGAGTGAAGCTAAGTCGTACTCTTGGCCCTAGTTGGCGCTACTTCAAACAACAAGAGACGCTCTTTTCGGCATAAAATCCGATGCTGTATCAGCGGAGAGCTTGTACAATATGGCAAGTGCCATAAGTAACAACAACAACAAAAATGGCTACATGTGGGAGACAGCTATCTTTAAAGTATTCTTGCAACATTCTAAATATGTTTATAACACATTTTGCTATTAACGCATTTGCGTGTAAATAATAATTCTGGTAACTTAAATTCTCATTTTGAAAATTTATCCTAGCTAAGAGACTTATAAAAAGCACCTTTCTTTTAAAACGCTACTATGAAACGAAAATTTAAATACTACAAGATGTTTAAGTCATTTCATACCGATTAAAGTGCTTTGTTTAAAAGCTAAACATTCCTGACATTTTTAAATCACTGTATTCATATTTAGAACCAACACACATTATTAAAAATCGGACCTCCCAAATTTAGCATCAACAATTACAACAGGAGAGGGGGTGGGCACCTCTTAATAAGCTATCAATCACTTACTAATCAACCATTTTTTTTTCTTTCAAAGCACAGAACCATTAATAAAATCCACTTAATGTCTTTGAGCTAACATCTTATTTTGGTAATATATCAATCAATTCTTGTATTCAGGGCTTTTTATATAAATTTATTAGTTTTCTTATCCCTTATTGTCCTTTTATTCCATAAATTTTTTTATTCATAACATTTCAATCTTTCATAAAGAATCTTCATAAAAATTCATAAATATTCCAACATTTCACTTTTGGCCAACCTGAAAACCTGAATTAAAGTTTCTGTGAGATATCGTTTTACTTTAAAAACCTCGTTGATCTGCATTATATTTTACTCTTCTATCAGCATATTGAATTTATTTTAATTTCAATATTTATTTATATGATAAAATTTTCATTGATTCCAATTGTTTGAAGATAACGTTTTGTAATTTTCAGAAATTAGAAAGCATCAGCTGAAAAAGATTTTGAATATACTTTTTTCAGTTTTAAATAAAAAGTCGAAGGTTAAGATGAATATTATGTTAGAAAATAAATACTGACAGCTTGCATATAAGCATGTTAAATGAATAAAAAAATGAAAATCAGTATGTTTCGTATTTAATTATTTTTCATTCCATTTCACAAATACAAAGTGCATATTGTGTTAATTGTTATAGCATCGTCCTATTTATAATTACAATAAATTATTATTTTAGTATTTAAAATGATTTCAAATAATGACGCTACAATAATTGCAGCCACATCTTATATGCACAGTAGATATTAAATTCATACATTATTTAAAATAATCAAAAGTCTATAAGTGCATGTAATATAAAAAATCGAGAAAGCTTGCTACACCTAGGGTATAGTTTTTATAATAAGTCTTAGAAATTTAATTCAAAATTATTTCTTAAAACTATTATTTATTTTTGAGTTTAATAAAAAAATGTTTAATTTTGTTATTCACTCGTATTTTTTCCATCTTTTTTATATAAAATCACAGATTTTTTTTAATTGTTATTATTTTCTTTTCTGGAGAGTGCCACATTAAGAATACACGCTTTATTTCCGCTTCTAGACAAAACCGATGAAGAAACAATCGATTTTGAAACCAATCAGCAACAAAATAAAATACCTACGGATAAAAGTATCAAAACATATCCAAGATTTCAATTTTTTTCCTCTTTAGAAATTCATTCTATTGTATATTTTCAAAGGTTACAGCTACTTTACACTTTATACGAACCATGAAAATACCCACTTGTAAAAGGGAACTTCCAGGGAAAAAATCAAATGTAATTTCTAGGCCTATGAATTGTTTGACAAAAACGCCCAAGCGATCATTCAAACCGAGACAGAAAAAACAAAAAAATCATATTATCTAACACAAGAAACCACGTAGCCACTCAAGACACAGAGGGGGAGAGTGCGGGGGGATGCAGGGATGGTGATAATAATAACGGTTCAACAAGGCGTCAGCTTTCCCTGAAAGATTAAGACACGAGGCGAGGGCACACATATACACATTGTTGGACACCCACAATGATCAAATAACAGCAATAATGTCATCACAAGTCTATGGTTAATGGCTTCCAAGAGAGCTGGAGAAATCAATCTTAAGGCATAGGAGAGGCCGTCCGTCAACATAACAGATACCCACGTAATCTAGTTATACTTTTGTTACCAATGATCAAGGGAATAGTTAGCTTTATACCAAAGGCTTCGAGATGCATTAAGGACGCATTTGCAATAATAAGGAAAATTGCTATACTAATGAATGACGATTTGATTTCACTAACACAAAATAATAATGAAATGAATAAGAATGAGACAGGGTTTCAATAAGAAGGATTTCGAATAGTTAATACAGTTTAAATTTAAATTTAAATGCATTAAAAAATGTTTATTGAAATATGATTACCATGACATAGATTTTTAATAGAACGATTGCGAACAAAATAACATTAATATAAAAAATAAAATATTTAAAAAATTCAAAAATTGCTTTTCTTAGGACTTTCATTTCGATTTACCTTTCCGATCACCAAAATTATTCGGCAACATCAAAAAATGAAAAAAATAAATTCAAAAACATTCAACTTTAAATATTAATTCTTCATAGATAATAGCTGCATTAAGGACGCATTTGCAATAGTAAGGAAAACAGATATACCAATGAATGACGATTTGATTTCACTATCATAAAATAAGAATGTAATGAATAAGAATGAGACAGGGTTTGAATTAGAAGTATTTAAAATAGTTGCACAGTTAAAATTTTAATGTAAATGGATAAAAAATCTACTTATTGAAATATGATTATAATGACATAGATTTTTAATAGAAGGATTGCGAACAAAATGCCGTTAAATCTAAAAAATAAAAGATTTTAAAAATCTAAAAATTGCTTTTCTTGAGACTACTATTTCGAGATACAACTGAGTCCCCCCCCCCGATATTAAACGGCAACATCAAGAAATGAAAAGGAAAAAAATGTCAAAAACATTCAACTTTAAATATTAATTTCCTCATAGAGAATTTGATCGATTTTAAATTATAAAAGCCCATAAGTTGTCAGATAATTCAATAAAGATGAATTTACAATCGTATAATTAAATAATAGGGATAAGGGAATAATTAGCTTCATGTCAAAGGTTTCGAGCTGCATTTAATGTAGCATTTGAAATAATAAGGAAAAATGCTATACAAATGAATGATGATGATTTGATTTCATTATCACAAAATAAGAATGAGACTTAGTTTGAATAAATAATTTGATTAGTTACACAGTTAAAATTTTAATTTAAATGCATAAAAAATCTACTTATTGAAATATGATTATAATGACATAGATTTTTAATAGAAGGATTACGAACAAAATGCCCTTAATATAAAAAATATAAGATTTTAAAAATTTAAAAATTTGCTTTTCTTAGGGCTACCATTTCGATTTACAACTGGGTTCCGCTCACCCCCCCCCCACCAATATTAAACGACAACATCAAGAAATGAAAAAATAATTTAAAAAATATTCAACTTTATATATTAATACCTCATAGAGAATTTGATCGATTTTAAATGATAAAAGTTCATTATGTCGTCAGATAATTCAATAAAAATGAAGTTACATCTATATAATTAAATAATAATGGAAATTTCCATTACAAAAAAATGTAATTGTAAAGAAAGATAAACTAAACAAATATATATAATTTTTGAAAATAAATTATTTCTGGATGTGAAATCTTAATTAAATTTAGAAATCAAAAAATAGCCTCCAATCAAAATTCTTACAAAATTTGTGCGATTTATCATCAAATTTCAAATATGTTTATAAAAGGACTATAAATATCTTTGATACTCTTAAACAAAGATTTTTTTTTCATTATTTTTCAAATAATGAAAGGCAACCTAGCATTTCACAATTTCCCTTTAATAGCAAGAAACCGTTTGTAAAAAAATGTAATGCAAGTATAAATAATATTTGGTTTGTAAATTACTTTTTCCTCGTTCTCTGATTTGAATCTGCTGTCATTTTTTACTTTACCTTCATTACAATGTTCACATTTGCTATTTATTCTACATAAATAAATTTGAAATGTCAATTTTTATGTTCCCAAGAGATATCTAAATAAATTACGAACAAAATTATCTTTACATTTCTCTTAGAACTGCTGTGAAAGGTAAGGAAGATTTCAAAGAAATTTTGATAACGATTAATCGATGGTTAATTTTTTAATTAAAAGCATGCTTTCATTGCTTTCACAAGCAGCAAAAAGAAACAAAATTTGAATAATTGAATTGAAGCAACTGAATTTAAAATAATCAAGAAACAGGAAAAACATTTTAATACGATTTATTTAACGATATTGATATTCTTTTTAAAAAAAATGCTTCCTTGGGTTGGATTTCTATTTGAGATTTCTTGTTATTTAAAAATTAAACCAAAATTACATAATAAATAACTCCTAGCTTTTAAAAGTCGATTGAGATCGAAACACATAGCTGAAAATAGCTAACTTCGTATTGCATGTTGTAACGAATATTTAAATTGCCATTCACAATGTTTAATTAAATTTTATAAAATTCTTTTCAAAATGTCGGCAAATTATAAAAAAAATTAGCTATCTAATTTTTTTAAAAAAAAGCGCAAGTAGTAATTTATAATTTTAAAAGAAACTATTTTAAAATTGTTTAATGGAACGTAATTTTAGATTTTGATTAAAAATAAAAGAACTCGGTGACAATTTTAAATATCGCTATATTTTATATACAATATATTTAAAAAAAGATATTTTCTGAAGAACGTTTTGAAATCCGGCGGAGTGTTAATATTACATTTTTACTTTTCTGCATAAGGCGTATAGTTAAAATTTTACTCAAAATTATTTATAATTTTAATGCAAGTTACGCGACAGTTAATTAAATCATTCATTTTTCTTTTATTTGTAGACTAGTCCAGCTTTAAAAGTAAAACTAACTTCACTTTTGTTTATTAACTAAATTTCTTTCAATTATAAGTGAAATATTTCTCATGTATTCATTTTTGTTGTTTATTTGTTACTAAGCACATTTTTTTACACTATACCTATCTATCTTTTTTTAAAAAAACTGATGTAGAAAATGGCGCATACTTATGCTTTTTTTAATTCAAATTTTTACCTTTAATACCTACTGATTTCAATGCTTTATAATGATTATCAACTGGGTAGACAGAATTTTTACAATATTTTAAGCAGGTTAAAATAGATAGATTATTAGTATTTAAGAAGAGTCCAAACTCCAATAATTTTCTGAGTTCTACAATTTATCCTTTCCCTATACTTGTATCGACATGCGCCTAAAATAAATAATTTATCACCTATATTTCCTTCAGAAGGTATATAGGTTCAGAATACATTCCCACGATCTCCTATTCCTGCTTTCTTATTCAGTACGCTGTCCGTGATGGATTTGGCGAAGAATTTTAACAATTGCTAAAAATTGAATCACGTCCTTAATAATCATGACAGAATAAAAGAAGTTTTAAAACTTCATTGCGTATTTCCATTATAAATATATAAAAAAAATTCCATATATGTTTAAGTTGCTTCTTACCGAAAAACCGAATTGTACAGAACTGAAGTTATATGATCATTTGAAAAATGGTCAATAAAAATGCTACACATTTTAGTGGAAAACTTTCTTCATAAAATCTTGTTTGCGAAACAAACAAAATACTTTTGTTTTACCTGAACCGAGGAAAACAAAAATTGACTGAAAACTCAGTCTTAATATATATTGTGCACAAATTCTGCAAGGGGCTTTTAAACATCTCACAGCAGCAACAAAAACTCTTTTCCCAACTCAAATAAAAAGGAGAATTCTTTGTTTTCAGAGAGATGAATCGTAAGTCATAAATAAATAGTGTCCCTTTGTTTTCTACGCATTTTCAACAATAAATAAAGATAAAAAAATAAAAGGGGAACGAAAAATAACTTCTTAGTCGTAAATAATTCAAAGGCTATTAAAAAAGTCCAGAAAGTCGAGCCTGTATTTTTAGCAGATGTTGCTCGTCCATATCAGCAAAACCTTTCGTGTGATTTATGGGCAGATCCTCCGACCCGTTTGTCTTTAAAGTGGAAATTAAATTAATTTATGGCCTATATTCTTCACTTTTTGCAGCAAAAAAAAGCGAAAGAAATTATACAGAGAGAAAGTGAAAATAGCATATCTCGTATAGCTAAAAAAGTGCACAGGCCTCTAGTTCCAACCAAATAATTATCATTAAGCTTTATTTTCTCTGAAATGAGTATAGTTAAACATATTTATTTCAGACAGTACTTTTATCTATTTTCAATATACCACTTTTAAAGGAAATAAATTGCTAAGATGGGGTAAAGTTTTTTTTAAAAAAAACCTTGAATACAATGGAACATAATTTCACAAATAAGACTGTTACGTTTTTAGCGTAGCGGGTTCGGATTGAATGGACTTTACTTGAGGACAGCACAAACAAATTTATTTACAGCTATTTACAAGATGACTCAATAAAGTAAAACTTCAGGTAAAAACAATCCAGCAGTCAACAGTCACTGACAGCGTAAATGCAAGCCTTATGCACGATACAAACAGACTGCAAACAGCTATGGTATAGCACAGCAAACAGTAAATCACAGCGAGCTCAATAATACAACGTTAACAGCAAACGTAAGCACAGCTCACTAATCCTCTAGTCCAGCGAGACGCTTTTCTTCCGAGAGAAAACTCTCAACTAACTCACTCACTCCGGCTACTCGTCCCTTATATAGTCGAAGAAGCGCGTGCGCCGAAACTCGCGAAAATTCTCAAAACAACGCGCACAATCCAGCAGTTACTAGACTATTCCTTTCACCAAACCAACCAAGCTGGTGCGAAGCTCCTCGCCAAACGTCACCAACTTTGGTGTGGTTTCGCGGCGCTCGCAAACTTGTAACAATACAATATTCTGATAAAATAGAAATAAGAAATTTTGTATGTAACCCTAGAAAAATAAATAATTAAAATCTTCCAGCATCATATTCATAAATATAAATGCATATATATCACAAAATTTAATTTAAAAAACATTGTTACCATTTTTATCTCTCACTTTTTACAATTAATAAAGATATATATAAAAGAAGTGGCAGATTTTAATTACAGTACGTTCTCGAGTACCCTGTCCAATATGTCTGAAGGATACGCCGGAGGTTCTATGAAATTTATTTGCCTCCCCTCTAATACCAGAAAACAAAGTTTTTATAACAAAACGTACTGTAATAACATATAATTTCTCACTTCTTATTGAGCACTGAGCCCTCCATTTATCTCAAACCAAATAGAATGTGAACAAAGCCTGGCAAATCGTATAAACAGTCGCTAGTTTTTGTTGTTACATAAAAGCCTAGTCTCTGCATAGCGTATAATTTTTCCTCAATAATCACAACAACTTTTTTTCGGTTAGCACTCATTCAGAAATGTTCACTATAGTACTCTTTAAAAAGTACTTTTAAGAATACCCCAAGAAAAAATTGACGAATACTGTGCGTACTTTGCAATTATAATCAGGAACAGCGCCAACAAATGAAGTCTGCTATACACTGATAAAATAATGAACAACGAGCAGAGCGCTGCTCTTTTTCTGTCATTACTTGTATATTGTACTCGAAACGTAGGAGGGTAGTAGCAGACGTCCGCTTCCAATGCCTTGACAATGTTATCAATGTAACATCTTGCCTTCCTCAATTAATTACGATAACGAAAATAGATCGGATAGTAATGAAGCTGGATAGTCATAAACGGGATACTCAAGGGTGTATTGTATTTTTATTCCAATGCAGATAGCTTTAAGCGACGGTGAAGTGAGAAAAAAAGTTCAATATTCGTTTATATGCAAGCAAAGCAAACAAGATATTATTAATTTCATATGGCTAGTCATATTAACGTTACATAACACAACCTAAGTGGGAATAGCGGTAAATATTTCCACATTAATTATAAAGTACTCCTCTCTCTTTCTTTCTTGTACTTTTTATATATTCACAATATTATACTTTTACAACCCAATACACAATTTTAAACCAAAAATAAAAACAACATCTTAGGAGCATATGGCAGTGGCACAAAAATACGATAAGCTACTAAATAATCATTCTAAGTAGACGATTAAGTAAATCTTCCGAGAAGTTAAAAACGATACAAAATAAAGTTTAACCAAATATTTTTAATAAAGCAGCATGTGCATTTATATTCCAACAGTAAAACGAATACATTTTTTGCCAACTAATTGATATTCCAATTTTTAAAAAAAACATTTCTTGAATATATCAAAACATTTTCAAAATAAATGAATTTGTCAAAATATTAAATGAGAAAAATATCAACAGCAAAAATCATAAGAATAGGAAAGCTACTACATTAGTTTTAATATTAAGAAAACGTTTAAATTTGGCATCATAATTAAAGAAATAAATATAGATAAAATCGCCAAAATAAGATTTCCTGAGCCAATCGTAAATAAACAGACATACAAATAAAATTTATAAAATAACTCAAATTGAACTGAAAGTCAAATCTTTTTTCCCTTTAGATTTTTCATTCAATTCCAATGATTCTTCCACTGAGCTCGGCAAATATCTGATTATCGATAAATGTTGAAAAATAACAATTTGAAAAAACACCTTCGCCTCCTCCCTCCCCCGAAAAAAAAAGAAGAAAAGCAAATAAAAAAAATACTGCGAAAAACGCCCCATTGTGATCGATAAATGCAAATGAATTCATGAAATCGAAGATACTTCAGGGATGAAAACAAGAACCTCCCTGATCTTTAGATGGAATATAACAGCATTAAGTGAATGTGGAAGACAAAATCCCCATGTAAAATCAGAGGAGGTACGCCTGTCGACAAAAATATATTTTCAAAAATCCCAAGGGGAAAAGAAGCCGCGTCGTTAGAAGTCAGGGGCGATCCAATTTCTTGCAAAATGCAAATGATAGAAAATATATACGATTTTGAGTGCGGAAAGCAGTCAAACAGAAGCGATAAAAATAGCAAGTATGCAAAGTTAATTTATCAGAAGCAGGATCAAAAGCAGAGCCTGAAGGAAGAAATATAAGTATGCTGATTTATCATGGGGTTACAGGTTTGCAGAGTAAAATAATACAAAGTAGTAAGGGGAAAAAATGCCTGAAAGTCTTCAAATATGCTCAATAACACTAAAAGGAACTGCGTTTTGATAAAGAAATGGAGTAAAAAGTAGTTCTTTATCAATTTTTATTCTCGCAAAAGGTTAGAAATCCAACACGATAATTGAAATATTCAAAACCTTTAACTTTTTCCAAAGTACGGCTTTTTTTTCACCCATGCCCCAAGTTTCAAATTCCATAGGCAACAGAAAAAAGGAAAAGAACATGTTTTGAAAATAAAAATTTTAAAGTGTCTTCTATGATTTCCCCCCGTCCTGACCCATCCTTTCAAATTCAAAGCAGTAGTAAAAAAAGTGAGAGAAGAGAAATGCCACGTTCTGCGCTTCCAAAGAAAAAAGAAAGAATCAACCACCGGTGAATAAAAAAGAATTACTTTGCAATGCAATTTGAAAGTTAATCCTTGAAAGAAAAGCGCAGAAAAATCGAATTTTATAATGTTCAATACTTTTTAATGCAAAGGAATGTTGGAAAAGGATGGTAAGTATCTTAGCTTACAAGAGTTTTTAACTTTAAACTCAGGTTTGCAATAGGATGAATACTAATGCACCCTGAATACAAGTTCTGTAAATTCTGTTCACCTGTTTATTTATACTATATATCTTAATATTTTAAGCATGATATTTATAATATATATCTTAATATCTAGGCCATGATATTTATACTATATATCTTAATATCTTCGGCAAGATATTTATACTATATATCTTAATATTTTAGGAATAATATTTATACTACATATCTTAATATCTTGGGCATGATATTTATA
>JAOUZG010038069.1:2574656-2601276 GCA_026289955.1 Argiope argentata | reverse complement strand
ATAATATTTATACTATATATCTTAATATCTTGGGCATGATATTTATAATATATATCTTAATATTTTAGTCGTGGTAAAACCAAATTGATACTAAAACAAATTTTATTATTGCTGAAATTTTCGTGTAAAAATCATTTCATTTCCTGAATTGGGTTTCTTTTCTTTTTCGGAAAACAAAAAATCTTGAATTGAAAAAATTTCATCGATTAAAAAAAAACATAAAGGGAAAAAAATCTTTTAAGAAGTCAACGACAATTTATCAAATTTAAGCCGTTAATTTGCAAGTATTTAAAACAATAACATTTAAAAAACATTTTAAGTGCATTAAAATAAATATTTAAAGATTCAAATAAGTACATTTGCTCATAAACTGTATCGTTTTTAACAAAATTAATGTTACTTTCAAATGTAAAATACAAGCAAACAGAAAAACGAATAATAATAATATATCTAATTTCTTTTAAATTATTAATTTATCTTCCTAAAGAATAACCGTTTTCTAAGAATAACCGTTAAAATTGTACACGATGAAGAATAAATATTTATAATAAGCAAAAACTAAAATTTATTAAATTTTTTTCCCGGCTATACTATTTTTTCTCAAAATTCTAATATTTTTTTTTTCAAAGAATACATTTTATACTGAACAGTGATGCAGAAAGAATTTTAAATTCATAGAATAAAATATTGCAATTAAAAAATTCCTTTCTGAAATTACAATGAATATTTTTAAAACCGGAATCGATATAATTCAACGGCAATTATTAATAATATTAAATCCACTGTCATCTAGATTTCGCACGACACACAGAGTGAAAAGGGAAGCAAAGATGGGGGGGGGGAGACACAATATCGAATATCAACTTACTTTGTCGTCATAGAAACCTTTATCATCAGTTCTTTGAGCACCAAGTAACCTGTCCGTTTCCTGGTCGGTATCACAGTCTTCTGGAACAAAGGCAAATAATATAGTACTAATATTTAAATAGAAAAATATTCAAACTGTTACTAGTATAATAATATGCAAGATATACATAATGCAGAACACCATAATAATACTCTAGTTATAACCTAGAAACAATACCTATCGATAAGCATATGTTTTTAACTTGAAAGATGCGTTAAATGAATTGTATTTCATGTAATTTGAATTAAATATAATTCGGAAATTTGTATGTTAGTAAAACATTCTTGATGTACTAAGATTTAAATTTAAAAGTTCCATTCTTTTGCGATTTAAACTAGATTGTGAAGTTTCGATATTACTACTTTATTTATTTTAGTGAATACCTCGAGGAAGATCCGCCAATAAATACACGCAATTTCCTCGAGACAGCCGGTGATTGGTCTAAAATAGTAAGCTTCAAAGCCTCATAACTCGGTCAATTTGAATTGCAGATCAGAAAATATTTGTGTTTATAAATTCAAGTATTTGCTCATCAAGTACATTTCACTCAATATGACTAATAAGAGTGAGAGCGATCTCCAACCATTTCATATTCCATTATTTCTTCAAGAGTATATTTAATAACTCAAGCAGAAAAAAAAAATTTAAAAAAAAATTACATCATGTACATTTTTTTCCAGAAAATATGCGACTTTTTCAAACAATTTAGAATCAGATAATGGATTCCCAACTACTGTGGACGTCCTATATATTGTAATAAAGACCTTTGATTTTATTTTGTTAGAGGAGAAATTATATTTCGTTCTAATGTTCATGAAAAATAAAATAAAATAAATTCTAATGATAATAACGGTTTAAAAAAAATAAGGATTGAAGAACGCAAAGAATATAACATTTGCATCAATTTTCTACTGGACACAGAATTTATATAATCTTTTTGCATTGAAAATTCAAAACGAGTGGATAAAAAAACATGAAAATAACTGAAAATAAGTTTTCTAATATAACTACACTGAGACATAAGGATATAAAAAAGGGGGTGAGGAATACCTACAGTTTATAAGAATACTGACTCTCAGATATACGTGTAAACGAGACAAAGGTGAACGAACGATCGAATAGATTAGACAAAAAGGCCATAAATATAACTCAATTGCTATTTTTTATTTTCATCATGCCTTTGATGAATTTTAATTAAAAGGATATACAACTTTAATTAAAAAGATATTTTTAAGACAAGAATTTTAATTAAAAGGATAAGAATGATAAGGATATACAATTAATACTAATAGTTACCCTAAATGCCCAAATGATAATGCTCAACGCCAGACAAACGATTATGACACACACACAAATTGGTAATATTTTACATCTTTCTTTTTTATTTGTTAATTGGTTTATAATAAGCGTAGAAAGCTCTCCACACTAAGAGAGCAGGAAAAAGATACAAGGTATACAGACTGCCGTTAAAATTGCTCTTGAATACTTCAGCTACCCCCCCCCCTCTTCTTGTTAAAAATGCTGTGAAAGCATATATTTGAATTATATCTATCTTAGGTGTATTAATTGAGACTCGCTTTAGATTCTACTTTCCTAATATGTATAAAGAAGTCTTTAATCTATGAATATATAGACAACATTTTTAGTTTTTAACAACTTTTCTTAAAAAATTGTTAAATCATGGTCCTTTGCCCTCACAACAACGAGAAAGTAGATAAAAATATGCCATGAGAAAACGCATTTAAAGATAATATACTTTCTAAAGCAGACTTATAGAAACTGTAAATGAGCAAGAAGATACTTTAGACGCATGACCCTCATATAATTTTACAAAAATCAAAAGTTAGAGAAATTAGACTCTAAGAAGCCCCGCGTAACTCAGAATGTTAAGTGAAAGGGAAGTTTGAATGCAAATAATTAGAAAATAATCAATTTAAGCTAAACTGAATTTAATACAAATCATATAATATAAGGTAAAAATGGAAAAAATAGTTTATAAATATGATTCGGCAATCCTAACTATCCTACTTAAGTTCAAACCATAATCAACACACGAAATTTTCGGAAATACTATAAATACAAAGTATGCCATAAAATTGAAAATTAATGCACTCCGAAAATGAATTTAATTTAAAAAGTAGCAATTATAATAAATTTGCGGAGATGAACACTTTGAAATAATTTCCATGAATTAGTCAATAATGATTTTGGTCACTCATAATCTACTGAGTGATTTTATCAAAATCTGGCAAAAAAAAATATTTTAGTTGCATTATCACGTAATAAAGAAAGAATATTTAAAAGCTTCAGTGTTCATCCGAGGAAGAGGAAATATTTTGTTAATTCAATTTTCCTTCCCGTTAAAAGCCTTAAAGAACTTTTAATTGGAATTTAAAACACGCAATTATTATAAATAGATTTAACCTTAAAATCACAAACATTAGTAATGGAACAGTTAAAAATGTAGCAATACTGTTCAAAGTGGAAGTACGCCCATTTATACAGTTCTACTAATAACTAATATTTAGATGGATAGAAAAATAAATGAAGTTTTTAAGAATAAATTTGGAATAATTTTGGAAAAAAAATTATCTAATGCAAGTATGAAACATGTTTGTTCATCCAAAAAGGACAGAATACTTGTGATCTAGAACTAACGGAAATTTTCTGATTGCTTTCAATTATTGAAAACTACCTACAGAGAAAAGATGGTGTCATTGTGGGAAAAAAAGTTGTTTTTTTAAATGTTAGAATATGATATTGTTTTTGGGATGAGGTTTTCGGCGTCAAAAAAAACTGAAGTAGAAAAATTCCATTATCTACACGAGCTCCTCAAAAAAAAAAAAAAAAAAAAAAAAAAAAAAACATTTAAAAACCCGTTGCCAATAAAAATAAAAAAAAAAAAAAAAAAAAAAAACAGCTTTTAATAACGCGTTGCCATTGAATTTACAAAATCTCTGATTACGGAAAATAAGTTAATGACTACAGCAAATAAAACATAGAAAAATGTCATTTTGAAGACGTGATTATATGAAATGAAAAAATTAGTAAATGCGATATTTTTTTAAGCAATAAATGCAAGACTAAATTTTTTTTTGTTTTTTTTTTATCGTTTGCAATAGTAAAGTGACTCATTCAATGAAACAATCAAAATGAATAAAGATATAATTTTACTTGCACGAGCACGTGGTGCTTGACCGTTCACGAAATGATGTTCTGACATGATACATTTAAATATGCATAGCAGATTTCTTCTTCTTCTTAATCTTCTTTTCTTCTTTGTCAGTTTCTGGGCTAATAGTTAGTTAACCATTAATAAAGTCGAAAATTAGTTGACGTCCCTTCTTCAATTTCTAGGCTTTCATTTTCCGAAAATTCGTAAATGGTTTTGAATCGAATGTTCGTTATGTATACCATATCAAACAGTACTAGTGGTATTCTGGGAAGTCCCGGTTGAGATACAATTTAAGGTACTTTGTTAGCCGGGTGGCATCGAAAAATAGCCAAATATTGTAGAATTACGCCAAATTTCTTACAGTTATTTTAAAGCGAAAAAACGTCAAATAATAAAGAATTCCGCCAAATTTCATTGGCGAATTTTCGCTGATGTCCGGCAAATTTAAAAGTACCCAATTTAAACTCGTATAAATATAATATTTAGTAATGCTAAGTAATATTAAGAAAATTTAAAATACGTGTAAAAATAATGAAAACAAAATAAAAATGACATAAAATTATAGAGCAAATCACATACTTTGAATAGATATAAAACACGAAAACAGTTTAATAAATTCATCGCCCAAAACTGCAATCAAATTCCACAATTAGGGAGGAAAATAATTATTTTTGCATCAATTTAATATCAGTGTTAACAAAATTACAGAAATGCCTGCATTCATTTCAAAAACTATTTTACGCTAGCCGATTTCCCCATACGCAGAGTTGCATGATCATGCGCGAACACAATCGTTCGCTCATTACATTCCTAAACAGCAATCTAGCAGCAAAGCTAAATACAAAAATAACTAATAATAATAAAGAAACCTGCAAATAGAAGGGAAGGAAGAGATCATTCTACGAAGACTCTGTGCAAAAAAAGGTATAATAAAGATTTGTCGTAGGTAGTGAAATTCTCTGTCTGGAATGAATTAGGATTTCACTTAGCTTTCATAAATAAATAGAAATGGGATATGAAGATCTCTATAATCGTCATATCGCTGCAGCTAAAGTAAAAGTAAGATCTAACGTACTAGTTTGGTACCTTTAGGTCATTTGTTTTACTTCCAGTTAGATAGTCTTTCATTTATTTACTATAAATTTAATATTTCACCTTTTTCCAGACCTTCCATTTAATTTCAGCTTTATTGTTTTTTTTTCCTTCACTATGTTTCGCTGGTTCCCCTTTCCTTTTCGTTATAAAGACAAATAATTTTTTTTTTACAGAAATATATTACATTAAAAGAGAATAGTATGTTCACTAATCAAAGAGAAAGGTAAGGAATACTGCAGAAAATTATGTTAAACAGAACTTATGACCTAAAGATAGTTTCCGTTTAACATTATTGCAATAAACAGTCGGCAAATGTAACTCCTTTAATTTAGCAATAATTACCAAAGCTTTATAACTACACTGCTTCAAAAAATTGTGTAAATACAAGATTTTTTTTTATGTTGCATGATTCAAAAATGGGTCTGTCAACCTACTAAAATGTGTATTTTTCAACCCATGAAAAAACCACTTTTGCAGCTCTATTATTTCTGAACTGATGAACAGTTATCAATTTCAGTTTAACACCACGAGACAGATGCAGAGCTGAAAATTTCTTCTTACTTTCAATCTACTCAAGAAATATTTATTTTGGACTTAAACAACACTGATTGATTGATATTTTGTATAATGAACTCAAGATAAACAAAATGGATGAAGAAAAGAAAATGACGTACAGACAATAAGAAGATTGAAGAGAAATGAGCAAACATTTTATCTTGCCTTAAACAAGTAATATTTAGAAAAATCAATTCCTACTTGGATCAACCAAGAAAATTTTTATTTTAGTTTCTTTTTATTAAATAATTATATGAAAAAATGATTGATTTTCGCAAGAATTGGAACTCGCGTTCTTCGCCTTCACGTGAAAAATACTGAAATCCTTGCATTTTACCGATTGACCTACTGCCTGTAGCATTTTCATTACAAACTGCTAAACTCTATTTAAAGTATTAAAAATTAATTATATTTAATTAATGAATATTTGAAAAAACTGAATTAACATCAATTGTCAGCCATATCAAGTTTTAAAAAAATGTATCAGAACTTGAGTGGATGAATAAAAAAAATTATTAACGATTGTAAATTTGAACAAGATAAATATACACTGCAGTGACAAAAGTCATGGGATGACTTTTAATATCGTGTCGGTCCTCCTTTTACCCAGCGAAGTGCAACAACTCGACGTGTCATGGAGTCCACAAGTCGTTGGAAGTCCTCTGCAGGAATATTGAGCCATGCTGTCAGTATAGACGTCAATAATTGTGAAAGTGTGGATGGTGCAGGAGTTTGGGCACGAACGAACCTTTCGATGATGTCCCATAAATGCTCGATGGGATTCATATCGGGCGATCTAGGTGGCCAGATCATGCGCTGGAATTGTCCGGAATGTTCTTCAAGCCAATCACGAACAGTTCTGGCCCGGTGTAATGGCGCATTGTCAACCATAAAAATCCCATCGTTGTGTGGGTACGTGAAGTCCATGAATGGCTGCAAGTGATCTGCAAGCAGCTGAACATAACCATTTCCTGTCAATGATCGGTTCAGTTGCACCAGAGGACCGAGTCCATGCCATGTAAAAGCAGCCCACACCATTATGCAGCCACCAACAGCTTGAACAGTGCCTTGCTGACAGTTTGGGTCCATGGCTTCGTGGGGTCTGCGCCACACTCGAACTCTACCATTAGCTCGTAACAACTGAAATCGTGACTCATATGACCACGCCACGGTTTTCCACTGGTCTAGGGACCAGTCGATATGCTCACGAGCCCAGGAGAGTCGCTGCAGGCGATGTCGTGCTGTCAGTAAAGGTACTCGAGTCGGTCTTCTGCTGTCATAGCCCAAGGAAGACAAATTTCGCCGCACAGTCCCATCGGACACGTCCCTCGTACGTCCCACATTGATTCCTGCAGTTATTTGACGAAGTGTTGCGTGTCTATTAACATTGACCATTCTACACAGACGTCGGCGGTCTCGATCGTTAAGTGCAGGTGGTCGCCCACTGCGCTGTCCATGATGGGATGGGATGCCTGAAATTTCATACTCTTGGCACACTCTTAATACTGTGGATCTCGGAAGGTTGAATTCACTAACGATATCCGCAATGGAATGACCCATGCGTCTAGCTCCAACAAACATTTGCCGTTCAAAGTCTGTTAATTCTCGCCGTGCCGCCATAAATCACGAAAAACCTGTTCACATGAATAACTTGAACACAAATGAAAGCTCTGGAAAACGAACTGCGCATTTATACTTTTTCGCTGCGATACTACTGCCATCTGTATATTTGCATATTGCTATCCCATGACTTTTGTCACTTCAGTGTATATAGGAAGAGTGTGAACCAATACTAGGAAATAAAAAAATTGAGCAGAATTCTAGTGGCGCCATCTGTTGGTTTCAAATCGAATTGTTCACATATAAAATATTATGAACTTCCTTAATTTTATTTTTAATAAATTAATATTTGAAAAACTGTATTAACACCAAGTGTCATCATCCTATGCAAGTTTAAATATATATATATTTGAAATTGAGTGGATGAATAAAAAGTATTTTATAAAGGACTGAAAATTTGAACAAGATATATATACATAGGGGGAGTGTGAAATAATAGGAATGCAAAAAATAAACAAAATGTTTCATTGAGATTTGATACATTCATTACAATTCTATTCGCATAATGATGATAAATTCGAATCACACATTTTCAAGTTGCACTATGTTTGTGTGGATGAAGATATCCACTGAATAGACTCCACCATTCTTTAGGGATGAAATAGTTCACTGCTCATGCACGACAGCTAGTTACAATAAACTGAACTTTCTAACGCTGAAGGAACTGAAACTGCTCAGAAACTACAGTCTAGGGCAAACGTATGCACGCACTGAATGGCTGCATTAAATAATCTGAAATCGTTACGCACTCTCCAGATATCGAAATACTTTTGAAAAGCCACATCAATTCCTAAACTATCAAAAAGTCAGGCCCGTGGGGGGTCTTAAGATGAGGGCGGAAGCAATTTCATGTCAAGGAGACGAATAGCGCTTTACCGCACTCATATACTGCACCGGAGAGCGAGCAGCTCAAACGTGACTTGGGTATGAACTCGGAAAATATCATCACTACGGATGGAGGAGATGAAGTTTATAAATAGTTAAATTGAAAAATGGGAGCGAAACTGAAAATCACAGTAAGTGCATGACTTGATATATAAAATTTATTTTAAAGAAGAATCTGTGACAACGAACTTAAACATAAATTGACCGTCAGATCTATCGTATTTTTTAATAATAAATGATAGGATAAAAAATAATTAAAATTTAAATAAACATTCATAAGTTGGATTAAAAATTTATATCCTATAAAATGATCCTAAAGCATTAAATTGGGAAAAAATTGTTTATTCCTGGACATGGGTTTTTTTATCAGAAAAAAAAAAAATGGGATTTATTATAGGAGAAAAAAATCGATACAAATTGATTTTATATAAAGTATTCCTTGACTGAGTAATTGATTGAATTGTTCCTTGAGCAATTGATTTTAAATATAGTATTGATTTTAAATAAAGTAAAGTGCAATAGTATATAGAGGGGGTGGGATCTGAAGAAACAGAAATATCAAATTTCGGTGTTGTGTATATAAGAAAGGTAAGATATTATCAAAGCGATGAAAATAGTTAGGAAAAAACTTGTATGAATGCCATAAAAAACTTAGTTTAGATATATTAAAAGGCTTCAAGTATAATTCTCTTTAACTCAAAATTTAAATACGTTTAAAGTAAAGCATATATGGGTGAAAAACAAACAATATAAACAAAAAGGAATCATAACATTTCTCTTCAAAAAAAAGTTAATTTGACTTATATTTGGATTATACTCTTACAAGTTGGGTTTTTTCAATCGTAATTTTTTCAGTTTTTGGCAATTCTTCCCCCCCTGTAAATAAACAAAAAAAATTATTTGAAAATAATGTTAAAGCAACTGGTTAGGCAAAAGGGAATGAAATAATCCAGATATAATTAAAAATTATTACACATTTTCTAAAAAAAGAAAAATTTGTTTTCAATTAGTTATTAAAAAACACTTAAAAAAATTATTTAAGATATTTTTATTAATACAAAAAAAAGAAATATTTTAAAACAAATAAATTATAACAATCTACCAAACAAAAACATGTAAGTCATATTTTATACTATAAAAAAACATTAAAAAAATAATCATAATGATTTTTTTAAATAGTTTATAACACATCAAAGGTTAAAGATGCAAATGCGTATGATGTCGAAACTGGAATACATATGAAATGGGGGGGGGGGGGGAAATTAGACATTAAATCACTTAAATGTCAGTCAGACTGAAGCCAAGATTATTTTGAATTTTCTTTCAGCGTTGATTTCAACACTGGTCCTCTTCAAAGGGGAGAAAAATCAAAGGTCACGCGATCTTATAAAAAATACATTCTCCCTCACATACTGGAAGATTAAGGGCAATGCCGAAGCTTAATCAACATCAATCAAACGCGAGGGATTTCCAAATACCTTTTTGATGAGAAAGGCGAAAAAATATCTTCCAAACAACGGTCAAAATGAAGGTTTGTCAGTTTTTCTCTTTCCCCAATTGGGAGGGGAAACGAAACACACACACACACACACCGCTAAGGAGGATTTAATCTTATCGACACAGCCTATTTATAATACCAAAAATACGTTTTTCTCTGAAACAGCAACGAAATTTATTTTCCAGAGTAGCGTCTTTGAAGGAAAATAGCAAAGAAAAAAGAGAGCAATTGCTTACCATGCATAGGTGTGTGAGTTCATATATGTGTGATACATTTCACACGGAATTCTCCATCTCTGGGGCCAGTCGATGAGGTGGAAAAGAGCAATTCGTTTCGGAGTGATGATATATTGGGAGTAAGAGAATTGTAATGGGATTCGCAGATTGTGAGGGAATAAATGTACATATATGTATGTGTCGGCAGAGGAATGCGAGCATATTTACGTTGAAATTACCTTGCCAGGCTTTCGGCGTTGGCAGGGTCTTTTATCTCCGATATTAATGGGCTTTGCATCACACTCCAAAAGGGATATAAGTCACAAAAAGCGAGTTCTTTATCAGCTCCATCGAATGGGAATCACAAATTCCGTTAATGTCAAGAAAATAGGAATTAAAGTTGATGATTTTTTACAATTATTGCTGGTTTTAAAAAATGCAATTAATTTCGAAATTCGGGTAATTGCGGTTAGTTTAATATATGTGTACTATTAGAAAAAAATGTACCCTTTAAGCGTAGGGACATTGTTAAAAATTTATTTAGGATATAAATATCACAAATAATTTTATTCGAATAAATTATTTTCATCAACTCCATCGAATGGGAATCACAATTCAGTTAATGTCAAAAAAGAAGAAGGAAGAAAAAAAAAGAATTAAAGTGGATGAATTTTTGCAATTATTGCTAGTTTTAAAAAAATATGCAATTAATTTTGAAATTCGGATAACTGCAGGTAGTTTTATACATATGTTCTATAAAAAAAGTAAACTTTAAGCGTAGGAGCATCGCTAAAAATTTATTTAAGATATAAATATCACAAATAATTTTATTCAAATAAATTTTTTAAAAAGAGACAAAAATTTATTGCATACCTATCCACCCCTAATTATCACAGAAATCAGAAATTTATTTTTTCCCATAATTTACAAAATTATTGCTTGTAATAACCTTGATAATCTAAGAAACTCTACTTTAGATCCAAAGTAGGCAAACCCCATTTGTAAATTAGTACAGTATCTAAAGGTTAGTTTATTATTTTATTTTTTATTTATATTTTATTTCATTTATTTATTCGTTTTCCAAAAATAAGAGTTAAAAGAACCCGAAATAACTTTGACAGTACTTATCTTCTTTATGAGGCCTAAATTTCAGCTTTATTGCTTTTTGTTTTTGTTTTTTTTTTTTAATTTAAGAATATAGGTATTTTAAATCTACATATCGAAACCATAATTCCCCTTAAAACAATAGAAAATGTCGAAATAAAACAAAATTAAATAAACCAATTCATGCATAACATATTAATAACCATTGCAATCTTTGACACCACACTATAAGTTGCATTATTAACCTTAGATAAATAATCATTAATGAAATATTTATTTTGTATTTCAACAACACCGATTGATATTTAATATAATGAACCCAAAATTTAAAAAAAAAAATTAATTTCTGTGCTAAATTTCCGTGTTTTTTTTTTTCTGTAAATTTAAAAGTGTTTTGACGACACTCATTCGTGCAATTAAGCTACATGTATTTTTACATTTTAGAATAAATACTGCGCCTTTTATTTAACCAAGGAGAAATTAATATGATTGTGAACATTACATATGTTATTCATAATTGTAGCAGTTACATAATTACTCTTATCTTCTCTTTTGAATACTAGATGGCGATGCGTGATTAAGTACGCATCCCATAGTTCATTGGGGTTGTGAGTAGAAGACATGATGCTGTTCTGTTAAGCTGCGGGCGAGAATGTCTTGTCTTGTTCTGTCTTGTTTTTGTTTAGTGTGCGAGTGTGGTTATTAAACAATAGGTTCCTAATAACACGCGTCCTGTTGCTTCCTGCACGGATTCTAATAATCTACATTCCATTACATAATGAAGATATTTTTTTCTATTTTGGCAGTAGTTAATGGTTGATATGTCCCTCATTCTGAGAAGGATTTCTCCCTCATTTCATGCTTGTAAAAAAATTTCCAGAGTTCAGGCTTATTTAAATTATTAACATTTCAAAAATTCAAATAAAAATTCTATCTTTAGATGTACCCTTAATAGTACTAAATTTTAACTAAAAACCCGAAGATTCTACAGCATGTCAAGAAATAAGTTTATTAAATGTGAAAGAATTAAAATTTCATAATTTATTTCTAAGAAAACCTAAACACCGTAGTCGTATGGCAATCACAGCAAAGTAATAATCAAATAATCAATCCTTATAATTAACTGCTTTTTCCCCTTGAATAAACCTTATTAGATATTATAAAACATATCCTGTCAAGAAAAGGAAAGATGTCTGGCAACAAGAATAATTTCCTCCCAAAAATTACTCGATCAGAATTTTCGACGTCGCTATCTCTTAAAAAAGCAAAACGAATGACTACTTCACAACGACGGAAAAAAGAGCGGACAAATAAAAACGCTGCAGAGGTACTACAGCAACAATGACGGCAACTAATCTCCACAAGTTTGAGCTCTAAGAAAGCATAAAGCCAGAAGAGAGCTGGAGGGATTTCTCGCCTCTATTCAAAGGACAGTTTCGTGGGCTAAAAATAGCACAGAAGAGGACGGCTTGATTCGACACAAAGGTAAATACGGCTAATAACTAATCGATACTTCAGATAAATACAAACTCTACGCCAGGGTGAAAAAGTGGAATATCTTAGAATCAACTTCCGTTTGGCTAAAAAGTACTTTTTTTTTCGGGGGGGGGGGAGAATTCGTTCAGTTAATGAGTTCTTAAGCATTCTGGGAAAAGTTTTTTGTATGGAAAGACGAGAAAGAAAACTTTTCTAGGGTTGAGAAGTTTTCTAAAACCATTTTACTACCTTCGATATCGAAATACTATCTCTCAGCAAGCTGTATTTTTATGTTTTTTTTTAAAAAAGTTTATAAGGAAGAATATGGTTAAAAAAATTAAGAAGCAAAGTGAAGAAAAAAGCTTTTCTTCCCTCCAACTCTTTAATTCTACAATGTATGGTTTATTTTTCTTTGTAAACTTATATAAAGTAGCGCATTTTTTAATGAAAATTTTACCTTAATTTTTAATAAAATTAATTAAAAATACGCGACGGTTGGATAAAAATTTCTTAATTAAAGTTGCTTCTCATTCATATAAAAAATACAGCAAGGGAGCAATTTTACAGATGAATTACCGAATAATTTAAATTTAATTAATAATAAAGAAAAAATAAATAGTGATTCAGATATTATCCATTGAACAACTCAGAGTTAACTGAAGAAAAGCTGATAATACTAATGTTATTTTCAGAAGTGGTATATTCAGAAGTGGTAAAACCTTTCATTAGTCTTTATTTTTAATTAATAAAAACCATAAATTTTAAAATTGTATTCACTCAGCATTTATTCACACAATTTACATAACAAATAATTATTTATTTCATTATTAAAACATTGACATATTTTTAAAAATAATAATTTTTTAAACTTTAAGATAATTTTTTTTTTGGGGGGGGGCAATATTTTGGGATTACATCGCCACAATCTGCAAAAATGCCAAAATTTAGTTTAATTTTTAATTGATGGAAGTTACAAAATAATCTCTCAAACGTAAACATTTGCATCCTCCAAGGTAGATATATGCCGAGTTAGATAGATAGTTCTAAATCATATGACCTGGTCTGTACAGCACCAACACACACACATTTAATTATAAGTCTAGGGGAAATTTCGGGCACTAATTTTCACGGAATTGATACTTTATTTAAATGAACTTTTGAAAGATTTAAAGTTGTACGTTTTTATAGAATAGTAAAATTCAAATTTTCATAAATCAGTCAATTTTAATTATCGGTTTTGTTCATGGAAGTGCAACTATTCTTATTTAAAATATCAGTGCCTCAAGAATATTTTATTAAATAAATGTCACAAAGCAGAGTATCAAAAAATTTTTTAATTCGTAATTCATCAGAGCATTTACTGTCTCAAACTACATAAAATGCAAAACAACTATACGTATATAAATGTACAACCGTAAGAATGGATTCCATACAATATGCAACCGTAAGAATGGATTCCATACAACATGCAATGTGATAAACTAATTTTGATTCACTGTAAAAAGCTTACAAAGGTAACATTCTGTTTATTTTGTTCGACCTAAATAATTATTTTAAACTAGCCGCCTTTGGCGACCAGTCGGTTCGCCAGTATTAATGCTCACTAAAATTTGCTCGCTAATATTTTATGTAGTTGTGTCTCATAACAAGTTTTTCACCAAAATATTTTTAAACCAAACAAATTTTGATAATCATATAATTCATTTTTAGTATTATTTTCTTCAGATGCTCTGTTCATTGTACTACTCATCTTTCTCTTTTTATCCGAACAATGATTGCCCCCGAATTGATATTTTACTTAAATAGTGGAGGGAAAGGGCTAAAATTCTACGTTTTTATAGAATAATGAGATTCAAATTTTCATAAATGTAAACACACTAACAAATAAAGACACAATTGGTTTTCAAGAGATGCGAAAATTTAAAAACAGCTCGGAAAATGCCGCGCACAAAGGAAATAATAGTGACACACACACTCCCTTCTTTTCTTTTCTCTCTCCTTTTTTTCCTTCACTACTTTTCTTTTTACAAACCTTTTTTTCGTTTTATTTTTTTTCTTCCCTGCCCAGACTTTATTTCGAGCAGGCATGGATTAAATATTCATACAGACTAATAATAAAAGCAACTATTTTCTTTCTTTTTTAAACATCCCGTTATCTATGAAAGAAAACCAACTGACTTCGCGTATTTCTTTCTAAACAAATCATAATTTATTACTTCCTGCTATCTAGCTCGGTGTGGGGGGAAAATGAAGATTTTTGGCGGGAAAGTAAGAAAAATGTCGTTTTAACTATTTTCCGCGCAGTTTTTTAATTTTTTCTCTACATCAGAACCATCCTCGTGTCTTAACGAAAATATTTTTTAAAAATTAGCCGAATCGATTGAGCCATTCTCTAGTTTTGCGATTAGCAACGCATTTCGAGTTGCATTTTTATTAATATACTAGCCGCCTTTGGCGACCAGTCGGTTGGCCAGTATTAATGCTCGCTAATATTTTCATATAATATTTTATGTAGCTGTGTCTCATAACAGGTTTTTCACCAAAATATTCTTAAACCAAACAAATTTTGATAATCATATAATT
Source organism: Argiope argentata (assembly GCA_026289955.1). Taxonomy (NCBI): domain Eukaryota; kingdom Metazoa; phylum Arthropoda; class Arachnida; order Araneae; family Araneidae; genus Argiope; species Argiope argentata. Next base: position 2,586,163 of record JAOUZG010038069.1, on the reverse strand, counting down.
CATTTATAGTATTATTTTCTTCAGATGATCTGTTCACTGTTCTACTCATCTTTCTATTTCTATCCGAGCAATGATTGTCCCGGAATTGATATTTTACTTAAATGGTGGAGGGAAAGGTCTAAAATTCTATTTTTATAGAATAATGGGATTCAAATTTTCCTAAATTTAAACACACTAAACAAATAAAGACACAATTGATTTTCAAGAGATGCAAAAGCTTAAAAATAGCTTGGAAAATGACTCGCACAGACGAAATAATGGTGACACAAACACCCTTCTTTTCTTTTCTATCCTTTTTTTCTTCCCCACTTTTCTTTCTATAAACCCTTTTTTTCCCTTTGTTATTACTTTTTTTCTTCTCTGCCCGGACTTTATTTTGAGCAGGCATAGATTAAATATTCATACCGACTAATAATAAAAGCAACTATTTTCTTTCTTTTTTAAACATCCCGTTATCTATGAATTATAACGGGATGTTTAAAAAACATCCCGTTATACGCGTATTTCTTTCTATACAAATTATAATTTATTACTTCCTGTTATCTAACTCAGTTGGTGTGGGGGGAAGGAAATGAAGATTTTTGGCGGGAAAGTAAGAAAAGTGTCATTTTAACTATTTTCCACGCAGTTTTTTAATTTTTTCTCTCCATAAGAACCATCCTCGTGTTTTAACGAAAATATTTTTTAAAAAAGCAGCCGAATCGGTCAAGCCGTTTTCCAGTTTTGCGCTTAGCAATGCATTTCGAGTTGCATTTTTATTAATATAGATAAGAAGAAACTTATGAATACTTTTATGAACAATTCCTTGACCTCATAACTTCTGTCCGATTTTTGGATAGTAAAATTTAAATTAAAACGACGGCAATAAAAAAGACGAAATTAGATCAATAATTTAAATTTGAAAAATGAGTCATGGGAATCGCAAAATAAAATACTGTTACCGATAAAAAAACATATGCAAAAGATTAAACAAAACATAATTTAACCAGGGTTTTTTTTAAATATAAATATGCTAAAAAAATACTTAATCGCTACGTCACTTTTTGTCTCTTTCTCAAAAAAAAAAAAAAAATAGGTTTTATGAATTTTAGCGGATCAAAACTGTTGACAGATTTGGAAAGATAAATTGTATTACTTCAAAACTGATATCAAATAAAAAAGAAGAAAATTATACATTTACTACCTAAATAAATTTAAAAAATGATGCAACATTATGATGGCAATGATCAAGTAATAAATTTAACTATTCCAACCAAGTTTCGGGACATAAAAAAATAATAAAGCTTCCATTCATAGCAGTTTTTCCTAACCATTTACTTTTATTGAAAGTAAAAAAGAAAAGAAAAAAAGTTAATACCGCAGTTTATGAATTATAATATCAGGAAGAATAACTTTCAGTAAATCACTTTCATTAATAACAATAATAACAACATCAATGACTCCAGAGAGCCATACATTCTGACTAATAGCAACTTTGACGATAGTATGTTTTTATTTTAATGCAAAATATAAGTGAGCAAAACAAATCAAAGACATTAGTGACAGAAATATCCCTAGTTATTCCTATTTAACTTTTTCAGGCGCTATGTTTTTTCTTTCAGTCTCCGATTCTATTTAAGCCATTTATTTGGTTAAATTTATACTTTTTGTTTGTTTTGATACTTATTTTTTAAATAAAGTATTTTAGAAAGACATATTTTATTTTTTAACTGTCTGTTTAAATGTATGTATATTATATGATACATAAAAGAGTTAACGCAAGTAGAAAATATTCATTTGTATGAACTTAAAACATCGCTTAACTTGTAAACATTCTATAAATAACTATGCTGCATGCACAATATAATAAATTTATAACAGTTTTGCCCTGACTACATTTTTGAATAGTAGAGAAAACTAACTTTTAAACACATAATTAGACAGAAATTGTAGAATACTTAAGGCTAAATTAGTTCAGTTTTCATAATTAGAGTTTAAATATTAATATTTAGGTTTTTCACAAACAATTACTCTTTTCCCCAATAGTTCTTTCAGCTAGTTCCAGTTAAGTACTGACATGTAAATAATTTGTTTAAACACTACAATGATACATTTCAGTTTTAAAGTTTCGCCAAACACACTGCAGTAAATATGTTACGGGAAGTGCTGTTTTTAAGTAATATACATAATGTTTAGTTTGATAAAACTTTCGTCTTAAACTAACTCCTATTTTAAGCTCAAATTTAAGCAATGCCATGTTTTCTCGTGAATATTTATTTGAGAAATTCAAATGGACAACAAATGCCAACATTCGATGTTATTATTTATTTTAAATATTATTGTAATAATAAAATTTAATGAGAAAAAAATTACTTAGAATTTACATGTAATTATCAATTTACAAATAACTCATTTTAATCATCTCAGGCAAAGAAAATATTCATCTAATACTCCAAACTGAAGCTAGTAATAATAAAAAGATTAAAATGAAATCTGCTATGCATATCTCAATGTATCATGTCAGAACATTATTTCTTGAACGGACAAGCACCACGTGCTCGTGCGAGTTAAATTATACTTTTATTCATTTTAATTGTTTCATTGAATGAATCGCTTTAGTACTGTAAACGATCCAAAAAAGCTGTCTCGCACTTATTGTTAAAAAAAATATCACATTTCCTATTTGTTTCATTTCATATAATCACGTGCACAAAATGACATTTTTCTAGGTTTTATTTCCTGTAGTCATTAAGTTCTCTTTTAATCAGAGCTTTTCTAAATACAATAACACTTTATTAAAAGTTGATTTTTTGAGACGCTGGTGCAGATAATAAAATTTCAATTTTTCGCCTACGTTTTTTTCCCCCTTTTTCACCAACAGATTTTTGTCATTTCCAAAATAACATCATGTTCTGACATGATAATCAACTACCTCTCTAAGTTCAGAATCTAAAAATTGTTACAATGTTGTCTATACTACCCAAGAAACTTCCATTCTTTCGTCTACATTTCAGATTTCCCATTGGTTGAAAAAGAAAAGCATAGATGACAGAATTACGGCTTTGCTTCGAATTTAAATGTATGGCATTTTTGAGGGAAAGATGAACTTTACTAAATCAGAATATCTCTAAACTTAAATTAAACAAGAAGGACAATAGTCCTAACTAGTTAAATTCTTCCGATGCACACAGCAACTTGATGGTATTCAATAAAATTTACACTATTAACAAAGATTTATTTTGATGCAAGAAACATAAAACAAAAAACATTATTTAGGTTAATCACATTTCGGAAAATGAACGGTAAATCGTCTCATTAACCCTATCAAGGGCCATGGAAAGTTTGCTTCCCACCAAATTTTTCAATTTTTGTATGAAGAGATATATAGGTTGGCCTAAATTCCGACAAGTTTTTCGATAAGATATAAACTTGGATCCCTTTCAGTCCCTTGCCTTGGCGTGTCCTTCAAAATGGTGTGTCTTGATTTTTTACTTAATTATTAATTAACCAAATTCCTTAATTAGTAACATTAATTTATCTTATAAGCTAAATGAATCTCTTTTTTTAAACTAATCTGAATCTTTAAAATATTTTAATGTAACATGGCTAGAAAGAAATGGCCCATGAAAGAGTTAAAGACTGCAGAATTATGAAAGATGTTGGGAAAAAAATCAGTTCATACAAATAATTAATAAACGCTGTAGATTATTAAGAAGAAGAAATTAATACTCCACTCTCACCTTCATCTGGATTCTTTTCTACGTGTCCATCTGGATGGCAGATTTCCTTCGTTTTACTAGGATGGGATAACCTAAAAGAAATGCAGAAAACACTCATTATAAATCGTTATCAGAATCTATAATATAAATATTAAGCCAATTCATGCTTAGATATTTTAACAAAAGCAGGGGGGGGACTCAGGAAATGAATGTAATAATCTGAATTATTTTATAATACTGTGATTAATTCATTGCAATAGAATGTTTGTATTAAGTTTTTTTCCCATAAAAATATTTATACAGACGATTCATGAGGTTTTACATCAAAACTATTCATGTTAAAACATGAAGAATAAGTTGTAAATCCAGTATTACCAATTCAATAATGATATGTTAATTTTTCACTTTGAACAATGTAGCAAACATGAAATATTAAATGTTTTAATCTCTATGTTTTCTTTTCAGTTGTATTATTTAATAATAATAGAAACTGATATCTTCCATTACTCAAAATGTAATAGACTCGAAAGGAATAATTTAATATAGAATATATATTCAAAACAAATTAAATCGTAAAAAATTCTTCACAAATCAAGACAAATTATGATAGTACTTTAATTACATATAAAACTGAATATTTTTCTCAAAATAAGTGTACATTTAATAAATTAAAAAATTATTCAATGCGCGCCGAAATTTTAACAACAACAAAAAATAAATAAAACAAAAAAAATTCTTAATTGAATGATTCTTCCACCCCCAAAAATGCCTGATGAAAGCAAATTTCAAAATCTTTCAGTTTCACTATGCTCAAGTATTTTCAGAATTCTTTTTAATTAATAGTTTCACTATGTTCAAATACTAATATAATTTTTTGGTTAATAATTTCTTTAAGTTCAAAAATTGCAAAATTATTCTAATTAATGAGTTTAATTTTAATATAAAAATAATTCAACTGATTAATTAATTTGTAACAACTGGCTCGAATTCCCTCTTTTCAATAGCAAAACAAACAATAAAAAATGTATTTATCTTTCGTGCAAAGATACATACACTCAATGATTTCAATCAATGAAATATATAAGATACAAAACGGCATTTTTCTATCATTCATTACTAAATTTGACAAAAATCCAATGCAACACGTATACGGGTAAATTACCATTAAAAAATTGGAAGAAAAACCGTTAAAACGAAAGAGATCTCAACTACTTGATAAGCAGAAATGCTGTTAATATACCTCCTATTCTTTTGCAAGTTGCAGAATAAGTTTTTTAAAAAATGCCTTGGCTTAAGAGTTTTATTTAGCAAATAGTCTGTTGGAGGAGGATTAAAGGAACAAATTCATGCGACTTGAATGATTTTACAAGTAAACATGGTATTTGGCAGGATCTTTATTTCGTAAGTCATATCTTGAAAGAAAAGAATTTCTTACTTTTTTTTGGGGGGGGGGGGGGGAGAAGATATAAGACGTAGTCGGCAAAAGTTGGTATCATAACTTTTGCACGGATGGTTACGATATCATAAAAAAAGCCAATTAGTTCTAAGACCACATCTGAATGAAACGCAAATTTACAGCGATTTTCTGTGCAACGCATTTTCGAATACACAAGATTGCAACGGCAACAAAATGGATTCATGATGAACAGCAAATTGAAGCTTTTGAAGAGGGGCTGGCATGTGGGATTTGCAGCAATTCAAGTCATGTTCTTATCCGGCCAATTTATATGTTCATTCGGATTCAAAATTGAATAATTTCTGCGTTACTTCACCAATATAATCGGACATTAATAAGTTTTCATACTACAATTTGTTAAGACGAAGTTATGTGATTGCATTCTTAAATAAATTGACATGAGAATGAAAGGCATAATTTATTTTTTCATTCGTAATTATAATGATAAATATTTGCAGATCAGTTTAGTCATTCAAAATGACATCCCACACCACACCTTTATCGTTCATGCATGGTTGCAAGCCTTTTGTATACGTACTGATCTCTCCAGATTGTAAAAAATCCTAAATTGAATTACCATCACTAAAGAAAACTTGTATTCAATCAATAATATTTCTATTGTAATTATCACTGAACCAATTCCAAAAGGCGCATTTTCCAGCCTGAGTGAGTGAGAGACCAAATGATCGGTTTCCTTAGGCATCTTTCAGGCAGTGTGCCACTCACGGTATATCTAGACGCTCGAATTCCTGTAATTACAGCGAAATCCTTTGTAATCTTTTCTAACGTCACCAATTTATTTCTTTTAGTAATCGCCGTCAAGTAATGGCTCTGCAAATTTGTTTTGACACATATCTCACTTTGCCCTGCTTGTCAGCGTATTTTTTCACTGCACTCAAAAAGACCCCTTTGTTTTTATAAATCTGCGTCGTCTTACTTCGGTTCCCTCAACTGCTCTCCATTTTTTAAATTTTATTTAAAGCTTTTCCATCTTAATCCTAAACATCCGTTTTAATTTTCCGATAAGAAAATTTTATCTGCTGTTGTTGTTGCTGTTTCTTATGGCGCCTTGTCAAGCTCTCTGAGGTAGTTAGCGATTTAAGATTAATCAACGTCTCTTGTTTTGTAGCAGCGCCAATCAGGGCCATGAGTACGACTTTAGCCACTCATCACATTCGCTTGTAAAGCCTCTTTTTACAGGAGGGCACATTTACACCCCTTACAGATGCCCGAACCAAGACTCGAATCCAAGATGACCGGATTACAGGGAAGACACAACAACCCCTATGGCAAGACGCCGGTTAAATTTTATGTAATACCTCGTAGTTCTTCAATTTAAAATTTAATTGTAATTCATTTGTATTTCTTTCCTAATGTGTCAAAAGAACTGACATAAAAAATCGCAGGCTGTATAATAGGTAGTAAGGGCATATCTGGTTGAATTAGACAATGTTGTTGATTTTCACTTTGACCTAAATCATAGGACTGACAAGCCACTTTTTGTCAAGCGTCATTTAAAAAGAATCAACATAAAATACTTTAATTTATTCATTTATTTATTTTGCTAGGACAACAGTGGCTCTATTTATTTGGAATATAAAAGCTTCCCAGTTTTGTATTCAACCATCAGAAATGTCCGATTTCCGCTCCCACTGTTAGCTAGAATACCTAAATCTGTAAAATAATTTTTTTTTCAGTCTTTGTTGTACATTTTTGTTGACATAAACAATACCAGCTTTGATAAAGACTTTGAAATCAGTAGCTGTTGTTGTTAATTATGGCACTTGCCATGGACAAGCCCCAGCTGATACAGCAGCAGATTTAAGTCGAAAGGAGCGTCTCTTGTTTTTGAAGCAGCGCCAATTAGAGTCAAGAGTACGACTTATTGCACAGCCCCTTTTTACAGGGGGGCACAGTCACGCATCTCACAGATAGCACACAGAAGAACAACAATGCCCAAACGGGACTCTAACCCGGGACTCCCAGAACACGAGGAAGACGCGCTACCTCTGTGCCAGAATGAAATCAGTAGTGGTCAATGAATACGATATAGAGAACAAATTTTTTATAAATTAACATGATATGGCGTGCAATTTGAATACTGTGATGGTCAAGATAACATTTCTTAATTTAGGACATTTGAGACCACTTACGCTAAAAATGCTATTGAAATGGAATTGACATGTCTACATTTAATACTACTTTAAAAGCTACTCGTATCACAGCATCTACTGCGAACATCAGCATGTTATAGAAGGTTTGATAAGATTTCCCTTATTACCATGAAACAAGTTGAGCAAATATATAGACACTTGTGCTGGCTTTCAAAATTTGAACCTGTTTCCTAGTATGTATATTTCATATGCCGGCTTTCTAGCACAGAGGAAGCGCGTCTTCCTCGTGTTCTGGGAGTCCCGGGTTAGAGTCCCATTTAAGGCATGACTGTTCTTCTGTGTGCTATCTGTGAGATGTGTGACTGTGCCCCCCTGTAAAAAGGGGTTGTGCAAGCAAATGTGTGGTGAGTGTGTAGCTAAGTCGTACTCTTGGCCCTATTTGACGCTACTTCAAAAACAAGAGACGCTCCTTTCGGCTTAAATCTGCAGCTGTATAAGCAGAGGACTTGCCCATAAGGGAGTGCCATAAGTAACAACAACATATTTCATATAAAAGAGCAATAACTTGCCGCACATATTGTTTTGAAATCAGGGTATTCAATCTCCATTCGCCCTATTTTTCACCTTCACAAGGACATCTTTCATTCCGTAAAGAGCTTTTCATTCCAATTAAGTTTATCTACTTATGCCTGAGATTTAGAAAATGCAGTCTTTGTGAGATTTTCAATTGCTCTTAGACTTTTTTGCATAATACTAAATTAAAAGTGAAGTGCTGTATTATCATCATTTTCTGAGAATGAAACTACTACGGTTTGTTTAACTATATTAAAATTTGGTTTTCATTTCCTTCCTAGTGTGATGTTGCCTTGTTCCAAATTTGCAGAATGGCCTCAGAAGAAGAACCTGGACTTCAATATGTTTTAAATTCCCCAGGCTTCCATAAGTAGTTAGCTTTTGATGAAATTGGATCTCGATTTCCTAATTTCCAGTCTTGATAAAATTATCAAATAAACACTGATTTAACAATATAATTCATACAACAATCGCAAGTAATCTTTTAAAATAATTATGAAAGCGGGAGAAAGGAAGAATTCAAGCAACACCTTCAAAAAAATAAGATAGTGCATAACATATTTAAACTATAACGACTTTAAAAAAAAAATCACGCACAATGTACAGTTTATGTTAGAAGGCATTTTATTCGTGAAACTAAAATGAATGTCAAATGTTTTTTCATAGAAAAGTTTTCCCTTTATTTTAATTGTTTGTATATGAAATATTGACATTGTAAGTACCATAATCATAGCAAAAAAAACAAGTTAACGTCGAGATTGTGATGAATATCCAAGCTCAAGACATTACACATTTGTTCAGTGTGTGTGTTGTGACTAATGGCACTTGCCGTGGACAAGCCTTCGTTGATGCGATCAGCAGAATTTAAGCCTAAGAAATGCGTCTCTTTGTTTTTCTACAAGTAGGGTCATCTGGGGCCAAGAGCACGACTCAGCTACACACACACTCACAACCCTTTTTGGGGGCGGACTACAATCATGCAAATTCATTCATACATCTCAGATCGCAATTTAGACCTGGAACAGAGAACGATCGGCTCTGACCCAGTACCCCCAGTGATATTACTCTCGATTTTGAGGACTTTGCGACTGCGAACAGATTTAACGAGCGTCAGTCGCCACACACTCGGGGAATCTTTTGGCCGGTGAGTTTCGAACTCGTAACCTAAAGAGTACGAGTCCAACGCTCTACCAACCAGGCCCTCCAGCCCCATGCTTTTGTTACGTAAATCCACAGAAGTCATCGCCAAATGTAAATAAGCACTGAATCACGGTATAACACTAAGCGCTAGGATGACAGACGATTGAGTAATGTGTCATATACTGCAAAATTCATCATATTAAATTGCACGTGTCATTAGCAAGTTCTCATGAGTTGATCACAGTGTCTAGGAAAACTAGATCAATAAATAACTATCGAAATACGGGTGCATCGTTTAGGAAACAACTTTCGAAAGACACAAGAATGATCCAAGCAATTACAAACTTGCTACTTATTACTTCTGAATCTAGGTGAATAGGGGCATAGGGATAGCGCGTCTTTCCCCTGATCTGCGCGTCCAAGGTCCGAGTCCCGGTTCGGTCATTCTCTGTGTTCTTTCTGTAAGGCCCCTGTAAAAGGGGGCTGTGTATACATGGATATCTTGTTCAAATTTTCAATTGTTAATGAAATACTTTTTATTCCTCCACTCAAGTTCAAGTAAATTTTTTTAAACTTGGATGACATTTGATGATAATACAGTTTTCTCAAATATTAATCCATTAAGTTTTTATTAATTAACTAAACACTAAATTTCTCGCCAAAAAATCTTCGTTTCCTCACCGCCATATAGGAAACGAATTCAATTTGTTTTTTCCCCACGCTAATAAGGTTAGGCTTAACATGTTTTCGGCCGATTATTTTTAACGATTCGGTTTATTTCCTTAATGTTTGATGCTTTTAAAATTAAAAATTGTCAATTAATCGATTTCTCAGATTTGTTTAAGTACTTTCGAATTAAAAAAATAAAAATTTCTAACATGTAATGCGTTGCCCCAACTGGTGTAGAAAATTCACGCATTTGCGTTGTTTCAAATAGCGTTAAATCCTCAAGTGGCCTGGAAAATTCAACGCCAATTGAGAGTATTCTGAGTCTGTTCTGATTATTTTCAACGGATACAAACTTGATTTTGTTTTGGCCAGGAATAATTTATTGATCAATTATTTATATTAATTGCAATTATTCAATAAAAGTTACCATACTAATTTTTTTCTTTGTTTACTTAAGTAGGAATTGACTTATTTTTTTTATATTGCTTGTTATTTTATTAATAGCAATGAGGCGTCCTATTATATCAAATAAAGAAAAAATGCGAAGAACGACTGGACATGAAAACATGCATGATTCGAGGACAACAATTATGCTGGTGAACGAAAGCCAACAAGGTAAAAGACCCTAGTTTTTCAATACAAAAATTGTTTCACAACCTGGGGCAACTGAACACCAAATTTGACAATAAAACTTTTTAAAAAATATCACAGTTCCCTACAATATAGTATATTACATAAATAATCCAAGTTACAAATTATCCATATAAGGCATCTTAGCCGTCATTTATGTGGATCAGAATTCTGAAAATAAAATCGGGATAGTTCAATACTCATTCAACTATTTCAATAAAGAGGGATTTATTTTGCGTGAATGCACTTTTTAAAAGGATTTTTATTTGATTAAAATATATCCTAATAACTAAAAATTTACAAACATTTTATTTTTTAAAAAAAAATGAACAGCAGCTAAAAACAAGACAAACGAATTGATTAACCATTCAATTTCAATACAACAAAATTTTCTTATAAATTCGACAATTCTCAAATATTCAAACGATCAAACACATGTCACTTCCCTCCATGCTAAAAACAGACGGAAGGACTTTTTAAAAACTGTTCCATGGAAATATCTGGGTAAAATAAACAATCTTACCAGTTTCAAAAATAGGTAGACTTAGCAAACATTGAACTCAATAATGTTTCTAGGCTAGGAAGCGCACGGTTTAAGCGTAGTCATTTCCGAATTGAGTTTACTAAACTTAAACCGTTCAATTAGAAATTTAATCTGAGCGTTTACTTAGAAGTTTTCTATGATACAGTTTTAAATTAAGTTTAAGTTCAAGTAAAGAGAAACGGCTAGTTAAATTTTTGAAGTTGGTAAACTGAAAAACAAAACTTAGTAACTTGTTTTTTGAGCTTTAAAGAAGAAAGCGAACAAAATGAACCGTTAATTCTTTAGTCGGCAGATAACAGAAAAACTTTAAAGGGAAGATAGGCTGAAAGGAAAATATAAAATTTACTTAACAATTTGTTTGCTAACATTCAACAAGCGAATACACAAATAATAAAAAATGTACTCTGTGATCGCAAATTTCAAGTTATCAGTGAGAACCTTATTAATTTTAAGTCATTATTTGTCTTCATTGATTTGTCACTAAGTAGTTTAAACCAATTTGAAAAAGCAACATTGGTAAAAGCAACCTTTTAAAATGTATCTGCTAGCAAACGAATAAACAAATAATGAAAAATGAACTCTGCGATTGGAAATTTTGAGTTATCAGTGAGAACATTATTAGTCTTCATTAATTTGTCACTAAGTAGTTTAAACCAGTTTGAAGCAACACTGGTAAAAGCAAC
>JAOUZG010038069.1:2544971-2560856 GCA_026289955.1 Argiope argentata | reverse complement strand
ATTTTTTTTTCCAACGCCTTATTAATTCATGCAGTAAAGAGCTAAAAACAGCAAAATGAATACTGATCCATGGCTGGAAGAAAGCACAAAAGTCACAACTTTTAGGTTAATGTCGCAAATGGGCTGAAAGGATAATAGAAAAACCAGGTTGAATTATAATGCAATTACACACAAGTTTTTGTATTAAATCTTACCGAAGTTATTTCTATTTTCTGATATTTTAGCACATGCTATTTCTTTAAAATATTTGTTAAGATTAGACAGGGTAATTCGGAATGGTGCACATACAGCACATAGAGGAAGTATATGCTTTGGTTGATGCACTTCCAAGGGAAGAAGGAAAGCATTTCCGCGCTTTTTTGCAGAATTACTGGATGACATTTGTTTACTTTAGCTCCAACTCTGTTGAGAAAAAAATGGAACCAAAATTTTCGTGAATTAAATTTTTTGTCTTGGTTATACTCGGGATTAGTCTGGTTATATTTACAGTACCAAGTTATGAACTTCTTAAGCAGGTGGGATATAATAATTAAGAATCAACCTCAATCGAAACAGGTTAGTGCTCTCAATCACCCCAGATAATTTTCATCGGGAAATTTGAAATACACCTTAATGTAATAAAAATAGATATTTTTATACACATTTGGGATAATTTATTATATGGTAGGAAAAATTTAAACTTAGCAAAATTTGATCCTAATGGAGGGATCAGGTGAAAATTGTGACACACCAGAAAAAGAAACGAAGACGGCGGAGGTAGGTGCGTTATCCTAAATTACCCATAACGGATATTTCAACAAATGTTTATTTTGAATGATAATGTTAAAGGTATCAGAATGAAAATAGAAGAGACAAGACAAGACTGATAGAATTGACAGTGGGGAATTCACACGACAGGTATAAAAAACACCAATTTCGTTCAAGTGAAATTTATTTTGGCAGTGAAAAACAGTTCGCGATTTTTTGAGTCACATAAAATCTTTACTACAATCCTATCGTTTGAAACAGATGGCAAGATGCGTTAGCTTTGTCTAGCAGAATAAATGTGAAAGGAGAATGAGTAAGATAATAAACTAGATATTCTAAAAGAAACAGACACTTTTACTTTCTACTTCTACAACTAAATTGAATTACTAATTTTTATATTAATTTTAATATGATGTTTTACTTCTTAAATATTTTTGTAATTGTATAATGTTTAGACAAATCTGTTTTCAACACTCCTAACTTTCTCGATTAAAATTGGAGGTTGAATACATGAAGGCAATCCAAATAAACGCATAATATACATAGAAGCGCCAGAAAAATTGGTATAGCATGTCGTATGCAAATAATGGGGATATTCAAACAATCAGTGTAACGCAATGCGGTCGAAAATGCATATATAAGACAACAGGTGTCTCAGGAGGCTATCACATCGATTCTTGCTGTTATAATGACTGGTTATCAAGATGTAAGCGATTTTAACAGACTAATCGACGGTGAACGAGAGAGGGAGGACAGTATTTCCGAAGTAGAAATGAAATTTAAGTTTTCCCGTCCGCCCATTTCTAGGGTGTACCACGAATACCAGATTTCCGGTAAAACTTCAAATATCCGACAGCGGAAAAATGCCTTGACAGAATGGGATCATCGACGCCTGAAAAGAATAGTTACACGAAATAGACGTTCAACACTCCCTCAAATTGCTGCGGATTTGAATGCAGGCCCATCAACAAGCATCAATGTGCGCATTATGTAACGTAACCTAATTGATATGGGCTTTCGCAACAGCAAACGCTCTCAAGTATCATTAGTGACTAATTAACATAAAGCTTTGAACTTTACCTGGGGTCGCCAACGTTGCCATTGGGTTTTTAATGATTGGAAGAACATTGTCTGCTCTGAGAAGTTCACATTTCTAAGTGTATTGGGTGGGTGGCTGTGTACGGCTGTGGAGAAAACCCAATGGAACCATGGATCTTTCAAGCCTATAAGAAACTGTTCAAGAAGGTTCTGGGATGGTAGTAGGCGTGTAAAGTTGGCATGAAATGGGACCGTTGATGAGTAAAGACTCAACCGTAACAGGTCAGACGTGCTTTAACAGCCTTTTCTGACCCTCTACATGCATTCATATCCTGTGTGCATTCTGATAGGATGTGAACGATTCCAACAGGATAATGTGCCACCCCACAAGTCTACAGTAACTACCGAGTGGATTGAGGAGTATTCTTCTGAATTTCTTTCCCTCTCTTGGCCACTTAATTCCCCTGACATCATTGACTATATCTGGAATGTTTTTCAATGCGCTGTCCCTATGAGATCTACAACATCTCGAATTCCTATGGCTTTGTGAACTATCCTGCAGGAATCATGGTGTGAAGTGTCTACAGAATATCTACTAATTAGTTGAGTTCATGATACGCAAAACTGCGGCACTTCAGCGTGCTCGTAGGGGCTCTACAGGATATTAGGTAGGTGTACCAGTTTGTTTGACACTTCAGTGTCGTTATAATAGTCGAACGAGATAACGTCATAAGTAAGAATACAGAAGGTATGATGAATAGGCAGTGAAATACAGTCTTACATAATATACAGTATTTCTAAATAATTTCAAACAAAATGCCATTAAAAAAATCGTTACTGGTCAGAAGCTAAAAATGGTTTCCGATAACCTTACAGCCTTAAAGACAATTGGGAGCAAAACAAAATAATCGAAAATGTAAATGTAAAAAAGTCCAAATGAAAACTGATTTTATTTTTAAGTTTCTTCGGAATTTTGAGACTTTGGAGTTACTTTTTCTCAATCAATCAACCAGGAGAATTATTTTTCATTTTATTTCATAGAAGTATTTATTTTCACTAGGAACTTTAGAAGTCAAGTAATATTATAGGTGTGTGTATGTGAACTATCGGAAGAAAAAAAACTATCCCATAGCATCATTATAACAAAACTGAGCAAGAGATGCTGTGGCAGTATCCTTCCTAGTTTCTTTGAATGTCCCCTTTTATACACTTTAATATAATCAGATGCAAAAGAGAAGAATCTTCGATGAAATTCAGCATTAATACTTTATGATGTGTAATTAGATGCACACACTGAATTAAAATAATTCGTTACAACTTTGATTGCGTACAGTGAAATAATCGATTCAGAAACAGCAAGTAATAATTTTTTCTTCACATGTTTTGAAAATTAACTATAAATCAAATGCGATTGACATAATGGAATTTTCAATTAAATAAGGTAATTTACATACGGTTAAAAACTAATGTGTATATCCATAATATCTGTAACTAGGTCCAAATCACGCGTTAATGACATATGTATTGTGATTACGTTTAGCTTTAACGCTTATAGAGACAAATTAATTGTAGCGACTGCTTATCTTGCATGCAGATTAACTTATCAGTATTGGTAAATATTGACACTTCAGTTGGAACAACATAATTCCAATAACTAATGCTACTGGATTAAAATGTCGATTTAAACGCTAACTAGACGTATTAATACCGAATAAAATAGCAACTGTGATTTGAATTATGAAGGAATAGGTTCCTATTTTTGAAAATATTCCCAACAGACAAGCAGAAAAAAAATTGTTGCCTTTATTTATCATCATGGTTATATGTTTTCCAGTCGATCAGTCTTTGCCTGGTAATAATATGCTTTATGTTGTTGTCGTCGTTACTTGTAACACTTCTCACGCCCGCTGACAGACCTATTAGCAATTTAAGCCGAATGAGTGTTTCTTGTTTTTCAGCAGCGCCAACTAGGGCCAAGACTACGACTTAGCTACACATAACTAATGCTGTTTACAAACCCTTCTTACGGAGTGGACTTCATTCATGCATATTCATTCATTCATCCGCAGATCATAATTTAGATCTGGATCAGAGAATGATCATCTCTGAACCTGTACCCCCGGTGGTAATACTCTCGACATGGACCACGACATATTTAATTTGTGCCAGCCACCATATACATGGGTTTTACATAGTCTTCGGCAAGCGAGTTCAAACTCGTAGCCTAAGAGATACGATTCTAACGCCCTAGCAACCAGGCTGTCCTGGTCCATAATATGCTTTATTATTTGTAGTAGAAATGTGTTCAGTTATGAGCTTATGCTGATACGGCCCATATATAATGGATAGCAAACAAGTTTCTTTACACATGGTTTTTGATTATTTCAAGCAAGTTGAAGCGTTGTCAGGCGAATAATTCATATGAATCATTCCAACCAAGCTTGCATCAAAATGTAAACCAAAAAAAAAAAAAAAGAATTAAGTAGAAATTTTCAACAACAATTAGCAAATAACTTTAAATTCTTTAAAAAATATTTTCTGAACAAACCTGCAATGCTTCAGGATATTTTTAAAATGTGGAGTTATTTCAGCAGTATATGAAAAGTAAAACGTAAACAATATTTTCTCATATTATAAAATTCTCAATAACATGGTTTGGAACATGGAATAACAAAAGTAACTACGCAAATAAATCCCTCATTGTAAAGACCATTGCTGTCAACTGTGAAAATAAGAATACGGACATTCAGTTTTAATTAATGAGTCTAATTGATATGACAGATTTAAAATGATCTATGATTTGCCAAAAATTAATGATTATTTAAAATAATGGAACAATTTAATTATGTAATGTCTTTGCCTGAAATCAGATTTGAAATAAGGGTATTACAAGAGTAGTATTTATTATACTGTCATAACAAATAAAATTAAAAGGTAATCTTTTTTTTTTTTTTCGTTTTTTATTGTTTACTTAATTTTTTCGTAGAATATTTTTAAAAATATGGTCCAAATCTAATTTCTTGAGGTCTATAAGCGTATTAAGAACTTTTTACTTTTTTCAAATTATAAATCAAAATAATATTTAATGAAATTCAAAATGTAAAAATATTCTTTTATAATGAAATTTATAGTAGAGCTTTTTTCCAATTAAAAAAAATATATATAAGAAATAACTTCCCCTCCTAATCATGGAAAACCTTTTAAAGGCATTTCATGGAAATAGAAAAACTTATAGCTCTCAAATAAAACGTTCCTTTTCAAAATTCAACGCATTCTATTATCTCAAGATGGATTAACAGCAGTTCTTGAAGAAATTGTATCTGAATTTAATCTCAAATGAATTTTTTTAATGCAAAGACCGTTTTTTTAAAGGCAAATAAACAATCTTTTAAATAAAACAATCAGCTTTTTGTTATTTTTCAAAGTACTACAAACCACTTAGCCCCTTAACCATTTTTTAATTGGAATTTTATATACGTTCCTAAAGGTTTAGAAATTAGCTTTTGAGTTATAATGAGAGGAGACAGATACGCTTAGGTTCATAAAACAAATACAAATATTTATCATATACAAATATTTAAAATCAGAAACGCCATTTTTTCTCATAAATTAATTTTAAACGTTATTTATTTTTTTGAAAAAATAAAAGATGGCCAGCAAGGAAATGGGATAGAAAAATAAGCTAATTATTGTTAATGAATTTTATACTTGCTGACGTTTCACACTCAAAGGTAACTCATCTATTCAAATCAACACATATCTATTTAGGTTTACAAAACGCATACTTTTTAAAAAGGGAGTTAAAATAAATTTTGTATTCAAGGCTAAAATGCTTTTCGAATAAACAACTCCATAATTTTATTCTAAATATTTAACTTTTACCCCATTTCATCGTCCAGAAATATTCGCAAACGCAATAAAAAAATCAGACTAAGACATCTTTTTTTTTTTTAATGAATAAGCATACTTCTATTTTATAACACTGTATTCATACAATTAAGCTTAATGAAGCAGTGAAAATCTCATTTTTCACCGCTACCAAAATTATTATTTCATAAGCCTCATCGCCACGAAAAAACTTTTTGCATGCCCGATTTCATCGCTATTATTTTTTGCTAATTTTCAGCTCGAACACTTTCTCTCTCTATTTCTCTACTCACTCTCTCCAAACACACTTCTCTTCTTTCTTTATCTTTAATACATTTTTCTTTGTTTTCGAACATATTTTTTTTCACTTTTTCTGTTAAATGCCTTTAACCATCTTTTCAGCTGCCATAGCTGCTCTGCTCATAAACATGAGAAAGTCGGAAAAATCGCACATTCATTCATTTGGAAGCTATTGGAGTATTTTAAGAGATATTCAACAATGCATGTCAAATTAATTCTTAATTGAAAAATTCCAAATTGTTCCTCCCATACCTTCATACTTCTAGAAAGTGTTTTTACACTATTTTGTATAGTAAATATTATAAATAAAATAAAATTATAATGCTAACTGCGGAAAAAATATTTTATATGTAGCATGTTTTCATTTTAATAGATTATAAAAATTAAATCATCAGATTCCACGTTAAAACCGCAATCATAACATAAAAACATATGATAGTGAAAAACCCACGCCTTTAAAAACTGCTTTGAAATTCCAACATAATATATTCGAAAAATCAATGTACAGGGTGCGGGAAAAAAAATACTCGGACAAATTTATTTCATCACAGAGTAGAAGTTAATTAATTTCTTTGTTTAATTTGTATGTTTATTTTTTTGTCAACTTTAATTATAAAAATAATTTGTAATGTATCTAGTTTGCGCATTGATTATTTTCGAGAGGAGGTGGCTTTTTTACAATGTTAAGCAAAAGATACGTGATTTTAACGTTGTTTAAGCAAGGAATATAGCAGCGTGAAATTGTTCATCCACTTAATGTGCCTCAACAAACAGTGTCTGATCCAATCTGCAGTTTCAAAGAGCTTGGTCATAATGACCTAAGTCGAAAAAGTAGACGAAAACATACGGTGACACTCCAATAATTGTAAGGTAATTAAAAGGCGTGTTCAAAGAAATCCCAGGGTTTCCACGAGGAAGATTACTCGCGAAATGAGAATAAGTGACCGCTCAGTACAACGAATGGCAAAAACAGAGCTTGGACCGAACCCTAATAAATTACAAAAAGGTCTCATTGAAAGAAACATGCTCGTGAGGCTCCAAAGATGCCTAAAATTTTTGAAAAACGGACTTGCTGTCAGTGCTGGGAGTCATTGGGATTCCTTTTCACTGATGAGAAGCGCTTTAACTCTCTGCAATTTCATAGCTAACAGAATGTTAGGATCTGGCATGTTTCAAGCATCTCGACAATTGTTCAACATTGCCAATATACAAAGCTGATCAGACTCTGGGGCAGAATTTCTGCAAGCAACAAAATACCTCTGGGTTTTGTGGATGAGAGCGTTAAAATCAAACAGAGTACCAACGTGCCATTTTAAAAGTTGTAAATCCGTGGACCAAAAAACACTTCGGCAGTATAAACTGGACGTTATAACAAGACTCCGCACCAACTCACAAGAATAAAGAGACACAAGAGTGGTGCAAAGTGCATTTTCCAAACGTGAGTTCATTTGAAGAATCCCTCAACTCTCCCTCAATTCACCAGATATCAAACTATGGATTCAGGTGGGTGTTCCATTTTGGAGTATAGGACATGCACTAAACCACACAAAGTTTGAATTCTCTAAAACAATCGCTTCGGTGGGAATGGGATAGATTTAAAATAGAAGACTTGCATTCCATCGCTGAAAATTTTAATAAACGTTTGTGCCTCTGCATCGTTACAGAAGGCGGTCACTTTGAAACCAATTAAATTTATTTATTAGTAAAAGTCTACTCTTATTATTGTTTATGAACTTCGATTCATTTATTTTTAATAAAATTATATTAAAAATTGTTTGTCCGGGTTTTTTTTACCGCACCCTGTATTATTTATGCAACTTAGAACTATTCAAAATAAGCACCACTTACTTAAAACATCAAAATAGCTCAAATCCACATCTTGCAGGTTGAGATGCTGGGAGTTACATGAGTACCTCCATAGATACTCTGCAACATCATGGTGACTCATTTCTGACGATACTATATTATTAGGAGGAGGTCGCTTACAAAAATCTTGTTCTATCTTGCTGATTTGTTTATTTATCAAGGCTAAGGTAGATTTGTCGTAATCATCCGAAGAACGCTTTCGATTTTCCGACCATCCACCTTCAGAAGCCTCGTCCTCGCTACTTTCCGGTTCACTACTATGTCCACTGGACAGCCCGTCTTCTAACACCGGCATGCTGCTCATCAGTCTTCCACCAGAGTTCATACTACCTTCCAAAGATACAACGCTTTCGACGTCATTACTATCACAGTCGGTTGTTTCAGGAGACAGGGTAAAGTTTCGAGTGTGATCCACTTGTTCACCCACTTCTGTTTCCCCAAGATCTTCAGTCCCTGGATAAGTACTGATGGACTCTAAGTCTTGATCAACCATCTCGACTTGCAAAGTATGCTGGTGCACACTTTCGTGAAGCAACATAAGTTCCTGTTCATTAGGCAAAAAGATATTCGATGCCGAATTTGCTGTTGCGCAGGGTGAATCTTTTAGAATAGCTGGAGGTGGAGGAGGAGGGGGCGGGGGAGGTGCATTATCAAGAGATGGCGACACACATTCAGTTGTAGGAATAGAAACTTTGGCAACGTGGGGCACGTCGCCGTTCACTAATTTGACTACTTCGTTTCGTTTAGGACTGTCCTGGTTTTCACCCCCTGATGACTGAGCAAGACGACGCCCTACATAGGAACTACCAGTATTGACACGATAAAGTCTGTAATCTAATTCACTAAAGTCAGAATCCTGGGAACTGACAACTACTTTATTAGGAGTATCGCCACTGTCGCTCTGACAATGATTATTTGAAGTAGAAAATTCCTTAAGGATGTTTTTCACATCAGAATCGTGACTGTTGCACTCTGAGGGTTCATCAGAATTTTTACACTGATTATTTTTTCGTACATCACTTCCCACAGATTTATTCCCAGCTATAACCTTCAGTAATTCTTCGCAAGTCGAAGGATGAGTATTTTCACTGTTCGCCTCAGTATTAAACTCTGAAGCTACGCGGTGAGGATACCCAGGTCGCGGACCATAGCGTCTAGGCGAACCTTCGTATTCCGCAATAGGAACATTGCCAATAAGACGAGCAATTCCCTGTTTTACAGGCGAAGTAGGTTCAGAGTCCGTATCCATTTCTTCCTCCTGACTTAAATTAGTTATACTGTCTATGCGTTCTTGAAGTCCTTCCACATTCCAAAGACCACCATAAGGGGACATAGGAGAACTAACATCCAGCGAACCGATGTGAGGTTTATGACGGAAAGACTGGTCCTTGTCACTATTCGGCGATTCTAAAATTTCTCCAGGATACATTGAATAATCGGATTCACAAACAGATGTTTTAACGTGAAGTCCATTGCGGTTGCTATTATTACCATAAGAATTATTACTACTACCATTCTCCACTTTTCTTTGGTCTATCAACTCACCAATATCGTCGTAAACCACCTCTGCATTGTTCACAGGAGCTTCATACACTAAATGTCCTGAGTGTTGTTTAGAGTCCGTTGACGTTAAGTCTTGTAGGCCACGAACAGAAGAGCTTTTTCTTAGGCACAAACGACCATTCATGTTAGGTAAATGCTCGGGACTTTTCTCCTCCGCTATATAAGTCGACTCAGTTCGATATTTCGCACAGGTGTGAAGTTTATCGACGGAACCCGAACACATGTTGTACATGTACCGTCGCAGTTTATCGTCATACATAACGTCCGCACTAAACCGTTTAAAGTCTTGTGATTTGGAGGTGATAATGCTGTTACATCCCACCTGGTTGTGATCATGAGACACTCTCTGGTGGTGAAACGTCACTTCATCACTGTGTCGTTTTTTTGAAGGCTTGCTTCGGCTTTTAGAAAATATTTCCCTACCTCCGGCGATTTCGATACGACTCTCGCGAAGGCAGAAACCAGGGTCCATGTGATATCCCACATCCAGTTCAGGATCGTAGACGACATCTTCATTGAAATCGCGTCTGTCGCAGGTAATGGAAGAAGTGGAATTGCTGCGGACCTCTTCCTTATTAATGGCGGAGGAGGTGTTTGTGCACAGCAAGCCGTTGTCGTAATCACAGTAATCATAGGCGCTTATAACCGAGTGGTCTTCAGTCACTTCGGCGGGAGGGGGTGGCGGCAAGGACTGCTGCTGATCCCCTCCGCAACAGGAAGACGTTTCACTCATGTCGGAACCAGGACGTCCCACTACTTCCTGATGTTCCTGACTGTTGTGGGGTAGGTAGTTGTCATTTGCCTTGTCCATAATACTGCTGCTCATAGTGCTGTCACTGCTCGCAGTTGACAGTTTTCTATGGTCCTTGAGATTATTGTTGATAGTAACGTTGTTCTGATTGAAGTCACTGGTGGAGACAGCGCTGCGTGGCCGACACCTCGGGAATAGCTTGTTGATTTCTTCATTGTCGCTGCTGGCTTCTTCCGACAGATGTTGGTCCATAACTTTAGCCATGGCGAAGACATCACAAAAAGGAATTTACAGCATCAGTGACCTGAAAACAATAGAAATATTTGAGTTTCAGCAAGAGGTAATAAATCGCGTAAATGTCACAGAAAGAATGATATCAAGCATCAACTTCCTAAATAACATTCCTTTCTTAATAAATATTTCGATTATAGGAATCGGTTATTATTAAAAAGGCATAATAACTTTAAAACTATATAATAAAAATTAAGCTACATATGTGCATGTATCACTAATTTTAGAAAGCCGAGGAAACATAAAAATTGTTTATATGGCACGCAATTTCAATAACAAAAATGAATTTTAATAAACAATAATCACTAACACATATATAAATCGATGACATCAGAAAAGCGCGTAATATACAGTCCCTATTAGATAAAATAAAACAACACATAAGTAAATACAAAAAAAAAAAATCATCAGTACTAAACATAAATTTATTTGGAAATTAATAATTAATTTCAGAGAATTAAGTTATTTAAAATATTTATTCCACAAAACTCATTTTATAATTTAGAGAACTCTTGTTATCAAGGGATTTAAAAAAATTGCATTTTCCCTCAAAACTAATCGTTTAGTTACACAATTATGTTACCAAAAAAAAATTTACGGAAATTTATAAATATGGTAAAATAGAAATCAAAAATACGCTATTTCATAAATGAAATGCATTAAAAATCTATTAATTTTTATATTTCAACTTTAATTTTTGAATATAAAAGCCTAAAATTAATACTATGTCTATAAAACGAAAGGTTTAAACAGCAACCAGAATCTTGTGTATTTAGAATCCCAGTATTTCCCCGATATATTTTTCTTAGCCAATTATGAGATAATTAAGAAACTTCTCGCACACTACAGATAGATCAGTAAAATTGTGTTGAAAGCATTAATCAAATTAGTAAGTAAAGTAAAAGAATTCTAACAGCAATCATATAATATTAACAACGGTTGTACCTGCAGAGCCACCAATTTCTAAACTCGAAAAAATGGTTAAAGAATACAAGCATTTTGATATCATACATATTTCATGATTTTCAATCCTTTAAAATATTTTAGGATTGATCTCAAATAATGATAACTAACCGCCAAGCTAATTAATAATACCCAATTAGTATTGAAACATTTTCGGAAACATTTATTTTAATCTCACTATTTGACTCATATATGTAAAGCCGTTAGGAATTTCCATTCTAGAAAATGCAATATAAAATTAACTCAGAGAAAAAGGGTGGCGTTTCTAGGCTGATGTTGGTAACTTTGAAAGACTGCCCTTTAAATTTATTAAATGTGAATGGACAAGTAAAACGAATCCGCAGTTAAAGGTATTGAAAATCAAAAGGAATATAGCATGAGATAAAAGATAAAACAAAATATTACATATGTCACTGCAAGTTAATGCTAAAAATATGGCTATTAAAAAAACATATGATGTGTCAAATGAGTGAATTAAAATTTAAAAGTTCACTATGAAAAAGAATTAGGTTAAAAAAGTTAAAAAACAAAGTTTACGCTAAATTTTACGGCACATATATATAAAATGGCGCTTATTCTGCATAATAAAAGTAAACAAAAAACATTCGAAAGTAGCAATATAATTTTAACATTATTAAAACTATGCGAATGATAAAAATGATTGAAATAGAGAAAAGGGTTTATATTTACACAAAAATGACTTGTTAAAACTACATTTAATCTCATTACATTAATTGTATTCGTCGGATATATTGTTTGAGTTTAATTTCAAATAAATCTTTTATTCATTTATTGACAATCATGATTTAATATTTCATAATAAATAAATACCCTGCTTAAAAGAAAAAATGAAAAATTCGTCTTCAATCATTTATAAAACAAAAGAATTGACACTCTCCGCACGGTTTTCCATGAAAACTAACAGATAAAGAAATTTTGATATGCATTTGGAACTATGTTGAATGACAAAAAGAGAATCCAACATTTTAAAAAAAATTTAAAAAATCTGACTTCAGATTAAGGTGGAATAATTGAAAAATAATTTTCAAAATTTGAAAATGTACACATGATTTTATATATATAAGTATTCAAAAACATGAATAAAATATATATAATATTAAGACAAAGTAGAAAGTGAAATATATGGATGTCACAGTAATTTATGAAAGTCGTATCTTGCGTAGAAAATAGATCGAAATTAATTAGCAACCAATTTTTAAAAGGGGGGCTTTTCCTTTCTTTCAGTTAATGAAACAGAAAATTATACAAATTTAACAAAAGAAATCGGAAAATAATTTTATTTATTTTAAAATTTAATCGCAAAATTCAATTTTCAATAAACATCTACATCTAAAATTAAATAAAATTCTTAAAACAGTCCATTATTATAATTTCCAACATTAATATTCAATATTGTTTATCGAATTTGTCTGAAATGTCATTCGAAATAGTTTTAAAAAATTGCACAGCTCAATAATTCCGGCACCGCACGCAAAGCGTAGATAGAATAAAGAGACGGGTGATCATAGACTGTCTGTAAAACTTGCTTTTTTGCTAACAGCTTTTTGACGCTGTGAAACTCGCAATACTGTACACTTTTTTGAGTCATGTAGGAGTAATGCACAGTAGTAGTAATTTTGATAAACTAGAATATAATTTTTTAAAATTAGTACTCACAATCTTACGTTAACTAATTTCAAATAATCAAGATTAAATTAATACATATTTCAAATAAAATTTGATGTAACATTATACTTTGCGGGCTACATTAGATATTACAGAACAAATGAGAAAAAATTTATTAAAGATATCAAAACAGCGCTAAAGATATGAAATAAAATATTGTAACCACTAGATTATCTAAGAAATTAGATTGGTCGAAAATCATTGATAATTCGCAAAACGACCAAAAAAAGGCACAATTCTACATGAAAATGCAAGCTTTTTGCTGTTGTTATTGTAGAAGACTGTAAGTATAATTAAGGTGTAATAAACAATAAATTTCTGAACTAGCAAGATCAATTATTTATTTTATTTATTTATGTAAAATACGATTGTTTTTGTTTGAATCTTTGTTAATCTTATTTGTTTAGTTGATGTTTTCATAGCATTCGATAACTGTAGAAAAATCTACGGACGATAATAAAAAATTTATAAAGAATGAATTACATATAAAATACTAAAAGGTTAGCTCTTTAGATATTAAAGGTATAAACTCAAAAAGCATGTTCACAATACTCGCATTTTAAAAAGAGAAAAATTACGGGGAAATGAATAAAACGTGTAACAGCAATTAATATAATATACGTTTTTACTTAACTTTCCACAGGGAAGTCTGCTAACCTATTCTAAATTTAAAAAGTATTAACGCTTTAAAAAATGGAATTTTGCGTTTTATTTATTCTAAACCTATGAATCTAAATTCTGCAAATTTCGCATTATTTTATATTGTGAAGGGTATTTATATTACTGATTTTATTTACATTTAACTGGATGTAACTTAAGCCGAATATTCATATTATTAACACGGCAATGATCACTTAGCTTTAAATGAAAATTATCATCAGCAAATATTAAAATACAATGATGATAAAATAACTTCATTCAGAAAGTAAAAAATTCAACAAATTACTGAACATTACAGTAATTTCAACTCGGTCCATATTAAGATACAGATCTTTTTTTAATAGGGAAATAATTCGATATTCTAAACATAAAATATTATTTATATGTGATTTAAATGTAAAAAAATCAGTATTTTAAAATAAAAAGCCCGCAAAATAAATATTCTAATATTAAATGAAATAAAATACTAGACACAGTAATAATATATTTATAAACATATTAGCATTTAAAGCCAAAAATGTACTTTTCTTAGTTCAACATATCTCTATGGAAAAAATAAATTATTATTCCCACTTACAACCTAATAATAAGTTAAAAGAAACAAAATTCGTTTTCATTAAAAACATTTTACAAAGAGAAAAATATTATTAATTCTCAAAAGCATATAACAAAACCAAAAATTAGTTTAATTATTATTCAAAGACGTATAATGTAATTACTAAACAAACCCTATATCGAAGTGTTTAAAGAATTTTATTTTAAATTTTCCAAATTGAATTTACCTCGTTTTATATTGCTTCCAAATGGAATAAATCAATTCTAACAGCATCTGCCTATTTCAGAGTATTTCTTTTCATGATGCTTGTATTTTACAAGCAAGAACTTAATATAGAGGGGGGAAAACTCTCACTAAACAAATATTTTAACATAAAAAAATGAGCAAACAATTCGAAAAATAGAAATTCAATCAATTCACTATTTAAACTATAATTAAATTAGTAAATTAATTTAAAAATTATTAATAAATGCTACAATAAAATTTATTTCATAAATATCAAGAAAATATAGAGATGCTAAAAATGATTCAATTATTTTTATCATTGCATTAAAGTTAATTACATGTGACTAATTAATTAAGTTAAATTAAATATAATGTACAGAAAATGGGTACAGAATTTCCTTAATTAAAGTGGCAGATATTTATTTTCAGTCAAATTATTTTCAAAGCCCATATCAAAAAAATATTATTAAAAAATCATTTTCTTTTAACAAATTTCAAGACTTTATTTAATTTAAAATATATTATAAATTGGCCTTCATACTAATTTTATGTAAATTTTAAATTCATTTTAAATTTAAAAAAATTTAATTGTAATTTATATATTGATACACATGACTCGTAGCTTCCTTTTTAAAAGCAGAGATGTAAGTTTATTAATAAAAGTGACCATGTAAAATATAAAAAATGTCAGATAACATTATTCTTCGTAATCTTTACTTTTGGTGCATAAATTTGGTGCATGGTGAAAAGGAATAAGGAAAAAACGGAAAGGTTTTAATTTCAAAAGGGTGTTTTAAATGAATAATGCCTTGGAGAATTTTTATCAAAAAATTAAAGAACACTAATGAATACTGATTTCCTTCTGGAGCGTAATTTAATAACAAGTAATTATATTACAACAACCTAAAAATTATCTTCACTTTAACTATAATTTTTAAAATCTATTCACCAGAGACATAGGATCAAGTTTAGAGTCTCCAAAGAGATGTACAGTCCCCCCCCCCTTTTTTTTTTCTCCTTTTATTTAAAGGATTTTTCTTTTTTTTTTTTTCCTTCTTCTTTTTCTTTTTTTTAAGAAATGAATTTTGTCCATTTCTTCCATAACTTTACGACGATTTAATTCTTAATGCTGTACAAGGCAAAATTGTATTAAAAAGGTTCATGACTTTGAATTTTTTTAATTGCGGTTTTTTAAATATAAATATAGCATCATTCTTTAAATGAGTAAAATAAATAAGCTGTTAAAGCTATAATTTCTTGTAAAAAGTTATCAAATAAAATCTAAGGTTTTTCATAGATTCAAACATTTAG
The DNA here is from genome assembly GCA_026289955.1 of Argiope argentata. NCBI lineage: Eukaryota > Metazoa > Arthropoda > Arachnida > Araneae > Araneidae > Argiope > Argiope argentata. Next base: position 2,545,032 of record JAOUZG010038069.1, on the reverse strand, counting down.
TAAAACTGCCATATTGTGTGTGTGTGTGTGTGTGTGTGTGTGTGTGTGTGTGTGTGTGTGT
>JAOUZG010038069.1:2513248-2533617 GCA_026289955.1 Argiope argentata | reverse complement strand
TATATATATATATATAGGGAGAGTGTGAGCTGATAGTAAGAATTGAAAAACATAACACATAATTTATCCATATAAACACATAATTCAAAAACATAACAATTTAGGTGAATGTAATTTGGCTCATTTTTAACACCTTAAGGTCAGATTTTTATTACATTATGTGCCACATTTGTTCAAGAGATTGGTCTTTGTCAGTATTTTCTCATATATGTAAATATGATAACTCAAAAAAGCAATGATTAATAAACGTGGCATTTGGTATATTTTACTGTGACCAATTATTATTCTCTGACACACTTCCGCTTTAATCGCTCGGAAAGTAAACGTCCCACATACATTTTCGTATTTCTGGTACTTATATATTCATTGCATTAAAGCAATTAATCATCAAATATAAGCTCTAGCGTGATCATTGTTCGCCAAAGACATCTGGCTAATAACATGAAAGTACATTTATTAGAGAGGACGCAAGAAACTTTCGAGTAGCCAACAGTAATACATTCTCCCTCCTACAGAGGATAGCATATAACATTGACCTTGAAATGTAGGTAATGGCGACTCCAACAAAGAATGGCCGTACATCATATAGTAATATCAAAAGTTCTTCACTATTCCTTTATAACAATTTTTGACATTTCTTTTTCTTATGCACATATAAATATAATTTACACGTCTGGAGGCCTACTGTTGTTCTAAGAAACATAAATATAATATCTGGGTTTTAAAAAATTGAAATCTTATATTTGAGAGATGAAAAACTTACCGGTTATTTCCCACTATTTAAAAGCATTCTTCATCTCTCTTATGACTCATTAATTATTCAGATTTCTTCTCCTCTCCTCCAGAAAAATTAATACATAATGAAGCATTCATATCTTAATAAGTATCGTAGTAAAGCAAACAGACTCCAAATACCGTTCCTTTAATGACGTCTTAATTGTGAAAGTTACGCAAATTGAGAGTAGAAGAATTGCGTGCTTATCGGAGAGGGGGAACATTTCGGAATTCAAAATTTTGAGAATATAGTCGAAGAAACATTGAATTTATAATGTAACAATTCACATTAAATTTGATCATGAAACATATTCCATTAATGATGAGCAGTGATAGTTCGAAAAAAGAAATGTCATATCAAGTGTGGCCTATATAATTTGACAGGAAGGTACGAAGGTCTGCGTTTTAATAATTTTACAGGCTAGTGGTATGTTCTTTGCTTTTTTGTTTCTACTTTTTAATTTTAATTATGGTCTGTTGTTCTTCTATAGTTTATTTGTGTTTTTTTTTTCCTTCTATTGTTAATTATTGTGTTTTTATTTGTTTTTCATTTACTTTTATAAAGTTTGGTGTGTGTGTTTTTAGGCCTTGATTGGGATTTTTCGGATCACAAAAATGGCTTAATTTTTAGACAATAGTCAAGCCTATTACAGAAAAAAAAAAATCCTGCTTTGGAATCGCTGCCTGATGGTGACCCTTGAGAAAGTCATCGGGCCGGAGTTTCTTTTCTTTGTAGAACTTGTCAATTTTCTACTTTCGTTTTATTTATTTGTGTTTTAGTTGTAGCAGAATAAGGGCTCTCTAAATACATTTGTGTGTGTTTTTAATATAATAGTTTGCCTGTTCATTTTCCTTAATAGTTTAAAACTGCAATATATATATGAAGCGACGAGATACTTCAATCTACATCACAAAACAAGAGTGGAAGAATAAAAGAGCGACAGAAATGTTTTCCCTGGTCATTATATACTATGAGATTCTGAAAGGCAATTTTTAAAAAGAATTATAAAGATTATAGGGATCTTTTAAAAGAATTTGTTTAGATCGACAGATTTTTATCCCTTCACACGGAGCGTGAGAACCGCTGATTTATGCATTTTGACAGAGCTTCTGCTGATTTAATTAAATGAAAAATGTAGGAAATGAATTAGGAAATAAACGCACATTTTAGAATGAAGTTAATAGAGATTAAATTAAGATAAAAATTAAGATTTAATTTGGATTTAGAGATATCATTAAGCATACATTAAATATCATTATTACAATAAAATCGAAATTCATTGTGAAAAAAACATTTTGAATCCTCGTGATTATTTTGTTACGCTCGTGTATAAACAGGCGTTCCAATGTTCAGGGAAAATATTGGATCTTGAAAATTTTAAAAAATGTGCCGAGTGAACGCATCATAAGAAAAAAAAAAATTATCGATGAAACTCTGTCAACACTTATACCACTCCTGTCTAAAAATAGAGAAAGAGAAGGGAAGATTTTTGAAACAATGGGCGTTGAATACACTGTTCAACGCCCAATCACTAGTTTCATTACTTCCTTAACTATTTGATCTCAAAAGATTCATTCATGAAGCGACCATCCAAGCATGATATATTAAGGCAATGAAAGAAATTTGGTTGGAATATTTAACGAATTAAAGAGCATTGATTAGAAAAAATTAAATGATCATGATACTTTCAAGATTAATTTAAAATTAAATCCTCCTTCTCATCACTGTACGGGATTCTTTAAGAAACAATTTATCAGAATGCTAAAAATAATACCCAAAAAAATGTTGAGAAAAGTCCTTCTAACATAATGAGGAGCTTCATAGTATTATGTGTGACTTTGAAATTGTGATTAATTCAAGATTATTAGTTTATCCATCAGAAAAACGGGAAGATCCTTATGATCTTACATTCAGACATTTCTTTATAGGAAATAAAAGTGAAGTTTCAGATTTAAACATCAGTTCATTGTCTCAAAATTAATAAGAAAATCTGCTTATTTTAAAAGGGTAGGAAAAATTACGAAAATATTTCTAAATAGATTGTTCATGTCAAATGAAGAGCTTTTCCCGTCTCAGAGGCGAGATCACTCAAATCGATAATACTAACCCCAAAAACAGTAGACGGCACTTGTAAAACAAATTACAAGTTTTCAAGTAGAGTGCGAGAAGTGGAAGTATCAATGGGAAGTGATTCATTTCTACAACACTACATTCACTTGAAGTAAGTTGAAATGAAACAGCAATTCACAGAAGGAAATTCCAAAAAAGGAAATAGCTTTAATATGGGTATTAGAAATTCAAAAATCGAAATGAGGTGGGACTCCTGTTCTTTGAAAGACATAACTGGACACTTTTTGCCAATCTGCAGCAGACGTTCTCATCCCGCGTACTTAATTTTATCAGGAATTGGAAAAGAATTCAAAACCAGTTATGTTTAAACAGACAATAGAACTTTGAAAATGTTTGATTCTTTGATTCAAGTATTAGAATTCTAGAGAATGTTTGATTCTTTGATTAGGACATTAGATCTCTGAATCTCTGGTAATAAAAATGAGGGTTATTCTGGATTTTTTTAAATATTTTCTTAATTACTATAGATTTATTTTTACTAACTGGCACTTGCTTGTATTATTGGTTTGAAGAGAATAAAAATACAACAGAACTATTTTGCTTCCTTCAATACAAATCATTTCTTGCTCCAGTTCATTTCGATCATTTCTTGCTCTTCTTTCCGCAAGAAAATATTTTTATTAATTCTGATTTTTATTAGGGCTCCAGGTTTCAGAAAATTGAGCTAAAAATTAATTTTTCAATTCATATGCTTCTGAAAACGCTATAACTTTTGACTGTAAAAATGTCTTAAGGCAAATAATAATAAAAATAAGTTAAATGTATTGTTTATCCTTTTATTGAACGGTTAATATCGTATATTCCTTCAAAGTTACATTGATTTTAAATTTTATAATAAAATTATAGATACTCAATTAATTTTTTAATGAAACGCACATATACACAAAAAAAAAAAGAAAATTCAAAATTGCTTTATAAAATTTTGTAAACCAAATTTTAATTCAAAAGAGAAATCTTAGGATTTTATAAAATGTAAACAATTTCTTCCTCAAACCTGTCGTGCTTTAAATAAAATTATTCTCGGTTGGTCGCATTTCAAATACAGCAAAACAACCTTATTCTTTTTTTGAAAATGGGAGAGGAGGGCAAATAAACTTCGGAGGAGCAGTTTAGGCAAAACAAACAGTGTTGTTCCCCACATCATTTCAATATGCAAATGAAGCCAAGTGAGACGAGTCTGGTGGGGAGAATAATGGTTCTCTTGAGGTTTTAAAGGAGTAAGAAATATTAAAACTTTCATTACATTTGCAAAGGTAATTAAAAAAGCTTATTTACTTAGACATCATCATGATCATACGAAAGTAATTTATGTTAAAGCACTATTAAAAAATTAATTGCATGCATTACTAAAACTAATTAATTACACAAAATATTAATCTTAACATGTTAAAATGCATTAGAGTATATAGTTTTTCAAATATTATATTAAATATATTTTTTCTTGAAAAAAAAAAACTTTTACATCAAATATCATTATATCCAAAAAAATCTAATTAAAATACTAATAAATTTATTATATTTTTACATTTTATCATATCTTAATTTCATACATTATATTTAACGTAATGAAATTGTATTTGAAAAGAATTGCCCAATTTCATTAACGTTTCTAAACTTAACAGCTACAACATTTTTTTTTTTTCAAACAATTCAAAGCCTTAAAATGTTGCTGCTCGAATAAATAAATTCCCAAATTTGAAAAAAGAATTGTGGCTCTTAAATTCTAAAATTAAATAAATAGCTCTAAAATTAAATTAAATAATAGCTCTAAAATAAAAAAAAGACTCTTAAATTCAATATACTCACTAAAATGATTGTATTTTTTTAAATTCAAGAATGGAAGATGCGAATCAAATGTGGAATATATTTATTTTTATCAGCTATTCTGAAGATATAATTAATATCTTGTATTTATGGTATTTTATCATAATGAAAAATTTAAAAAAGATGATAAACCAGGAGACGAAAATGATACTCGACAAAAAAAATATTTTACTGCCATTTTCTAAATTACAATTAAACTCAGCTTTAATTGAAACAACACAATAAGGAATTAACTATATTATTATAGTCAAATCGGGGTTAAATGGCAAATTATTAAAACTTTAAACTCAGTCATTATCCCACATTTTTTATCTGTATTTATAAATGCTAATAATATAAAACCAAAATTTAATTATTCGTTAAAGTAAACTTCACTAAAGCGTCCCTTTATCACTTTTCCTAGTTATGATTCAGTTACAGCAAGGAAATTATTTAAAATATTCCTATTAAATTAAATAAACATTATGAATATGTCTACTTGAAATACAGAAACAACTGACTGAATGACGATTTATCAAGAGAAATACAAACTATTTAAGTTCAAAGAATTACAATGACATAAAATAAGAAAATGTTGCTTACCAAACTCTCAAAGACGCTCAACAAAATCTTTAAAGTTCATATCCACATCTATTTTCAGTCTTTAATTAAATCTTTTTTTTTAATAATAAAAGTGAACCAATTCGGTTATTAGAGAATTTCTTATATCTATCCAATGAAAAATTCACAAAACGCAAACCTCGTTATTGAAAAAAACAGAAGAAAGCTTCCATTATATACATTTTTTCTCCTTGTTTTCCATTTTTTTTCCGAATTAAATAAACCATTTAAGGCACAAGATGTGAAATTGCCTTATTGATTCACAGATTATTACTTACACTTTCAGCACGATTAGAGTGCAGATCAATTTAAAATATACGAATGATCTTCTAATTAAATAACTAATCAAATAGTACAGTGTCTAAAAAAAAGATGTTGAAAATTTATTACAGATGTGAAAATTTATTACAGATTCTGAAGATAAGGCACTTCTGCCTTAAAAGTATTTTTCAGAATTCGGAATCGAGATTTGCTTTAGTTTAAGTAAAACTTTAAGACACCTCGAGTAAACATCAGAATGAGTATAATAATAGTTGGATATATTTTATTTTAAAAAATTTCTGTTCTTATTAGTTCAAATTCTTGTTCTACTCGATATTTTCAAGGCCAAAATTACGAAAATAGTCACAGCATTCTTTTTTTGATCAATAGTAGAATAATATATCTCCCTACAATTAATTTTGTTAACAGTTTTCAGCACACAAGCAATCGACTAGATATATATATATATCCTAATGGTGTGACAGAACACGCACAATATGTATAGTTGAATCTACAACTCTAGAAGTAACACAAAAACTTCTGATATGCACTTCTGTCTCACTTTAAAGTCATGCATTAATATGAATATCTCTGTGAGAGGAAAAACCAACTTTTCCCAAAACTTTTTTAGATGATATCTTCTTCCGATTCTTTTGGAAGACGCATAAGCTCAGCTCGCGGGCATTAGTCACAGCTCCGTATGCGCAAGTATTCCACTAGAAATTCAATATGAAAATAATGTGCTGTTCAGTCCGTCTGACTGCTTCTCGGGGACACAGAACACGGGATAAAATTCACCGCCCCTGCTTGGAAGACTGATTAGCAAGTATAAACTACTACCGACTAACGTGCAAATGATCATTGGGCGCACAGGGGCGCCCGTCCGCAGCTGCCACCTTCTCGCGACTAACAGCTTGGAATGATCTGTTTCCAAGAACCACCCGCCATCGAACGGATTGACGAACAAGGACCTTTAGCGCCATCTGTTGGCAGACCACGGCGGTAAAACAGATACATCTGTTCTAAAAAAGACTGTAGCAAAATTTACGAAACTAGATAAAGGAAAGTATTGTATAAGATAAGAAATTCGATTCTAAGATATTCTATTTTTCGAAATCAAAGGCGAATGTGATTTTTGCAGTTTAGTGAACACAATATTTTTTAATACATTTCAAAATAACTAGTTTTTTAGAAAAATTGTAACAAGGGCGGGGCACTACTATCAAAAGTTGTAAAAGAGTATTAAATAAAATTCCAACTGAATATAAAAAAGCTAAGTATAAATAAGAAAAGCATTATTTTATTGTATCATTATTTGTCCTTATTTACTCATTCGCTTCCTCTCACATTTTAGACATATTAGATTCGCTTAGTTTTAAATAAATACAAAAGATCGATTTCAATTTAAAAAAATTAAAAAGAAATCTGCCATGCATATTTCAACGTATCATGTCAGACTATAATTACTTGAACGGCCAAGCACCACGTGCTCGTGCAAGTTAAATCATATTTTTTGTTCATTTTCATTGTTTCCTTGAATGAGTCGTTTTAGTATTGCAAACGATCCCAAAAAAACTTTTGTCTCGCATTGATTGTTTTAAAAATTATACCATTCCCCATCCATTATTTCATTTCATATAATCGCGTGCTCAAAATGACATTTTTTTCCAGGTTTTATCAGCTGTAGTCATTAACTTCTTTTTTTTTTAATCAGAACTTTTATAAATGCAATGGCAAAGCGTTATTAAAAGTTGGGGAATAGATAATAAAATTTCAATTTTTCGCCGACAGAGTGTTTTATTTTTCGCCCCCAGTCCCCCCCCCACCTACGGATTTTTGTTGACGCCCCAAACCTCATTCCCAAAATAATATGTTCTGACATGATAAAAATTAATTTAAAAGCAATAATCTAAAATTTTAATGTTAAATATAATTAAAAACATCTTTTTTTAAAAGTAAAAGAGACTTGAAGAATAAAAGTTATTATGAAATTCATTATACACAAACATAATATTAAATCTATTCAAAAAATCTCTCCAAAAAAGTTGTATTAAAAAACATATCTGTCATTGAAAAAATTTGTTTTTCATAAAATATGCAGTGCAATTTTAAAAAATTAAATACTTGATCGTGCGTCTTCGAAATAATTTACCAAAACTCATCTAACTTTTAAGGAAGAATATGGCTATTTTTATGACACACGAAATGTTGAAAAAAAATGTCTTCATAATACAGCTCGAAATTTTTCTTCCCATTTAATGTCCCAGACACAGATTTTTTTCCTTTTATTTTTTGCTCTCAAAAAATAAAGGGGGAAATTTAAAAAAATATTAAAACATGTTTATGTATTGATTTTTTGTAATATTTTCAGCTTTGATGAGCAAAATATGTTTTTTTTTTTAAATCTATAAATGAAAATAATCTGGTACTTGTAACTTATTATATTAATCCACTTCACTACGATGATACAATAATCACAAAAAACATGCCTTATATGTGTAATTTTGAGCATATTTATGTATCTATTAGCAAGGTAATAGATACATAATTTCGCGGCTAATTTTCTAAATTTGCAGGAGGTTATTAATTACAAAATATAATAGTACATTTCAATTCTATGTTTTCAGTGAAACATGTTTCACATGTTTAAAACAGCAGTTCAACTTTAAATCATCGCTTCAAAATTCATAATATAGTTTCAGTGCTGAGGTGTTACATTTACAAAATCACGTGTTTTATTGCCTCACGCTTTTAATTTTTGTTACGGTTCTATAATAATATGAATCTTTTGTAATTTCATATGATGCATTTCAGCATGCATAAGGGAAACTTTGTTATCGTTATTCAATGTTATGTAATAACGAGCTGAACTCGTCATTCCGTTCAACGGGTTAAACATTAATGAAGAACTAACCGACTCTCTCTCTCTTTCTCTCTCTGCGTGTGTGCGTGTACGCGAATATTAATTTCAATAAACACAAATATTATTTTTAATAAACACAAATTATTTGAGCAACAAAGCCGTAAGTTTCTATATCCATAAGATGCAGCTAATTCTGCTAACACTTCTGCCCACTATTTTTTCACTCATTATACTTTTTTTTAAATTTAATATTTAATATTCCATCATTTCCCAAATATCAACCTGTTAGTTTTGTCATCTCTCAATATAATCTCCGCATCCTTTGTTTGATACAAGTCAAATAATAATAGTTCGGTAGTAGTAATAATAATGCTTTATATAGAAAAAAATACTTGTTCTGATTAGTGATCAGTTTTTATTTTAAGAAATAATGTATAAGACACTCTTTCCTTCCTCAAAGATAAAGAGAAGGAAGGATCCCCCCACTTCACTCCCTTAAATAGCAAGAAAATTCATCCCCCCCCCAACATTTCTCCAACTCTCAAACACATCTTGCAAGCGAAGGAAAAAACGTTAACATTTAAAACAGGGAGAGAAAAAAGCAGGGGGGGGAATGAAATCACACCTTACCATTGACACCTTATTCCCTCCCTCCTTCATAAACCTCCAGCTCCAAATTATGAGCTTGGGAATTCCAAATTGAAATCTCGCACCCTTCCACAACATGTTTCACCCGACACACTGTATGGCGACCCATTACAGAGCCGGGGACTAATTTTATGGCCAGATTAATTAAGGCGAACGCACGGCGAAAGCCTATATTAAAATAAATGAGCTAGCAGCTTGCGCCATTAAAAAGACGGCCGTTCCCAAGACAGTCGACACGTTTTGCCTAAAACAGCCAAAACACGAAAATCAATTTAGATGCCAAATGCTGAGTTAAATTAGTTTGCTCTTCTAGGCGACCGGTGTTAACGTCACAACTAACTACACTCGTTTTCTGTCAGAAAGTTTCTTAATCTTGGTAACGCGAACACCGCCAACGCTATTAGTTTGGTGACAAGCAATTAAGGAAGTAAGCGATACAGATTGACAACAATTTTATAGTATTAACAAGCCATTTAATGTCGATAGACGCATTCTTGAATTGGAGCTTATTACCTTTTAAATTTAATAAGCTCGAAAAATATATCCGATGAATATGATAGGAGATAGAATAGGAATATCTGCCATTTTCCCGCTTTAATTATATTAAATTATTTCAGACATCACTAATAATATCGAATAAAAGATTGTTATTATTATTATTATTGCAAATTACTTTTAAATTTGGATCGAGATCCCAATAAAGTTTTAAAATACGTCGATTTTTTTAAGTTTATTTTTGTTTTCTCGAATACGTAGTATAGAAAAAGTAAGGTAATCGTCCAAATATTTGAACTTAAGATTTAGACGAATCTCCACGCTTTAAAAATTCTAAAATTAAAAAACATGAATTATGAAAATGAAAATTGAAAAAATATCTGTCTGTAACAAAGATAACTCAAAATCCCTTTGATCTAGATGGATGGAATTCGATGTTAAATCTTAACTTCGAATTAGTAAATTTCTACCAAATTTTAAGCAAAGTCCGTTCAGAGAAAGTCTGTCCCTACAGCTGTTTGAAAATAAGTTAATGCAATAACTGCAAAACGAAGAGAGCTAGATAGGTAAGTGTTGGTATACAAATTTAACAACTATAATGCAGACACCAGTCAAATTTTATGCGAAATTTCTGTACTTTCAGAAACATGCAAATGTGATAACTCAAAAACTCAATTACTTAAGATATGAAATTTGGTAAGTTTTTGTCGTTTGATTGCTCTTCAAAATAAAGGGGTCCGTCCCCAAATAGTCCTAGTGTTGCTCTAAAATGGGACGTTAATATAACTAAACTTGGTAGGTGTTATTGTGATTATAATTGTAATTCAATGACAAGTTTTTATTTCAGTCGATTGGGAAAAACATTAACTCGATTTTTGGATATTATAAACCGCATGTCAGGGATTAACCGCCAAAAAACTCGCCAAGGGTCACAGGAAAGATTCAGTAAAAATGTTACAGTCACATCAAATGTTAATGTTTCGTAACTATTGCACACCAGTTCCATATAAAGTATTCTCTAGAAAAACATCACTATTCAACAGTATACGAGAAAGATATGGAAACGCAACTTTCGTTGGTTATTTCACTGCTATGTAAAAACAAAGATGTTGGGAAAGACGATATTAAACCATATTTTTTGGGTGGCTTTATTCCTGTTTTTAAATGTTATGGAGAAAAAAATGTACATTGGCTTTTACTACTAAGTAATTCAAAACATTGCGAACAACATTCAAACAATTGCCCTTTTTTGCCTGCAAACACGGTACCTCGTATCCATTAATAACGCACACATTTGAATGTTTATGATAACCATCAGCAGCTATTATAATAAAATAATAGAATTCGTTTATTAATTTGTATTATGAATAGAATGGATACGAGTGAACATTTCTTTTACTAGATGTTGCTTGCCTAACTATACCTCCAACTGATCATTTTTTACTCCTTTTTTATCTCTCTTACTACCACCAATAATCTCCCATAAAATTCCACATGCGGATTCTTTAATTACAAGAGCTTGGCACTTTCCAAAATTACACAAAATATAATAAATATCTCGAATTATAAATGCAAAATTATCGCGCTTGAGCTGATAATTCCAATTTATCCTCTAGAAATTTAAAATTTAAAATGAAAAGGCCAATTTGGTAATTTATGTGCATGTTTACTGCCTGAACCAGTGTTTGTTTTCAGTTTTTCAGCATTTTTAAAACGTCAGCCAACAAATGTAATCATCCGCATCTTCAACTACGGTTGATAAAACACTGGGAATTCACAGACGTAAGAATGAGTCACTGATTCGTCCTGAAACACCACTTAACAAGACGCAGACAACATAAAAACTTCTTCAAAACAATCCAGTAATGAAATTTTATTTCGAATTTTTCTATTTTCATCATTTCGCAACAGTCATTCTTTGTATAATAAGTTGTCTTGTATTTTATTTTGTTTTAGTATTTTTACTTTATTTAAAATCTCATATGAATATTTAAACGAAATAAAAACCGAAAAATCTCCTTAAGCAGCTAGTGTAAAATAATGGTCAAAAATAAATAACAATAATAACTGAAATCAATAAAGATAAAAATGGAATCTTCTATGCTTATCTCAATGTCTTATGTCGGGACATCATTTCTTGAACGGCCAAGTACCACGTGCTCGTGCAAGTTAAATTATATTTGTATTCATTTTAATTGTTTCATTGAATGAATCACCAAAGATCAAAAAAAAAACTTTGTCTTGCATTGATTGTTTAAAAAAAATATCCCATTTCCTACTTATTTCATTTCATATAATCGCGCACTCAAAATGACATTTTTCTAGGTTTTATTTGCTGTAATCATAAACTTATTTTTTTTAATCAAAGCTTTTGTAAATGGGATGGCAACACGTTATTAAAAACTTTTGAGATGCTCATGCAGATATGAAATTTTTATTTTTCGTCAACAAATTTTTGTAGACGTCACAAACCTCATCCCAAAAACATCAGGCTCTGACATGATAATGATGGTCAATAATAAATAGCAGTAATAACTGAAATCAATAACAAATCACCAAAAATTTATCGGCACTTCTAAAGTATTTATCTGATTTTAAAAAGAAAATTACTTTTATTGAAACTAAAAATATTTAATGCTAACTTAGAATCGTGTGAATCTTTAATTTTTAACCCTCGCCTTTTAAAACCTAATATCTAAAATATATAGTGTCTGGAGATAAGCTCTTTAACATCAAAAGCCTCAATTAAGTTTTTGACTCAGGAAAAATGTAAATTTTTATTTCGGAATCTTAAAAACTAAGAAATGCCCTTAACCAACCTATCCTAAAATCAAAAAGTCTTAGTCTTGATTAGTGACGTTACAAATAGTTGAAATTGTCATGTCGAATATCGGATGCATTTTGTAAGGAAATGGTAATGGCAAATCTGAAGGCAAGGAAATTCGATTATTTATGACGCCACACCATCTAGTCACTATTCGACGCTTCCCTGTGATCTTCGCTGCATTGCACGCAAAATTTCAAGCACGGTTATGGCTTTGATTAACTTTAATAATCAAGGATTTTGAAATACACTTAACTCTCTTTGGGGCCGTGTAACTTTCAGGTCACATTTTAATTTATCGACATATTACAAAATAATTATAGTCTTTTTCATGAGATGGCGCATAAATCTAAACTCTATGACGTTGTAAACACAACCAATACCAGTATTCATGACCATTGCTTGGCTCATCAAGCCGAAATAGCAAAATAATTGCTGTGCAATCTGTTGGCGGTAAAACTACGCGAAACCATTTGATCCAATTGAAATTATTTGTGCTTTTGTCATTGATTACCAAACTATGTTTATGGATGCATGTGCCTTTATGCCTTACACCAAATGCAAATTGTTTTATGAACTTCCACATATGAGTTATTATGCACAGGAGTGCAAAATTTATATGCCGGCGTGACTTGAAAATCACATAACGATTATAACGCAATAAAATTGTTTAAACACAAAAATTTGTTTTCATTTGCATAGATAGGTTTATAATTTCTGATTTTTCGTTACTACATTTTTTATTTTTATTTCTGAGTTAAAACAAAAATTCGGCCCATGGAGGGTTAATAATAAATATCAATAATATGCCAAGGCAGCAATAAATTATTTTTAGAATTGAAACAACTTCCAATTCCCTTCAAATGTCTACTCGATACAACACAGTCATTATGCATATAAAACCATTCACGATTGCTTTATTCTTTCAGATCTTCCACCTTCAATGTAGCGGGCATCTCAAATATGAAAATGAGAAGCTTACGGTATGATGGCTGAATATCGACACCCAGCAGGATGTTCTACCATGGTCAGTGAAGGTCTCTAGGACTCAACCTCAGTTCCCGCTCATGCTATCGCGGCAGTCTGGTCATTCAGTTTCAGATGATGGAATCCTATTAACAAATTTTAAACTATACTCAATACCGCAGGAGGAGGCGAACCCTTTTTTTTTCTGAATTTCATTTTCTGATCTTTAGATAAAATATGATGAATTCATATTTTATCTAAAGTCACCATCATAATAATAATCACCATAATAGTCACCATCGCACATGCCAAATTTCATATATTTAAGTCAACGAGTTTTTGAGTTAATTGCATTTACATATTTCTGAAAGTATAAATCAACACAGAACGGTCTATACTTTATGTAGAAGTTGTAACTCAAAAACGCGGTGATTTAAATATATGGTATAACATTTTGACTTCGTAAAATATTGTAATATATCGTAAATATTTCGTATAGCATTTTGACTTATCGTAATATATCGTAAATATTCCGTATAGCATTTTGACTTATCGTAATACAGAGTAAATATTCCATATAGCATTTTGACTTATCGTAATATACCGTAAATATTCCGTATTCCATTTGGCTTATCATAATATTGCGTAAATATTTCGTATAGCCTTTTGTGATTGCAATTGCAATTTGATGTCGTATTATCTTTTCTCCCTTTTCAATCGGTTGGGGGGAGGGGGAATCTATAAAAAATTTCGAATTTCGAAAAAATCGCCAAATATTACTTGACAGATGCAGTAAAAAAGCTAAATTCCCGCCAAAAATTAATATTTCGCAATTACTGTTTGTCATTGCTATGCAAGACATCTTCTGGGATAACATCTTTATTGGTTTGATGGAAGTTTTGCGGAAGCCATTCCCTTTGGTTTAACTATCTGTTTGAAAAACATAAATTATGAGGGATTGCAATTTAACTCTGTGATTTGAGCAGCAATAGTGCAAATGAAGAAAAATGACGTCAGAGTGTAGCATAAGACAACGGGCAAATAGATTGCTTGTCTGATGACTTCAGCCACCTAATCACAACATTGCCATAAATTATTTAAGGAATATGGAAATTATGGAACTATTTATACTATTATTGATCGTTTCAGATCAAATTAAAACCTTCTAAAAAAGCAAACACATTTCATTTCCATTTTAAAAAAGATTTTACAGAACGCCAGCAACAGAGTGTGGTTCAAGCCAATAACAATATAACAGCCGTTGCCAAGAAATATTAAATTGGTTGCCAGATGATAATAAAAGAACACAGACACAGCACAGAAAAAAAACAAAAAAAGAACAAAACTTATAAAAAAATAAAGACATTATAATTAAAATTACAAATACATCCGACAATTATCACAGCCAAATGCAAAAATGTATTTAAAAGACAAAAGTAACATGGATTAAAAAGTGGCAGCTCTTTTCGCATAAATCGACAATAAATCTTAAAACACTAACAACATTCAGCGTCTACCGCTCGAAAATTTCGCAGATAAAAATATAAAATCCGGATATAAAAGGTATCTCGCGTTATAAATATTATACAACCCAGATAAAATTAATAATCGCAGCATTACATTTTTATGACCCGTCACGGGCGGCTTACAAATAATCATATTCTCGGGTCTTTTAATTACTCCCTAAGCACTCTCGATCCTCAGCACGCATCAAAAGCTCAATGGAACGGTGCGGCGCCCTCCTTATTAAAACACGTTAAACCCCCAGCATTATGAAACGCACCCCCTTTTCCCAGACTGGCTGGTAAACTCCATGCGTTCGCGTAACAGGTTCTGCTACCACCGGTGGTTGATGCCGCAAAATAATTTTATGTCACAGATCAAGTTTAATTAGGCAGGAAGAGGAACAGAGGATAGCAATCTAAATAGACAAAGAATCGCGGGCAAATATTGAAAAGGTTCGGGCTAAATTAATTCCTCGCAAATTAATTATCATACATCCCTTGCAGCAGTCGGGGATTTTTGTGAGACAAGATGAAGCAGATGCAGCAATGCTCAGAAGACGATAAAAGTTTCAAGATGCAAGCGATTTTTTTTTTATTCCTTTTCATTTGTAAATCTAGTTTTTACTTCTTCGCATACACAATATAAAAAGACAGGATACTTGCCGAAAAATTCTATCTACACATTTAATTAACATCCATGATTCCAAATAATCATGATAAACACGAAAAACTTCTTGTTGTTATGCTTGCCAGTGAAAATGGTACAAAGAAGAGGCAATGGACAGAGGTACAGAGGAATGGTACAGAGAACAGAGACCGGCTATACAGATGAAATTTGTAGGGCGGTTTTTAAAGTGAAATCATATATGCTAACTTTTATCCATGACTTTGTACGCATGGAAAAGCACACAACTAACCTAAAAACAATTTATTTACAGTGTGTACCTGAAAAAAGGCCAAACAGCAAATCAAATTCATATTTCGTTAAAATCAAGACAAGTTTATTTTACTAATTGATCGAAATAAACCTTTTCGCCCTGAAATTTTAAAATGTGGAATTAAAAAAAAAGATGGAAATAAGTGATAAGTGTACCAAACATGTTAAGACTAACCTCATTAGCGTAGGAAAGGAACAAACTAAAGTCTTACTTATTTGGCGGTGGGGAAATGAAGATTTTTAGCGAGAAAGTTTTTAATTCATAAAAAAAATCAATCACTCAATTAACAGGAATAAATAGTAGCGTATTTTCTATTCTAGACTATAATCTATCTCTGTGCTAAATTCCATCCAATTCGTTCAGCCGTTTTGGTGTGATTGACCCACATCATCCATCCATCCCAACTTTCACATTTATAATAGAAGGACAGATGAGACTAAGCACGTACTTATACCATGAAGCTAAGCACAAATATTGATTACATATACAAGAAATTGTAGAATTGAACTCCATAGTTGGTTTCAACTCTAATAATAAATTTTCTACTAGTAAATATAAATTTTGTTTTTGTTTGTTTTGTAGTTAATGGTACACTTTATTATTTCAGAAAGTACGAATTTATTTGCACCTTAGTTTTAAAAAAAATAACTTAATATCTATATTCATAAATAATATAAATAATACTTGACAGAAAACAAAATGGGATAAAAATGGTGAATCTTACTTTTTAATGCAAATAAATATGCCAACCACTTTTTCCAAAATAACAAATAGTTGCTATTTCATTCATAAAAGGTTCATTCATCAATATCACTGGCTAATAAAATAAATTATCCATTCATTTCTTATATCCATATGCTCGATATTAATATATATCGTCACATACACTATACATTCAAAACAGAGTCATTTTTATCATTAGCTAATTATTTTTCTGAAGTGCACAAGAATAATTATGCCGCTCTATAATAAATTTATCTTCCTTCATAACGCCAATTCATGGAACATATCAAACATTTCTAGATTCAATAATAAGATTTTTAAAAATGGCAGCATTAGACTAATTAAACGCGAATAAAAAATTATTGTCTAAACACATCGCTTTTTTTCTGTCATGGAAATGCAAAATATATACTCCTCCTCTTTCTATTATTCATATATATTCAGAATTCAATTTTAATGAAAAATTATCTATACAAATATATATTTATGCAGTGGCAGTTCAGAAATCAGTAGTCCTTCAAGAATGTGATGGCGTTTGAGCAATATCCAAATATGTCATAAAATTACTGGATATTTTTACATTTAATTTCTTGCTTAATAAACAGTTGTATAAATACAGTTTTTATGTTCTTCAACTTTCAACTTTTTCTGACATCTAAACATGATGATTGATTCATTCCACTTCCAAAATTTTCCTCTGGGCTATGATTTGAAAAATTGCCATGATACCTCGAAGAATGATTTCTACTATAAATTAGCTTTTACCCACGACTTCGTACGCATGGAAAAGCACATAACTAATCTAGAAACAATTTATTTAATATGTGTGCCAGAAATAAAGCAAACCCTCGAATCAAGTCCATATTTTTTTAAAATCAAGTTAAGTCTAGTTCCTTTATCGATCGAGATTAAGTACAACAGTAGTATGTAATATTTTTAAACTTTTAATTAAAATGAAAACACAGTTGTCAACAATTACAACACATTGCACATGCGTGAATTTTCAATGCCAATCGGGGAAACGCAAATGTTTGATTTTCTACGCCAGTTGGGGTAATAGGATACAGATACAGATTAGAAATTTTTAATTTTCTATATTCTGTTTTATTTTAGTTCAAAAGTACTTTAAAATGAATTTGAAAAATCAATTAATTAAGGATGTTTAATTTTAAATGAGCAAACACTAAGAAAATAAATAGAGTCGTTTGAAATAATCGGTCGAAAACAGGTTAAACCAACCTCATTAGCGTGGGGGAAAAACAAACTGGTCTCACTCATTTGGCGGCGGAGAAATGAAGTATTTTGACAGGAAAGTAAGTAAGGTGTCGTTTTTTGTATTTTCCTAACAACCTTTCTGTTTTTTTCTCTCTATAAGAACGTTTCCCGTGTCTTAACTAATATATTTTTTTAAAAAATTAGCCGAATTGGTTGTGACATTTTCGGGTTTTGAACTTAGCAACACATTTGGGCGATTCATTTTTATTTATATAAATAAATAATTATTTAATAAATCAGTTTTTTTTCCTTTGGCATAAAGAAGCGAAACAGAAATCAATAAGTGAAAACGAAAAATTGAAAACATATCGAGGGAGGAAACGGCAAATTTACGGAGGAAATAAGTAAGAAAGAGACAGATCATCAATTGGATGCATGCCAAACAAGGATCTTGAAAGATGCAGCTCTAGCACCTTAAAATTCAAGGGTAGAAAAGATTGCTTTTCATCCTCCGATTTATCACTCAGATGTACAATATAAGCGAATTTTGATGCTTTTGGAAATTATTTCTTCTGCAACCGCAAATCTTTATCATAATTGCTCATTCATTTTTTTTTCCGTCCCCTTCATTGTTTTATCAATTTGTTACCTTTTTCTAGATCTCTGAATAGGGTTTGAAAAGTGAATAAATAAGTTTTTCTAAAAAATATAAGTTTAAAAGTTAATTTTGGGGACTGTTGTAGTTTTGAAACACTAAAAAACGTTCTACCCTGCATTTACACACTAAAAAATAGAATACAATACATTTAAAAATTTACACAACAAAAGAAAGAACGAAATTAAGCATTCAAAAATTAGCAATAATTGCTTAAGTTGAACTATATTTAGTTAACAACTTATTAGCCAGTTGTACTATTATTAATTTAAAGAAATTCTACAATAAAACACACTGCTGGTTCGAATTTGAAGCTTTAAAAAATATACAATTTTGACACACCGTTTATAATATATTCTTCTAAATTAAGTTTCCATTGAGAGTTTGGAGCATTTCAAGCGAAATTTAAAATAACTAGAAAATGGATGAAACAAGAATAAAACATGAACGCAGTATTAATAATAATGTGCTATAGAAGAGACCATAAACAAGTCTTAGTCAACTAAATCATAAAATCACTTTCGTTCAATATAATATTATCCAAAATATAAAGCTATTCTATCGGGAAAAAAACTACTTTAAAACTTTCACAGCAAGTTAAATTTTTAAATTCCTTATCTTAAGAGACAGATTCTTTTAAAAAATTTCACAAGACATGAAAGTTGAAAATGAGACAAGCGGACGAAACTAATTTTTATCTCATTACTTATCACGAAAAATTCAGCTCCACAGTATATAAGATGCCTATTTTAAATACAATTTTCTAAAATTCCGATACTCTACAAATAAGGCTAGCGGGAGCTTTTACTTGGAGACAAAAGGTACGGAAAATATGCCTTCCATTATTATCATTATTGATCCAGAATACTCAAGTGCAAAAACATGTCCCTCGACACATATACGAGGAAATAAGCAACTCAAATTTTATTATCCGTCCATCCTGTCAATTTAGGGACAAAGTGAAATAATGGAAGGTACGTCAACAAGAAGAAGCCTGCCTCCCAAGCAAATTAAGCTCCCCTTTTTTTTTCTGGAAGCATTTTCTTTATTTCCGCGAATTCAGGCCATTTTCTCATGCATTTGTGCCTGGCTGGGAGGGGAGGGGTCCGTTCTTTTTCCAAGAAGTGCATTATTTTAGCAATGAAAAATAATTAACTAGTCAATGCAGCGTGGAATGCCAAAGTTATAGAAGACGCTTAATTCTTTTAAGGAAGAAAAGTAAACATGCATTTGCAATTAAAAAAATAGAAAGCCAGTTTAGCGTTAACTGGTAAAGAAAGAGAACGCGTCTGTCTCAAAAATTAAATCAAAATATGAAGAAGTTAGTTTAAGAATTTATAAATCCTAATTGACTATTTTTTTAATTAGAGTTCTTAAAAAATAAACTGCAAATGTGTATATAATATTTTTTCTAAATATCACTGCAAACGCAGAGGTAAATAATACTTGCAAAACGATAGATTATTTTAATTTGGATGTAACAACAAAACGCATTTAAGTTTTAGTAAATACATTATAAATTGAGTTCATCATACACTGCACTTCGTCTGATTCGAAGCAAACGGAAAATACAACTTAATTCATTTTATCTAAATACACAAATTTATAAAAATTGTGCTCAAAATTTGTACAGTAACAAATTATTTTGTTATAAACAGAGAAATGTTTATAATAATAATATGTTTAAAATGTTACATGATAGAGAAATGTTTATAATACTTGATAATATGTTTATAATGTTACTTGATAGAGAAATGTTAAAATACTTGATAATATGTTTATAATGTTACTTGATAGAGTAATGTTTATGTTACTTGATAGAGAAGTGTTTATAATGTTACTTGATAGGGAAATGTTTATAATGTTACTTGATAGGGAAATGTTTATAATGTTACTTGATAGAGAAATGTTTATAATGTTACTTGATAGAGAAATGTTTATAATGTT
>JAOUZG010038069.1:2498749-2513238 GCA_026289955.1 Argiope argentata | reverse complement strand
AGAGAAATGTTTATAATGTTACTTGATAGAGAAATGTTTATAATGTTTTGTTATAACTCTGAAAATTAATAAATAATATTATACACAAACAATCAGTATATAATAAAGAAACAGTATAAATAACATGAAATTTTAAAAATGTACGATAAAAGATATGAATGTAATTCACATTTAACTAGTGTTATCATTCGAGTGCCCGCGTCTACGCACTTTTCTTCAATTTCAGTGTAAATTAGAAACTTGTGAAAACCTCGCAAAAATAATTAAAGAGAAGCATAAAATAAAGATTAAAATGAAATCTGCTACGCACATTTCAATATATCATGGCAGAACATAATTTCTTGAACGGCCAAGTACCACGTGCTCGTGCGAGTTAAATTACATTTTTATTCACTTTAATTGTTTCATTGAATGAGCCACTTTAGTATTGCAAACGATTAAAAAAAAACTGCCTCGGATTTATTGTTTAAAAAAAATCACATTTCTTGTTTATTTCCTTTTATGTAATCGCATGTTTAAAATGACATTTTTCAAGGTTTTTTTGCTGTAGTCATCAACTTATTTTTTTTAATCAGAGCTTTTGTAAATGGGATGGCAACGTACTATTAAAGATGATTTTGGAGATGCTCGTGCAGATAATTTTTTTTTATTTTTTTGTCTACGCATTTAAATTGTCGCGAAAAACCTCATTCCAAAAACATCAATAAATTTTCATTACAAGAAAATGTGTCTAATTTTGAATCTAGAGAAAAATTCTGTAAAAAATTCAATAGAATGGTTTAATAGGACGGGAGCATTTAGTACTAACGGTACATCTGATGATTTGGTAAAATGAATCTCGATGTGTCAGTTAATGTGCTAAAAAAACAAATTTTTATTGAATGGATTGTTTTATGCAATAAATTTAAAAAAATGATTCACTTGAAAAATGATACTTGATAATGATAATGATTTCCTTGATAATTCACTTGAATGCATCAAAGCCCTCAAAAAATTATTCAGCTACATTTATGGAGAATGTAATTAACTGAACTTCTTATCACATACGAAATACAAACATTAGTTTTATCATTTTTACTTGATTTCGAATTTTAAATGGTATTTTAATATTATATTGATAAAAATTATCCAAAACAAAAGAAAAAAATGAAGAAATCCGAATTGATTCTATGAGACAAAAAAAAATCATTTATGCAATATGGGAAAGAAATTTAACAAAAAAAGAAGATATGTATCAAAATATGATCCAGATCTGCAGTTTTGTTTAAAGATCAAGAAGGAAAGTCTAAGATAACGAAATTTATCGAAATGGCAAGTTCGAATTTTCGGCAATTACGACACTTTTTTCCATTACTTTGTAAAAGAGAAAGTAAAATTTTAAATAGAAAGAAAAAATAAGTAGAAACTATCTAAGCAAAAACGTTACGGCACATAATATATTTTTAATAATTTTTCATTTCATGGTTGTTTTTTTAAACAATATTGACTTCTTTTTTTCTAACTTTTTTTTCTCATTTTTTTTATTTAATTTGAAATCTTAGAAGAAAGATAAGAGTATTAAAAAAGAAAACCATACTTTTATTATGATGACTGCCTATTGAGTTTTCCTGGATGAATAATTAAAATATTTAAGAAAATTTTTTATTGATCTACATGCGCTTTGGCAACCAACCAACTCCGCTACACAGGAAGTCGCGTGACTAAAATGGGGACACCTTTCTAAATGATTTTTGACTGTTTTGATGCCAACGAGAAGTTTTATTATTAATAAAACTTCAATCTCAAACACCCCATCAACATGTCATCGCAATCTTCATAAAATTTAAAATTCGGCAAGTAGTAAATACGCGATAAATTGCATTGGAAGAAAGTACAGTTTTCATTCACTTTCATTTCAGAGTATAAATTTTGCTTCTCGATTTAATTTCGATACACTTATTTTTTTTCTGAAAAATAAACTGAATTCTGAAAGAAAAAAAAGTAATGAGATAGAGAAATATAATTGAATGCAGGTTTAATCCCAAATCATAAACTTCATTCTTTGAATATCTAAAATTCATCTTTAAAACGTTATATTTGATATTTTGTCTCGAAAAAAATTTGATCGCAGATTACCCTTTTTTATTTTTTTTATTTAAATCCAATATTTCAACAAAAAAAAACTTCGACGAATAAATCATATTTGACAACGATACAATATTAATAAATGAGAAGAAAAATAAAACTAAGATATATCTCGAGAATAGAAAACGTTTTCTAGAGCGCAAATGCTTTTTCTTTTTTTCTCTTCCCCCCCCCCCCATTTAAAAAAATGCTTGAATAATAAATGATCATTTCGTATGCTTCATTTACATGAAATATGGAAATATAGTTCAGAAGGTCTCATTGATTTCAAAATGTGCGTTTTATGAGATTGAATCATAATTTTAAACAAAATTTCTCTTTTAGTATTTTTTTTTCTACGCTTCTAATGGATAGTTTTTATAAAAGCTTCAGGTCTTAAAATCTAGCAATATAAAAGCAATTTGGAAATTTTTTTTATTACCTAAATCGTATATCAGTAAAAACTAGAATCAAATTCAACAAAAAGATTGATTAGTTGTCAGTTTGTTTATTCATGAATGCGGTAGCAATATTCGAAAACTCAACAAGTCAGGTAAATGAAATTTGGTATGAAATATACACATTAACTTTGCATATTTGTATCAAATTTTAAATACGATCACTCAACAAACATGCATACTCGGTTCTCTCCACTACATCACGAAGCTAAACATAAAATGAAACATACAAGGGGAGTATACAAGAGTTAAAAAGACAACACTCACGCTGATTCCAACATACATGTATGGATTTCCCACATTTCAAACATAATTGGCAAGACAGCATGAGTAACAAAAATGTCACAGATTGTGATCTATTATTTCCTTCGGCTGGAGACCGTCAAAATAATGTCCTGTGAAGCAATACATAAGCTCCAGAGTTCCTATCATATCTTAAATGCATAAGCTAACAGCTAGTCTTCAGCAGTTTATATATAATCTCGGTAACAATACACAGATTGTTATATATCATTTCTTACGTCTGAAGACCGGCAAAATAATGTGCTGTAAAGCAATACATCGGTTCACAGTTCCTATCATCGCTGAAACGCATAGGCTAATCGCTAAGTTTCAGAAATCTATATAAATAAAAATGAATCGCTAAATGTGTTGCTAAGCGCAAAACTCGAAAACTTCACGACCAATTCGGCTATTATTATTATTATTATTTAATATTTTCGTTAAGACACGAGGAAAGCTCTTATAGAGAAAAACAAACTGAAAATTGTGAGGAAAATAGTAAAAACAACACTTTCTTTTTTACTTTGCCACCAAAAATCTTCATTTCCCCAACGCCAAATGAGTAAGACTTCAGTTTGCTTTTCTCACCACGCTAATGAGATTAGGCTTAACATGTTTTCGGCCAATTATTTCAAACGTTTCTGTTTGTTTTCATAAAGTTTGATGCATTTAAAATTAAACATTACTAATGAATCCTTTTTTTTGTTCATTTTGAAGTACTTTAGATTTAAAATAATGCAGAATAAACAAAATTAGAAATTTCTAAGCCATATTGTCTTTGCCAACTGGTGTAGAAAATTCACGTATCTGCATTGCTCCATTTGGAGTTGAAAATTCACATATGCACAGTGTGCTCCGAATATTGACAACTGTATTTTCATTTTAATTAAAAATTTTAAAATTATGTGATAATACAATTGTAGCTACCTCCATGTCGGTCTATAAATAAAATAGATTTGACTTGATTTTACAGAAATACAGACTTGATTTCCTTTTTTAGTTTTGTTTCAAGTATGCACTGTAAATAAATTGTTTTTCGGTTAGTTGTTTGCCTTTCCATGCGTGCCAAGTCGCGGGTAAAAGCTAGCTTATATATAACACTAAGAAAAAAAAATTGATTTCTTTCAATTGCAGCGACCTTATTACAATAAGAAAGAAATCCATAAGAGCTAAATTTAACGATAAAATTCTGTGGCTAATCTGAAACACGTGAAACAACATACATTAGCCTACAGAAATCCTTTCGAGAGGAATCTGATGAGAGACAATCCTACTCACTTGGCTGAAAAACTCTACCTCCTACTCCGGTAAAATTCACAGAAAAAAAAATCTGTAAACAGTGACTTTAAAATGCGAATTTCCGATAGAAAAAAAAAAAACACCAACATAAGAGGAAGGAAGAACGGGTGAGCATCGTCTATGTATTTGTGCCACTCACAGCATAAGATTTGAATAATTTTTCCATCGCATAAAAGCCATATATTCAGGATCATTTTATACCATGCAAAGAGAGCGGAGGCATTCCAAATCTTTAAAAAAAAAAAGCGAAAAACCAATCAAATTTAGTATATTAAGTTCTGAAAAGTTAGATAAATAAGTCGTGCTAACTTTCTCTCAATCCAAATGGTTTTTTAAACAAACAGAAATAAATCTTGCCATTTGGATAGGGTAAAGTCTCCGCACTGAATGCGATTGGGGAGAGAGAGGAATTTGCAGTATACTTGTAATTATCTCACAGTGGAGATTGCAGTAAAGCTGTCTGGAGGTAAATGTAAATATCCACCCTAAATAGATGGAGGGAGGGAAAAAACTGGATCGAATTCTATTTTATCAATGATTGACTTGAAAGTTTACGAAGCATATATCGATTTGTCTAATTTAAGGAAAATCTCAAGTTCAATCTATCATCGTCAACTTTTTTTGTTTAATCCATGATAACAGAAAAGTGGTTCACTCTAGGGATTACAAAAACCGTATTGGCGTAACTTCGGATAATACTGGTGCTTAATAAGAAGGAATATCGATGTTATCGCTGAAAACACAAAAACTTGAGCTGATTTCTGTTGATAACTAAACAAGTAGTCCAAGAACTTTACCAATAAAACACATTGTCAACCATATGTTTTTCAGCACTTTCTAGGCAAGTACATTCGTAAATTAAAAATTCAAAATTTAATTATGGTGCCAGTGATTTATTTTGATTTATTCAAGGTCACTTGGCTGAGAATAAATGGGCAAAGATAAAAATTTCCACATTATCCTTTGCTTATGGAGATTCTTTTTCATTGAATCTTAAATAACATAGATTATAAATAATAAAATTACTAGAAATACCAAGTTTAATATTAGTAAATGACGCAGTTTTGTTTAGATTACCATAATTTCTAAGACTCTGTCATTTTTTGCCTCCGATTCAGCAATTGTTTTTTATGCATAAGTATATTTTTAGGAACATTTTATCATTAGATATATTTGATTTTTACAATATTATTTAAATGGTTATTCTTTCAAGCCTTTCTAAAGTTTAAGAATATATATATAGCATACAGAGATTATCAGGATTATTCAGCAATAGGTTCTCGTGCATTTAATTATCATACTACAGGCAAGTTTAAAAAAAGGAATTTTTTTTATTATTTATAAATTATTCAAGGGAAATAACTACATAATGTGAATACTTTTTTATCATACAATAAAGCTGTTTTTATATTTAAAAGGTTAAATTCCACTGCATAAATGTATGCGCCACAAAATACCTGTTGTTACAAAACTTTTCTTTATACTTGATCTTTTTCTAGCGCGTTTGATTGCTGTTTTTTTTTAAATATGAGAAACGTTTAATTAATAGAGAAAGTATCCAAAAAAAATCCGTCGAAAAAAATATAATATTCATCAGTAAGCACTAAATATATTAAGAAAATTAAAAAAGATAACCTTGCGATAACTAACTATTACCACATTTAACCTCAAAGATCTAAGTAATAAAATATGAGAACTCATAACAAATCCTCCAAGAGTTTAGTGAGTAATGAAACAGAACTACCATTATAAACATAATGTGATTCGAAATCAAAAGCTTGAAGTATCTTTCGCATGGGGATTAAACTCAACACCTGCAAATTTAGTTTTAGTGAGAATTATTTGTGATGAACTTTAGGAACTTAACAATCAAACGAAATATAAATAAAACACAAGAGATAATCAGCAGTTCAAATGACTTCTCTTTTTTTTTCTTTCCTCAAAAGTTTTCTTTCTATCCATCCAACTTCTCAACCAGAAGCCTCATCGGGGGGGGGGGGGCCTCTCTCCCTCCCTTTTACAATCCGAAGTTTGGTATTGTTTGCTCTTTAATCTCTTTTTCATTCTTTCTGTTGAATTAGCTGAGTGGACTTACCCAGAAACAGATTCCCTTCTCTTCAGACGGAACAAAAAGAAGAGAAGGTGTTTTCTTTCCTTTAAACACAAGAGATTCTGTGTCGCTAGACAATTGCGCTTTAGGTGTGTGCGTGTGTGTGCGTGTATGCACAGTAAACTGATTCTCTCTCGTGATGGCCCTCCCAGAGAATCCAGGGCGGGACGAACCTGAAGAAAAGCACTGAATGGTCTCGAAATCCAACCTGGTAATTTTACCAAGTTCTTTCGGCACTTCCTTCCTCTATGTCGATCACTTCGCGCTAAGGACATTCTTTTCCGTTTTATTCAGTTACGAGGGGGAGCTGTTCCAAAGTTAAAATTTTATCATGAAGGTACACGTAAAGAAATCTTAGGTTAGCCAGCCAATTTTTAAAAACTGTATGTTTCAGAAATCTCCATGGTCATTGAATTCTCAATTATAAGTTAAAATTTCTAATAAGATATAAACTATTAAAAACATTTCATAGAATTTTGGTAGTTAGTACTTAAAGTACTTGTCTTCAATTCAGTACTGCAAAATTAGGTGAAATGGATATCTCCAAATTGGCATTCTAATAGTGATTAACAATAAAGTCAGTGGATGTGTTCCCCAAATTGATCATTAGCTTCATCACACAGAAAAGAGAATAAAAACCAGCGGGAGTAGTCTCTCCAACACTTTCTCGCATCTATACTACTATTATAAATGTGAAAGTTTGGACGGATGGATGATGTCTGTCAATCACGTTAGAACAACTGAACGAAATTGGATGAAATATAGCACAGAGATGGATCATAGTCTAGAATAGAACACAGGCAACTATTTATTCCGGTTTATTCAATGGTTATTTTTTATTTAATAAAAACTTTCTCACCAAAAATCTTCATTTCCCCACCACCAAATGAGTAAGACTCAACATTTTTTCGACCAGTTATTTCAAGGGTTTCTGTTTATTTTCTTAGAGTTAGATGCATTTAAAAATAATCATCGATCCCTCCGATTTATTCTGAAGTAGTTTTGAATTAAAATAAAAGTACTTTTTCGTTAGCCAGGCGCAAGCGAAAAATCACCAAAGTGAGTTGGCGGACTTTTACAATATTTGGCGATTTTCCGCTTTAAAATCGCTGTAAGAATTTTGGCGGAATTCTACATTATTTGGCTATTTTTCGATACGGTTTGATGACATTTTTCATTGTGATCAGAAAGGCAGTTCTCATACATACACATCAAAATTCCCAAGCGCACGAAGTCGCGGGTAAATGCTAATATCTAATAAAATTGCCATGCCATGAGAACGCTTTGCATGACATTAGAAAACTATATGGAACGAAACATTAACTTTCGGCGTAAATTTAGCATTTTTACTAAATCTTTGGCATGTGTTTTGGCGATTAATGTCTGGCAGGCCCTTAATAACATCCAAAAATTGAATTTGCGCTTTAAACACGTTTTTCCCAGAAGATTGAAACACAGATTTAACACAAAGCTACACTTATAGTCACAAAATCCCATACCAATTATGATATATAAGTTAATCCGTTTTTTAACTATCGCGTTAATATGTCTCTGATAGTACAGGCAGACAGACTATCAATGCATCGTTGTTGGTTTTCGCCAAAATTTTAACAGATGTCAACATTACAAATCCGAGTAACGAATCTTATCGTCTTATCTAACTTGGTTCTCTTCGCTTTATAGCTACCGTATTAACTTATATTTGAATTATTAGACTTATAACTTATATTTTTGGATAGAATTTCTCCTGAACACACTTCACTCAACATTTATTAGAAATCTGCAAATTTGATAAAAAGTTTGTATATCGATTTTCGACAGTCTAGCTCAAAGCGGGTTTTTTTTTTTTTTTTTTCAGTTATTCTTTATCACAGATAGACGAACCTTTTCCAAAAATTTGTTTTCCAACGTAATGAAGGTCTAAAACATTGAGATTCATCAAAATTCCGTATTCGAATTTTCTGACAATTATTATACTTTCGAATACAACTAACACGAGAAAGTAACAATTAGCAGTTAACGGGTTAAAATGGTATTACTTCATAAGGGTATTGGTTATCTTTTTTGAAAATGAGTTAATTATTTTTAAACGATCGTTTAAATTACATATTAAATTGTTTAAACATGTTATCTTTTTTAATGATTTTAATCAAATCGTTGGGAAAATTTAAAATATACAAAACTGATTTTAACCGAACTTCTTTATCTATTTCTGCAATATGGTGCGCTTTATGTATAGCTTCCGACAGAAAGTGAAAAGAAAAAATAGAATGTGTATTTTGGATAACAAAATCGATCAAATTTAAAATTTGATTCAGATTTCAAATATTGGTGTCTAAGTCACACATCAAGTTTCATCCATTTAACTAATTGAGATTTCGAGCTAGTGTCTAAAGAATAGATAAATGGACTGGCAGAAGTTGGAGTTATCCTTAAATTTGTTACATATGCAGACTTAGAAGAAGAAAAAACATACGACAAATTCCATGTATTAAACTTGTAGCAATTTTTGGTTATTATATTCACAAACAAATATAATTCCAGAAATGGTTTTTAGAACGGAGGAGATATGAAACATTAAAATCTCATAAGTCTTTGCCAATTATAATATTTCTTCTTTCTCTATTTTTCCCATATCAATAAGCAAAAAAATAGAAAAAAATAAAAATAAAACAGAAATGTTAAAAAATTAATTATCAACATTTTATTTCTTAATTTAAATATTTTATTTTATTTTACAATTATTTTCTGAATAAAAATAATTGCCGAAATAGAACAGGAATTAAAACGTTACATATAAAGTTGTTGTTGTCACTTATGGCACTTGCCTATAGACAAGTCCCCTGCTGATACAGCAGCAGATTTAACCCGAAAGCAGCATCTGTTGTTTTTGAAGTAGCGTCAATTAGTGCCAAGAGTACGACTTAGCTACACACTCACCACATTTGCTTGCGCAGTCCCTTTTTATAGGGGGGGGGACACTTGCACATCTCACAGATAGCACACAGAAGAACAACCATGCCCAAACCGGGACCCCCAGAACACGAGGAAGACACGCTACCTTTGTGCCAGAAAGGTGACAGAACACTACGTAGAGAACTTTATGAAAATTATTGAAGACACATATCTCTCTGATCATTGTAAAAAAATATGCATTAAATATTTTAGGGAGAAAAAAAAGGTTTATGAATTCAACTTTTTTTCCTCGATGTTATACGCCAGAAAGAAATATTTTCTTTTCGAACAATGCTGTCCTCTATTTTACACTTCTATGAGAATACAAAAATATTTAATCCATTTACGCGCTAGTGTTGACAAGCTTCAACTACTTTTTTAACAGATTTCCTCAACACAAAAGAGGGACAGGCGCTTCTTAGCAGATCAATTATTTTTTTATCCATTGTAAACAACTTAGTCATCAAGGTTTTTTAAAAAGAAGAAAGAAATGAGAAGGAAGAGAAGAAACCCATGAAATCATCTTTCCCTACAATAATCCGATTAAGTATTAAGAACACTTCGGTGCTACACGATACCTCTGTACTCCAAAAGTCCAAAAGGTGAGCTAAGTCAATTTCGATTGTCTGCATTTTTTTTTTCGGTCATCTTTACAGTAACTCTTAAAGATTCCTAAATGATAAAATGAGGCTGCAAATTAAAGAGAATGCCAATCATTCATCCGATGTATAACTTTGGCTCCACTTTTTATTTAAAGAATATAAATATGAATAAAAAAGAAGAAATTAAGAAGGGGGAAAAAGAGACTTTCAACAGAAATGTTATAAAAGAGACCCAATGTTTTCACACACACGCTACTTTTCTCAAAAAAGAAAGAAAGAAAAACCTATTTACGAATACAATCTTTATTAGGGCCGGGATGGCCTGGTGGGCCGGGAGCGTTGGACTCGTACTCCTTAGATAACGAGTTCGAAACTCACCGGCCAAGAGATTCCCCGAGTGTGTGGCTGCTGGCGCACGTTAAATCTGTTCGTGGTAACAAAGTCCTCCATATAGAGAGTAATATCACTGGGGGTACTAGGTCAGAGGTGATCGTTCTTTGTTCCAGGTCTAAATTACGATCTGAGATGTATGAATGAATTTGCACGAATGAAGACCGCCCCCTAATAAGGGTTGTGTCGTGTGTGTAGCTAAGTCGTACTCTTGGCCCTAGATGGCGCTACATGTAAAAACAAAGAGACGCATTTCTTAAGCTTAAAATCTGCTGATCGTATCAGCGAGGCTTGTCCACGGTAAGTGCCATTAGTCACAACAACACAATCTTTATTGGTTACTTTTAATAGTTCATTAAATTAATCCAGTTATAAATTTATTCATCATTAGAATGTTGAGCTTTAATATTACACCCAGATGAACAATTTTTACTTTTCAAAATACAAAGAAACCAGAGGAAAAGTTTTATAATTGTAAAACAATTCGACTCGTAGACTGTGATAACATTTTCGTTTCGAGCCTCTCAAAGTAATAAAGAAACAATTTCTGGAATTATGCCTATTTATGTATCCAGAATATTCAAAAACAAAACGAGCTAAATAGCCAAATATCGATAGATAGTTTTATTTAAAGAAATACAGACATGCATCCAATTTTAAACGAAATTCATCAACCGGTAAATTTTTCTATTAATTTGTCTAATCACGCATGTGAATATAGAAACTCACGGACACGAGATACATAACTGAATTTGTTAGAGGAACTATATCAAATTTTAAGTCCAATCGATCACAGAAAACTTTGCAAATATTTTGCTGATACAAAATTTTGCATTTTTCAATAATTTTCAACATTCTAAAAGGCATAAATTAGGCCGCATTGTGTAAGCAAGAAAGTATACAGAAAAAAAATCCATTAAAATATATCAAATGTATTTATATACAGTTAGATCAATTTAACAAAAACATTGAGTCATTTACAAGCAAAAAGAATTTTTAAAAAATTTAATTTAAAAAATTATGAATCCGGCTTGAAGACTTTTTCAGGGGTTATCCTCAGGTAGGCACTCAAACTAAGTATTTTTTCTGGGAGAGGTTTGACTTTCGTCGAACAATATTGACCCTTCGTGACCCGAAAGTCCCTTAAAATTGACACCTTAGAGACAAAAAATTTTCACAGAAATAAAACATTAAATTATAGCTTCCAATTTAAGCGAAATTACAACACAAATTATAAAAGATCACTCACAAACAAAAATCATTGAAGCAAAAAGGAAAGAACATACAAGTAGCAGGTAAAACTACCTTATATATATATATATTTATTATTATTATTCTTTTTGCTTATATTGACATACTGTTTTTACTAATTTCGTTTTCATCTGTGTTTTACTAGTAGCAGCATTAGCGCCCTCTAAATACAATTGTATCTTTATTCATTTGATTCAGAAACAATTTTTAATTTGAAATTTCCTAATGTTTAAATTTTTGATTTTCACTTAGATTTAAAATGTTTTTTTACAGGTGGTGAAAAGCGATATCTAATGGCATGTACATAAGAGATGCTTCTTTAAACTATGGGTCAAAATCTGAAGTGGGGGTACATGACTGCTTTCTTTTTGGGGGGAGGGGGTGAGAAAATATTGATGATCTCATCATTTGTCAAATTTCAGAATTTTAGCGAGAGAAAATAATCAATCTAAACAATTCATCAAATTGTTTTAATTATTTGCATATAAATTTTGTCAAGTTGCTTATTGTTCATAATCAATGGAGCTTCTGTCATCTATTATGTTTCCATTTTACATGCAATTGATGTTTAAAAAGTTTATTTTTGTGGATTGATTTAATTACATAAAAGCCAGAACTGATCATGCTAAACCAAACATAAAGCTTAATTATTCTTAAATAGGTCGCGAAAGCAGATAGTTTTGATAAACTCTAGAATTAGACTTTTTTCCCAATACTTGATAAGCATAAATATTATGAAGTAAAACATTTTTAAAGCAAGAAGTATAATCTTTAGAAAAGATTGATTTGCGCTATTTTTAGCTTGTAAGAAGAAACAACTTCATACGAAATGACTAGAAGAAATTCGTGAAGAAAAAGGCAGAATTATTAAATAGCCAAAGCACTTAAGAACTTCGCAACTTCTTGGAATTTTAGAGCTGCTATATTTTTTTATTTGTGTATTTTCAGCGTTATTTAATTCCATTCCTTCATTTAACGTAAAAGCAGCATTCATTTGATTTTTTTTAAAGGAACCTTTATTCAAACAAAAATTATCATTTAAATTTAAGAACATTATTCCTGGCAACGTATGCGCGGGCGTGTTTCTTTAAATTCGTTTATAGATTAGTATAGTTCAAAGTTTTCGCTGGTGCTTGAAATATTCAACAATTCTTATCTTGATTAAACAGCCCTTACAAATTTTTCATTAGAATATTTAAGTTGTCTTAAAATCAATTATAATCACTTATCATTTTCTTTAAAATTATTTCTGAACTTAAATTTAAAATATTTTAAACTCGAGATATTAATAACAATTTTCACGAAGGTGATCATAATTAAAATGTTTTGCTAAGTTTATCATTATATTCACAGTAACCTGGTAGTACGGTCATGGCTTCAGAACAGGAAGATGTTAGGATCGAGACTCGAATTCACCGAAGAACCATCGTGTAAGTGGATCTAGTGCACACCAAATGTCCTCCCGCTGGTGTGGTGTGGAAACCTGGAGAGGGGGTTCCAGCTCAAGCGTAGCTATCATCTGACCGAGGAGATTCTCAACTCTTGTATAGCAATCCTAGTAAAATCCATCCGGATAATGATGCCGCTAAAACTTGAAAATTGCCTTCTTTTATAGTTTTTAACATTTTAAGAGCTGCGGTTGCCTGCGATTACCTAGTGGTAAATCTCTAACGAGACCTCGGCTCTTGAGCTGCAGGGTTTCAGATTCAAGAACCGATTTCAGCTGAGAACCGTTGGGTAAGGTGGTCTGTTACAAGTTAAATCTGCCGGGTCAGACGTCTTCACCGCT
Organism: Argiope argentata; assembly: GCA_026289955.1. Taxonomy (NCBI): domain Eukaryota; kingdom Metazoa; phylum Arthropoda; class Arachnida; order Araneae; family Araneidae; genus Argiope; species Argiope argentata. Next base: position 2,499,999 of record JAOUZG010038069.1, on the reverse strand, counting down.
GGTATTTCTTCTAGAGGAGTATGCCGGTTTAGGTGTCGTCCTCGTTATCTGACCGCGGCTCAAAATTACGAGGTTCGCTCCAAAATAGCCCTAGAGTTGCTTTAAAATAGGACGTTAATATAACTAAACAAAACGTCATTATATAGATAGGTTATAAAAGAGGTTATAGGTTAAAAAATAGGTTATAAAAAACTGTCATTAAAACATAGGTTATACAAAAACTAAATTAAAATCAATTTCAAAAAGATTTTGGGTTTTAAGAAGTAAGGGAAGTGGATGCTCTCCTCCGCCCAACACCCCCAAAATCCAAAGAGCAACATCTAAAGATCCCTAGTTAGATTAATAAGATCCATATAAATAATGAGGCAATAACAATCATTAAAAAGCGCCGCAATACGAAGAACACATTTTTCTTTATACATATAAAATATCAAAACAAGTATCAAAATGTATTTGTTTTGTATCTCAAACAAATACATTTTGTGTATCTGTTTGTGCAAAATGCATTTGTTTTGTACCACAATAACATCCATCAATCCATTCATAACCCATAAGAAACTGGGAAAAACAAACTCGAAAATACCACTTTACATAATAAATTATTTTTTCTTGCAAATACCATTGTTCGAATGAGCGAGGAAAGGCAAACAAAAACAGTCGGTGCTGCATAAAATATGAAAACCGGGCCCAATGCTCGCTGAACAAGCAAAAGAAATCTTATTTCCAGGGCTTATTTATAAAACATAGGAGTAATTTATTAGTAGTAATCTTGATATCCTATGTGCACAAATTATGCCACTGCCACCTACTGGAAGCCATTCGGGGCGCACAGTAAATAGCCTCCGCAAAGAAAACAAGAGGGAAGGGTCGAGACAATGTAACTGCTCGGTGGCTAACTGTTGAGTGAATGCGAGGCCACACCCTGACTCCCATAAGTTCGCTTTTCAAAGCATATTTACAAGGATCGATAACTTTGGCGACCGACATTCGCTTAGCTACTGGCCATTCATTCCATGTAGACCACTTTGAGTTTCCGCTCATTTCAGGGAACCCCCTTACCACACTTTCCTCCGAGTCTCGTTAAACAAAGGCCGTTAATAACACTGCGATGGAGCATTTTTTTTTTCCAGTAGTAACAGACGCACAAAAAAAATGCATCACGTGGCTTCAACTCAAGTCAGCATCTAAACAAACGAGGTCAACAAAATTAATACGACTTGAAACAATTAAATTGATCAAAATAAATATTA
>JAOUZG010038069.1:2429293-2483223 GCA_026289955.1 Argiope argentata | reverse complement strand
TTCATACCAAGTTATGTAAAAAAAGGAAAGGAGGGGGTTTTCATTTTTTTCCTCAATAAATCTACTCATCCATATATGAGCTTAAAAGTCCATTCATAGTAGTATAATATTTTAACATACTAAAATAAAACTAAATTTGATATTACTTTCTTTCCAAACATTAATTCTGTACACATCTATTTTAAACAAATTTTTATTCCCATAAAATTAAAATTTTTAAATTCTGAATTACAAAAAAAAAAAAAAAAAATTCATGCATTAAGAAATAAAATTACATTTTATATATTTTTAAACATTTAAAAAAGTAAATAAATTAGGGCAATAAAAATTTACAGAATAAGATACTTCCTCTACAAGACTTAATCAAGCATACATTCTGAATCAATCAATATAATTTTCATTTATTTTTAAACTTAAATCTATGACACATTTTTATCGAACATTTATTCAGCTATATGGAAGAACTGAAATGATATAAAATAATTCATTTCAAAAGAACAAAAACAAAATGTTATTAAATTTAAATTTGTAACTGACTAGCTTTTCCAAAATTTAAAAAAAAAAACAGTTTTAGAAAAAATTAGAAATACAGCCAAAATCCATCTCTCATCATTGTTCTCTTTAAAAATATCTATGTTCTATAAAAAAAATTCTTATATGACGGGTGCAAAAACAAGGTCTTAAAGGCAGGCTGATATTTATACAGTCAAGGATTAAATAGTCACTATTTTTAAATCTAAATATTAATAACTTAAAACAATAAGATTACTTTAATACTATATAAATAATTTTTTCTTAAAATGTCTTTAAGAAAAATTTATTAAAACTTAAACTCATTTTATAAAAATGTACCTGCATGCTTTTAAAAAGATTAAAAGCTTTTCCAATTTCATAAATGATTCTATTCTGATTCTTTTAAAATTATATCACTTGCTAAAAAAATATAAAAATGCTGTATACTACAGAAGTTTTTTTACAAAACGGACAGATATTTTAACATAGTTTTCTTTTAAAAATTTTAATAACTATAACAAAATTTAATATTGAACTTTTTAAAAAAATTGCAAAGAAGCAAGGAGAGACAGGTATTGTTACACTAAGTGCCAATTTTAGATGATTCATAAAAATAAAATATTAAGGTATTAATAACTTTTTAATGCCACAAATGAGGGGAAGAATACAAAATGATAAATGATAAGAACCTAAGAAATATTTTTTTAAAGAAAAAAGGAAAGAAGGGGAAGAGAGCATGAGTTAAGAAAAGATTTTATGAAAATTAAGCTTCTACATTATTCTAAAAGAATTCGTTTCTTTACTTTTCATCACCTCTAAAGTTAAAATACCAGTTCAATACATATAAATAACATACTTTTATCTCAGGAAAACAAAAAATACTATCCACATGAGACATGCAATGTAAAAAATGAGCAAGAAAAATAGTTTTAGTAATAATTTTTAAAAAAATTATCTGATTTAAATTTGCCATTTTTGTATAGAACATTTATAAATATTTAATGATTACCTAAACTTTTAATTACTCATTAGATAATGCTATTAATAATTACACTTACTATTTTAAAAAATTAAGAAATTCTTATTCTTAAAAAATTAAGAAATACTAAAGATGATTTTAAACATGAAAATTAATAGTGGATTTAAAAAGTTTCTGTCAAATTTAAACTTTTACAATAATATTGTTCAAAAAAAGAAAGTAGATTAATTAACATGAATATAGTAATGATTACATACCTATAGAAAAAATTATTTTTAAAAGCTCCAGATGCTAGCCTATTTCTACCAACATACTATTTATAAAGAATGAGTAAATGAAAAACTTATTGTTAAACTAATTATTATCTATAATTGTTCACTGATGAATAAATACTAAAACAAATACATTATTTCTAAATAACTTAACAAAAAAATAAGCAATAATGGCCCAGTATTCTTTTCTTTCTTTGATAACAGTAAAAGATATTGAATTTCTAGGATGTACAAGTCAATAAAAAAAATTCTCTATTAATAAGGGAGGGATTGCTTGCTGAAATTCAATTCTGAGCTTATTATACAAAAAATGACATGAGGGGAAGAGAATGTAGATTAAATTTAAGTGCTGAAGATGAAAAAAATATTTGCAACATTTAAACACAGTTCACAACATATTAAAAGAAATCAGCACATTTCATAAATAAATTAAAGAAAAAAATAAGAAATAATTCAATAAAGATTTTACAGACAAATAAATTAATTTGAATATTTAATTATGTTTTAAAAAAGACAGACGATTACAGTTGAGTTTTCGGTTGAATGGTAATATTCGATAATTAATAAATCAATGCGAAAAATGAATGATAATAAAAAATCAATTTATTGACCTCAGTCAGCTGTCACTTAACTTGCTGTCAAAATCAAGATGTTAACTACATTTTTAGAACATATATATCGATGTAAAATTCATCTATAAACCCAAATATTTAACTTCAAATAAAATCATTCAAAAATATTGCTGAGTGAAAATCCGAATATATAACTTAAAATATAAAAGGAAAAAATTGCATTCAAAATAGAAGGATACTTTTAAATTTAGATAAAACCGCACCTTAAAATTAAAATAACATTATTCTTAAACTCTATGATATAAACCACAATAATCTATTCTGTAACCTAATCTATTAATATAAACAGATTACACGGCAGAATCGGCCGAAGAAAAGTTACCAATACAACCGATCATATGTAATAACACATTGCAGATTCTATTTAAGGTCAACGATAATCGTTAAATCTATCCATTCTGGTAGTATGAAACCAAATAAATTTCTAATTTATATTTAAATAAGGATAAATTACTAAAAATGGGAAATTATTATCAAGTATTAAAAGTTACCCAGAAAAAAAATTGTAAATATGATATATTTTGTACGACTACCATCACATATTGCTGTATCGAAACAAGGATAAAAATAGCACAGTATTTGATACCTGGATTCCAAAAGCTGTAGAACACTTGTACGGTTATTACTGCACTGTCTGATGAAAAATATACACAATACTGATTAAAAATCCAATATTTGTTTTGACATAACACTTCTACCAGTCTCCCACTGCACGTAGAAAATGTCTGTCGCCCATATATTTCTTAGTCTCGAAACCATATAGAAACCGAAATAGTACCGTAAGCGATACATAGACAATATCAGACATTCAAAAGAGAGCCTATGCAATAAGAAACAAGTTAAAAGAATAAGGTTAATAGGTGGCAGCACCGAACAGAAAGATAATAAATATGAATGCGAGATTGAACAGCAATGAAATGTTGAACATGTTTGATTATTAAAAGCAAACAATTTTTAAATTGAAACAATATTTGCATCTGAACATAAGGAAGAAGAAAATATTTTAGTTCAATTTCATTCAAATGCAGAAAATTGGAATGAATACAACAACAAAATTGATCGAAAATAACGAAAGTAGTGGAAAGGAATACAAAGGGCAGGAAAAGATCAAAAGAAATGAACAGAAAAGGTCAAATTACAGAAACTTTTTAAAAAATGATAGCAATATAAACCCAAACAAAGCGCTAACGAAAAATTACCAACCTCACAAAACACCAATAGCATTACTTACAAAATTAAATTACCCACTAAATAACTTATAAACAATTTATTCACAGTATGTACCTGAAATAGAACAAAACAACAAACCAGTTGTTCAAAACCATTGTGCTTATTAGTCTGTCCCAAACAAAATCAAGTCAAGAACACTCTGCGCATGCATAAATTTTCAACGCAAATGTGTGAATTTCTACACCAGTTGGGGTAACGCAATAAAGATTAGATCCTTTATTCTGTTTAATTTTAATTCAAAAGCACTTCAGAATGAATCCGAACAATCTATTAATTAAAAATGTTTAATTTTAAATGCACCAAACACTAAGAAAATAAACAGAAGCGTTTGAAATAATCAGTCGAAAACATGTTAAACCAAACCTCATAATCTTGGGAAATAAACAAACTGAAATCTTACCCATTTGGAGGTGGAGAAAGGGATATTTTTCGAGGAAAAATTACTTTTTAATTAATAAAATACAACCATTCAATAACCGGAATAAATAGCAGTCTATATTCTTTTCCAGACTATAGTCTATATTTGTGCTAAATTTCATCCAATTTCGTTTAGCTATTCTGGCATGATAGACTAACATCATCCATCCAAACTTTCACATTTATAATAATAGTATAGAAAACAGAAAATGTGAAATATCTGATGATCAGACAAACAGAAAATTCACTTACTGTCACTATCACATTTATGATATGCTTTTTCAAATTTGGCAAGAATTTTCAGAGATTTCATAGATAAAAGGTAAAAAAGACAAAAATATTTTATCTCATCCATTGTTTATTCTAATTTTATTTTTGAATATTGGATAAATGAGATTTTTTTCATTTTATAAATTTTACTGAGAAAATGAAAATATGCCTAGTTTATTTTTTCGTTTTGGTTTAAATTAAACACTGTGAATATTGTGAGGTTAATCGTAGAATACGCTACTTACTTACCCCGACATTTGATTTTTGTACTTCTGGGGAATTTTAAAGCTTGAAACTTAAATTCCATATATATTTGACAGTATCATTAAAGGAAGGAGAGATAAAATTGTTATTTTTCCAATTAAATAACTAATGTTAAAGGAATAAATTACTAGTTTCTCGCTATTTAAAAATGTCAATATTTTCAGCATAACATATAATAAAAACTAAATTTTTTATTCAAATCATTCGTGCGAACCTGCAATCAACAATATCTGATGAGGGAAATCGAACCTACAAAATCTTAAAAAGAAAGTGTTTCTTATTGGAAATAATTTCTTGTGAATCCTTATTAACATAAAATGTCCTACATGAAATAAGATATCTTCACAATAATGCTGGAATAAGAATATGAAGAACTTCGAGATATAGGACAATATCTCGTGCTGATAGGGTTTGGATTCGCTGGTAAAGTCGAGGGAATAATCCTTGGAAATTACTTTAGTTTATCGAATATGTTTTTCAAATACTGTTCCTGAAAGGTTCGAGAGAATTTAATACTTTCATTGCATTAGAAATTGATTTAAAATTTTATTTTATATAAAATATCTATGAAAACTTTCTTGATTAAAAAAGTGAAAAAAGAAATAAAAAGTGCATTTTTATCAGACAATCTCACATAAATCATTAATTAACGATTTTATCATGTCAGAACATGATATTGTTTTTAAGGAATAAGGTTTTTGGCGTCAACAAAAATCCGTAAGCGAAAAATAAAAATTTTATTATTTGCACGGGCATCTCAAAAGAATCAGCTTTTAATAAAGAGTTGCCATTTGCATTTACAAAAGCTCTGATTAAAAGAAAATAATTTCAGGACTCCAGCAAATAAAACCTAGAAAAATGCCGTTTTGGGCACGTGATTATATGAAATGAAGAGGAAATGTGACACTTTTTTAAACAATAAATGCAAAACAAAGTTTTTTGGATCGTTTGGACCAAAGATAGTTCTAAAGCTACTAATTCAATGAAATAATTAAAATGAATAAAAATATAATTTAATTTGCAAGAAGCAAGTGGTGCTTGGCCGTTCAAGAAATGATGTTCTGACATGATACATTGAAATAAGCATAGCAGATTTTACTTTAATTTTTTCGTGGTTTCTGTGGTTTCCTTCAGAGTTTGTATAGTTCAAAACTGAATCTAGTTCGCCAACATCCTCTCTGTATTACTGGGCCAAAGATAGTTCTAAGGATTTTTCTCGCGAACATGTTCACTGAACAATTAGTGTTCATATTAAGTGTCCAAGTTTCACTTGCCTAGAGCAGAACAGGCATTATAAGAGGCTTATAAAGTCTTAGTTTAGTTTTTTGTTTGATTAAGTTAGGTATTAGTTGATTTTTCATTCCATAGATACATTTATTGGTTATTTTTATTCTGTTAACAGGCAATATTTGGCAATTGCCAATTTCTTCCCTGAGTTTATTAATGTCGTTAATCATTATGCCAAAGTATTTAAAATAATAGACTTCTTCATTAATACACGTAGAAACATCATTATTGACAGTTGAGGGCAGGACTTCCATAAATTTAATTTTATCGCCTTTGATGGTAAAGCTCATATTTGTGGCAGAAATTTCCAAAGCCTGAAAGGCTTCTCATACTGCAAATTTTGACCTTCCAATAATATCTATATCATATGAATAAGCCAACAGTTGAACAGATGTATTCCACAGAGTGCCCTTTCGGTTTAATAATTATCTCGGTTATATTTCTCCAAGTCAATGTTAAAATACAGACAAGCAAGTGAGTACCCTAGATGCAGTCCTCTATCTGTTGCAAAATGCTCGGATAAATGGTTTTTGATTTTAATCCCACATCTTACATTATCAACTGCAACCTTAGTTAAATTTCCAAGTTTAGCAGGGATTGCAAACTCTTTCATTACTCCAAATAGCTATATTTATACTGTCTTAAACAACATTAAAGTCTATAAATAAGATAAAAGTTTTAATGTTATATTCTTTAGTTTTTTCCAAAAATTTTCTTAAAGTGTGAAATTGGTCTATAGTGATATTTGTGTTCTAAATCCACATTGGTAGTTTCCAATCTTTTTGTCAGTATGAAATATTGCAAAAAGGAAGTTGGAGAAAATTTTATATGCCACATTAAGGAACGTGATTCCCCTATAATTGTGGCATTCAAGTTTTTTTCCTTCCTTGAATACAAGACTTATGAAGCTTTCCTCCCATTCAGTGGGTAATTTCTCCGTAGCCCAAATTTTAGTCATGATTTTATGGATGGTATTTATAAACTACGGTTCTTCGACTTTTAGTAGTTCAGATGTGATACAGTGCGAACCAGCTGCTCCGTTACTTTTAATTTTTTTAATAGCAAGAATTACCTCATTTAAGAAGGAAGATGAAGATGGGACTATTACCCTCCCCCACATATAGGGGAGAAGTAGGCCCTTCAGAACTGCCAGGTGGGTCAGAAGTGCTGTCTCTTGCTTCAAACAAATCTTGAAAGTAGCTCCTCCATAATTTCAGTACTTCCTGGAGAGCACTCAGAAGTTCTTTACCTTTATTCCTGTATATTAGAGTTCATGACTTGACTTATTTTCTCAAACTCGTCTTTATATATTTCACATCTTTTTTTTTCTTTTTATAAAGTTTTCCACATTCTTCTTGATTATTCAGAACTTCCAGGTTTGTTAATGATTCCCCCAGAAAACCTCTCATATTTTTTTCTATGTAGTCTTTTACCCACTCGCGTCAAAATTACAAAGTTCGCCTCTGTCTGATTGTTTGATGCCAGGAAATGAGGAGTGGGGGTTGCCAGAATAGAATTACTTCTGTCAAAGCATTGATTATATTTCTGTCTGCCTGTCTTGAAATGTATTACTCAAAATCTCAATAAGAAGCAATAAGAAATTTTGTTTGACACTTCAGTTATCGACGTGTCCTTTTTTCAGTTATGGTGAGAAAGTCCAAAATTCATAAGTGATTCTATTCATTAGGCTACGAAACTAAAAAAAATGCGTCATATTGTTTAAATGCATGAGAAAATCAAGGCAAGGAACCCCACCTTTCTTCATAATTCAAATATTGAAATTCGCATGAATAATTCAGAAAATCAAAGAAACTTACTCTGTAGAAATACAAATACTTTTATTTATTATGCAGTCGGTTTATCATGTTATTTGCTATTTTTAAATATTAAATAAGAATTTCGAAATATTAAATAATTATATTTTAAGAAATTTTTCAGCTGTTTTAAGTATTTTAAATTAATTTAATTTAACAACTGAAAAATCATGAAAAATGTATACGTTTTATAAAAAAAAGAATTTTGTTTACTAAAATTTGAAATTTTAAATAAAAAGTAGTTATATCTTATCATTATATTTCATTAACTATAATTTTAAGAGAAAGTACTCGTGTGTGTGTTCGATATCAAAACAAATCTATCATATAAATACAGCCATAAAATTAGATACGCAATTATTTAAAATTAATTTAAATATCGGGTTCGGTCCTCGACCTTTAATTGCCACATCTCTAGACTATCTTGTACAACTGAACGTACGATTGAGTCGGTCTTGTGGTGAAAGTTTTATAAGCCAGATATCAGCTCTCAAGTTGAACTGTCACTTTTGCTTAATGATCATGCTACTCGGCTACTAAACCTCAAATCGGGAGTTTACTCAATGGTGATTACGATGACCTTGAAACAGCAGCATTCGCATAGCTGTCGTAGCGCCCTCTATCGGCAACAAAAAAGTACTGAGAGGATATTAAATGCATATAACATCATCACTGAACTCTCACACACGTTCTCGCCACAAGCCTGGCGCAATTGTATCGTTAGTATAACCACCGACTCACTGGTGGAAGAATATGTAATGAAGGCTTTATAAACTAGATAGCAACCCTCGAGCTGAAGTGTTACTTTTGCTCGATGCCATGTTACTCGGCTACAATCCCTCAGATTGCGAGTTCGGGCCTAGATCTATCCGCATCGGCCTCAGCCTCATCAAAACTTTCTCATTAACTCCTATAAAGGTCATAATGCGATTTTTTTTCTATATTATAAAAGTGAAAACGCTAGGCGAAGTCATAAACACTATGAATGTTTAATTTTTAATCACGGGGTCTTGCATGTTAGCGTTTTGAGCTTTGTACAGTGAAGAAAGTCATGCTTGTATTTTGGGTGCCTTTAAACTAACATATTGAAAACAAAATCTAGCATAAAACAGCAATTTTATCTACAAGATCAATCTATATTAGCATAAGATACGATATATCAACTATGTTACTAATAATCTGATGTTGAAAAATATTATGAGGATTTCGCTTATTTTTATTATGCTGTAGCGTTATCCTTATAAGCCAGATAATATCTTTCGAGCTGAAGGTTGCCTTTTGCTTGATCGGTATATTACTCGGCTACAGACCCGAACGTCGAAGGTTCGTACCGCGACCTTTAATCGCTACAAAACTTTTAAGCTTACTTGTACGCGAATGGACAGATCAACAGAATGACAGCCTTCTAATAAATTTGATGAGACATTAATGGATTAAAGACAGTTTAGATGCTAAAATGTGTTCAAAACTTCATTCTATTCAAATTTGTTTCTTAATTATCGCTCTTATATGCAAATGAAAGTACATATTAACAGATAAAGAACCCCTTCATGGAAGAAATTCAAAGTTGGTTATAGATTTACTATTTAGAATTTAAAATTGTAAGCAGAATTTTATTCTTCTAGTTTTTTTATGTGTTTTATAAATTATTGTGTTCTTTGCATTTTGCAGTTTTCATGCACTCGGAGAAAATTCGTAATAATGAGTTTCGTTCAAAATTCGATTAAAAAAAAAACTACAAATTCTATAGAAATATCACATACTACACTTTTTCGGTATAATTCTAAAGAATTTCTATCTGGAAATTCTTGCATAATAGAATATTTTAATGCATTTTTTTTTAATTACACCCATATGAAGTAAGAAGTGAATTGAAATAAATAATCAGCTTCCAATTTGTGGAAGGTAAACAAAACAAAATTCAAAATATGGCTCCGATCATGTCCAAGAAACCGGCCACAACTGCGCCTCTTCTTCAAGAAAGCTCTGTTGAAGTATTGATTAATTACATATTATATTTTTTATTATACTATTTCAATCAAGAATTGATATAAATGACTGTCAATATCAAATCTTTTTATATTAAATATCTTTTTCCAATTGTATAATGAATTTATCACACCTATCATTTTATTTAGAACATTTTAAAAAGAGAAGAGTTTTTATTTAAAACTAGTATCAGTATTTAATTTTTTTACTATTAATAATTTATAATGACAATAAGAAACTGATGAATTAAAAAATTAACACCGTGATACTGATTCATACATTTTGACTTATTTTTGTAATAGATTTGACGGAATTGTCGAATATTTAATAACATTTTGTTATTACTGCTCAGAAATGGCTTTATAGTGAGCGTAATTATATGTATTTAAAAATGCACAGGCATTATAAAATTAATTTACGACTTACTACAATTTTCTGCATAGGAAAAATAGCTAGAACATTTTATTTTTAATTCTTAAATATTATTTCTTTATGTTAAAAAATAAGATTTTATTTGTGATACATTTGCAAAACTTTAATAAAAAAATGTTGACATGATAGCTTATACAAACTTTATTCCTAAATTTATATATTTTTTCCTCATTAAAAAACTTAGATATTTATTTTTAAATATCTTTCCTAGCCAATTCAGCCTACTTCAATAATTGTTATTCATCCTGGATCTATGTATTTGCGGTTCGGCAGAGCATCTGAAGCTTTCCCGAAAGTTATCCCACATGTCATTGCCAGACGAAACAAACTGGGACCTTTACCAATTCACAAAGATCCTGCATTAGTTCCTTTAATAAATTTGGTAACTTATTTTTATTTGTAAATTTATATGATTTTTAAAATTATGTTTTATATGGCTATTGATCACTGGTAATGAACTGTTTTTTCTGTCATCAATTACTATTAATTGTATTTAAAAAAATACATTCATATTTTCATTTCTCTTTTTTAGTCTCCAGAATTTACAGCTTCATTGAATGAAATTCAGAATGCTATCAGTACTGTATTAGCCTCTTGCTTAACTAGAGAAGGAAGACTGAGATATTCTGTTCCTTCTAATATTGTAAGTTAAATGGAACATTTTATTTTAGAATCTACCCCCTATGTGAGAGTTATTTTTCCTTCTTTTTCTCTTGAAATGTGCATGCTGTTTAAACAGCTTAAACATTGCATTTTTTAAAAAAAATAAATGCAACTTTTCTTTTAAATTTCATAATTTTAAATTTTATAAGTTAATAAGTTATGTTGTCTATTGTTTATATAAGTTTTATAGTAAATGAATAAAAATTTGTGATACAGGAAGAAAGTTCTAGTTTTTTGGTGAGATGTATTTTCTGAATTGAATATATCAGCTTTAAGTTCATATCAAAATGTGTGTCAATGGGCTTTTCAAATCCACAGTTTTGATTTAAAGGCAACAATTGTAATAGTAATCAAAATTTGTGTAGATTGAATTCTTTAAAAAAATATTAAATTGTTGTTAATTTTTTTTTAATAACAATTGCTGACTTATTTACCAAATTCTTATTCAGAAGTGAGGAATCATGAGATAACTGCACTAAAAATTAGATTTTCATCAAATATATTTAATTATATATCAATTAAATAATATATAAAAAAAGATTTTTGTTTTATTTTTATATGAGTAAAAAATTACTGACTTTATATGTTATTTCCATTTTTTTCATCAGTGTTTTTGATGGAGATATACTTAAAAATATGAATTTTTGTGACTATTTATCATTGTTCTATATATATATGTACATATAAACCAACTTTAAAGTAAGTTCTGAACAAAAATTTAGTTTTCCAATTTTGCAAAACTTACTCTAGGATTGTATAATGTTTGTTTTATTTGTAATCAGTTATATATTAATTTTTTTTTAAATTTTAAATCTTCTTCAGCAGAAGTGGGGAGAGGGGGGGGGAGAAAACTTCTGCAAATCACAAGGATTTAAATGGTAACAAAATAGGTAACTCTTTTTTTCTTTTTCCTGATTCAGAGAAACTTTTGGTAATTTTTTGCAATGTTCTTTAAAAACAATAAATTTCTAGAAATGGAAATAAATATTAATTAAAAGAAATGAAAATATAAATTACAAGAAACTTAATTGCAAATGAACAAACTCAAAGTTGGAATTGATTAAATCTAGTTGCATATTGTGACTTATGCAACTAGTTTATAAAATTATTTTAAAAATAAATTTACAAACTGAGATTTTTATCATAAATAAATTCTCAATACTTTCAACTTGAATATACATAACAAAATAAATAAGTTTTCCTCCGCATAATTTTCTATCAGTTGCTATCAAAATTCAAATCTTTTTCTTATGCAAATATTGTCTTATAGGTTCTATTCACATAATACCTAACATGTGATTTTTATATTTTTTGCAATTGAGGCGAATTTAATTATTTGAATATGAATAACATTTACTTTGCATAAAAAACTTTTAGCAGACATTTTTTAAAAAAGTTTTTCTTCTAACATGGAATGCTTTTAGGTTTCAGAACATAACAGAACAGTAAAACCACAGATTGCATGTGGAAAGAGTGAAATTTCTTGGATTAAACCTGACGAAAACCAAGAATTTCTTATTGGTGAGGATGTAAGTAAAACTCAAAGTGAAAAATGATTTTTAATAAAAAGTTATAATTATATGCATTGTAAATATATAATTATTTTATGAAAATATCCTTTAGATTATTGTACAAAAGTTTAGGAATATTTTGAATTGCTTTTATACTAATAATCATAATTGATTTTATCTTGTCAAATTGCATAATTTGCATGTGAATGCTAAGAAAAAATTGGATTCTAGTATATTTCCTATCTTTTTAATTTCTTTTTTATTTAAGTAACACTATAAGTTAAGAATAATTAAATGCAGTTTGAACAAGTTAGAATTAATGCAATTGGAAAACAGAAAAGAAAAAAAAAGCATAGATTCCAAAATATTAATAGTGGTATTTTGTTTTTTAAAAATAATATTCCTTTTGATTTTTAAATAGTTTTTTTTTAAATTTAATTTTCTGCTATTGCTTCCTTTTTATCACCAGGTTATAAAATTTTGACATGTCAAAAGTTTTTAGAAATTTAGCAAAGCAGTTGTTTTTTATACAAAATTTTATAAAATCATGTCAAAAGTATAAAAAAAATGTCATAACTTTTCCAAGACATTGCCATTTGTTTTAGAAGTGATGCATTTTAGTATACATGCTAAGATTGTGCTATATTTGAAAAATGGAATTAATAATTAATAAAGAAAACTGGTATTGATGCTAAAATTTCTTTTTTTAGTTAACAAAAAATACCTACCTTTTAGAAAATGTTGCACATTTTTCTTTTCTAGAAATTAGAAAATTAATTTCATTTATTAAAAATATGTGTAATTGAGACTATATTCAATTGAGTTGAATTTATTATAATCTCTTTATTTAAATGCTTATTACTAACTTGTATGCATACATGTTTACTTAATTAACATTTTATATCCCATTTTTTTCCCTCACTTTTTGAAGTTCTTTAAAAAAGTTTACCAAACAGTTATTTACATTTATTGATTGACTTAAAATATTTTACAAAGTAATTGATTGATCCCCCCCCCCCCCGTTATTTGAGTAAAAAAACATGTACTCTCATATTAAAATCAATAAAAAAAGTAACCTTTAATTATATTATTCCTTTTTAAAGTGATAATTTAGCAATAATCATTTTTAAACCTTGTAACAAATTCTGTCATGAAATGGAGAATATTCTTTATACTCTCTTAGTGTTAGTTATCTCAATTTAAATAAAACAATCGAATTCCTGAGCAATATGAAGAATGTAATGAAATGTTTTAAAATTTTAACTTAGTTAAGAAATCACTGAATCACTCTGATTAAAGACAAATTAATTTGACTTCATATTAAAAAAATGATTCTCAAATTAATAAATATCTTAATATTTTAGTCCTGTTGTTATTTGTTGTATTTCGGTTTTCAGTTCAAATATTTTTTAAAAAGGCCTATCAAATTTAATTTCTTACACATTTTGATTAATTCATTCATTTTGTATTCTATAATATTTAATAGGTCTTACATTTATGCCCTTCTGAAAATTTTAATATTCATTGGCCTATTCGACGTGGACAGTTAAATTTACATCCTGGTGTTGGTGGTTCACTATCATCTGTCCTTGCTGATTTGGAAGCAATATGGTCAACAGCATTTCATAAATATTTGGATGTGAATCCTAAAGATTTGAAAGTAATTTTTTTATTTCATTTTTTAAATGTCATTTTAAAAATTATCTTATATTCATTTTATGTATAAATTATTTCCATACTAATTAACTAAGATATATTACAGATATGATTGAAGCCTATAGATAGTAAAAAAATATGCAAATGAATTAAAGTATGGATCAAGAAAATAAAATTACGTGAAATTTATTTCTTGAAAAAAGAAAAGGAAAGAAAAAAAGATCTATTAGAATACATGCAAATTAAATTCTCCTTTAGTATACAGAAATTTGTTCATTGAATTTTAACAAATGAGTTGTTAATAGCAATGAATTGATGTTACTCTATGGATAGAGATAGATTTGATTTATGATTTGAAAAGTTTGTTATAAATACTTAGAAATAAGAAATAAATTTTAAAATATTGTACGTGTTTGATTAAATTCATTGTTTAATTAGCACCTATTATATGTGTACTAGCAGTCAAATAATTATAAGAAGTCATATAGCTTTTATTTTAAATTTAAATAACACGATTAACTTTTATCTTTTGATAGTGTATCTTCTAAAACACTGTTCAATGCGGAATGGTGTGATTTATTGAGATGCTCAGAATTTTGTTTAAATATTATTTACAAATATAGTGAGCTCATTCAAAGGGAATTCACAGAATTTAAAACATAAAGAAATTTGTATGAGGCGATCATATTCTTGAAATGATATGAAAGTTAAAAAAAAATTAAAATTAAATTTTGTAAATATTTTTATTATCTCTTTAAAATTGTACTTCTTTTAGATATTATCATCAGTGTAATGATTGTATTGCATTTCAATATTTTTTATATTATCTGATTTCTGTGTTTTTTTTCCTGTTTTATAGGCATATAGAGCTGTTCTTGTCATAACTGATACATACAAACGAGAGCATGTAAAGGAATTGGTCAATTTACTGCTTAATCGCCTAGGATTCATGAGCTGCTTCGTTCACCTAGTAATTCATATTTTACAAACTTTTATAGAAGTTGAATTTTAATGGCATTATGATCATAGTTTGTTAATATTTTATTTTTATTTTGTTTAATAATTTATTTACTTTGTATTTAATGCTATTAATTTCAATCAACATGAATCTTCTTAATATGTAGTCTTATAAAGGCCTATATTAGTATTCAAAATTTTACATTTAAGCTATTCTAACCCATGATTAAATGATTTCTCAACAATATTTGCTTAGATTCTTAATATTTAATTCTTATACATCAATGCTATTTTTTTAAAAAAATTTTTACTAATGGAACTTTATATAAAAAAGTTCTAAGATGTTTTAAATATTAAAATATTAATTACAATTTGTCATGGTTACATTGAATTTGATGCTATTTTATATTAATGCATTTAAGATTGTGCTAAATTGTCTGTAATTTCCTTTTTTTTCTTTGCAACAGAACTTATTATAATGTAAATAGTATATTTTGTTAAATGAATAGTATTTAGAATTTTAATATTTTTCTTTATTATAATTGTCTTAATGGTATAAAAGGATACAAATAATTTTAGTATTTATACTCATTAAGTACACATTGCATCAGTATTATACTAAAAGGATAACATTTTTTAATCTGAATATTTTAAAAAGTTTTAGTAATGCTGTGTTCAGTTGTGTCTTGTTCATTAAAACTGTAGAGTTGCAACTCTATATCTAATATTTTAAAAGTTTATTTATTAATTTTTTTAAACACGTTGTTAATTTTCCCTTATTAAAAGTTCAATGAACAATTAAACTGAGGGAAAACAATAAGAACTTAGGAAGAGGGCAATAAAATTGTACACAAAATGACATCAAAATAAAGATCCCACTATCCCATCAAGTTTCGCAGGGCTATAGATGCAGATCAAGTTTGGTATGCACCAGTGGTGTTATACCATTTTTTTCCTTGTTATTCCTCTCGCATGTAATGCACAACCTTACTTAGTTTATTTTTACTGACTATCTTTTATTAAGTTCTAGTTTTGCTTTTATGCTACTTGATTAAAACTCATCTGGCTTGATGTACATTTGCTTTGTTTAATTTGAAATTGCTTTTCAACTAAAGATGCAATGCTATTTTTCTAAAATATGAGTAACTATTTTATCTATTTAAAATATTTTCTTTTTTTAAAAGAATTGTATTATCATGTAAGAACTTGATGTTGTTTTTGGGATGTTTTGGGCATAAGCAAAAATACCTTGGCAAAAAATGAAAATTTTATTATCTGCACAAGCATCTAAAAAAAAAATTAACTTTTAATAACATGTTGCCAATGCATTTACAAAAGCTTTGATTTTTAAAAAAAGTTAATGACTGCAGCAAATAAAACCTAGGAAAATGTAATTTTGAGCACATGATTATATTAAATGAAATAAACAGGAAATGTGATACTTTTTTTAAACAATAAATTCACAACAAAGTTTTTTGATCATTTGCAATACTAAAGTTACTAATACAATGAAACCATTAAAATGAATAAAAATATAATTTAACTTATGAGCACGTGGTGCTTGGCCATTCAATAAATGATATTCTGACATGAGACATTAAAATATGCATAGCATATTTCATTTTAATTTTCTTTTAATTGTATTCGATTGTGAAATATTTCTTCACAGCATAGTTAGTTTTTGAACTGACAAACCATCTTGGTCGAGCCTTCTGCAAAATTTCTCCCTAAATTTTGTCTTTATGTTATAAAAGAATTAAAAAATATCTTTCAAATTTAGTTGCGTTAGTTTATATTAAATATTAAATTTGAATTTATAAATTTTCTGTCAGCTTAGATTTTTATTATTTTAATTTTTAACTCTGATTTTTTTATTGAGTCTGTTTTGTTAATTATATCTTACCATATTATTTTTGTTTATACTTTGTTTTATTAAATATATTTCCTTTTGCTACATTTTTTATTTTCTTTGTATTTTCTTTTTACCCACCAGTTTGCATTTACCTATACTTGGAAAGCAAAACAAAAGTTGTGAGTTATTTGATTTGATTAGCGTAAAAGCAATTGTAAAAGGAGCCAAATTCACCAAATATTTTAAAGTAAATGGTTTGTAATTCTGGATCATCACTAATTTCCTAGCTTCAATTTACTATACTGGGTTATTTGTAGATTTTTTTCAGGAAAATTTAAATTTGAATTTGGGAAACACTTTTTTTCTTTTCGTTTTTACTATAAAATATTTCATGATTGATAATTATCTTCTGTTTTTACATGGTTCTCATCTTCTGGAAAATTATCCTTAACTGATAAGTTTAATTTTTCATTTAAGAAAGTGATCCACACAATGTTGTTTTAATTGCTTTTAAAATAAAACTAAGAAATTTATTTTATCATAAAACTTTAAGTGTTGGTAACCATAAAAAAAGAACAATTTTTAACATGTATTGCAAGATACTGTTTATGCATTGACAGATACATTATTATTATGCAAAAGAAATCTCATTTTGTTTGATATCAAAATTATCTTTAATAATATGCAAGTTCAAATAATTCTGTGATTAAAACCCTCATATTTGTAAGGTTTGTCATTATCAATTTCGATTCTATCTCTCTCTAGAAAGAGAGGAAAAAAAGTTTGAAAAACAAGATTGTTGTTTTTATCAATTAAAATTGAGAGTCTTTATTTATTCTCACCCTTTCATGCTCCCTCTTTATCTCCATCAACTTATAGTACATGTATTAATGATTCATGTTTAAATTTCATTTATTTCAAATACCATTGATTAGTGTACATTTTACTATATATTCTCAATTTTGTTATTTGCTTTTATTTGAATGACAAAAACTTTGGTTTTTATGATTTCAATATTAATTTTTTTCAATAATGATTATTTATAAATCTAGGAATCTGTTTGTGCAACCTTTGGTGCAGGAGTAAGTTTTGCTTGCGTTGTTGATGTTGGAGATCAAAAAACAGCCGTGTCTTGTGTTGAGGATGGAATTTCACATCGAAAGACGAGGTTAAAAGCATATTTAATTTTTTTTCCTATTTTCTTTTCTTTTTTTTATTTCTATATTTCTAAGTGCCTATTATTTCTGCGTATTGAGATATTGCTGCATTAGTGAGATTTTTTTAATGCAAAAAACTTAGCATATTATAATAAAATGAAACATTTTAAAATATTAAAATGTTATTTACTTTTATTTTATAATTCAGCAGTTAATATTAATTCCTTAAATTTTTAAAATATATAATCATATGAATGAATATTATCTGCTTGACTTAGAACATTTACTTGGTCAAAGAACATTAATAAATATTTTCACTTATTCTTTACTTAAAATGTTTTTTCAAAAGACTAATACCCTTACTTTGATAGCTTTTTTGTTACAATATTTTTTTTGCGGGGGGGGGGGGCATCATACCACCACTTTTTTTTAAATATATGCGTTCATTATCTGTATATATGAAACATTAAAATATGCAGCACAGAATTCAAACTTATACTTTATTATCAAAGAACAACAGCCAAACATAAACAAAGCATCATACAGATTTCAGACCTGCATTCATTGCAATTTTGAGCTGTTGTACTGAAGCAAACACATCACTTAACTAATCATCAGAATTACAAAATATTAAGAAGTATTCTGTTGATAGTTTGTCTTGTCACCAAAGAGGGTATTCAGTCAGAGAAAAGATGGTATGATAAAAAATCAAGAAAAGCTTCAAATAAAAAGTTCAATCAAGAGTAAAAATAGGCTTAAATGCTTCCAGATAAGTAATCATAGTAAGAACTAAGATTAATGAACAGTTTCTTGCCAATCATGTCAAAATTGTGCCAATTATTTAAAAACTCTCTAAAAGTCTGCAGTTTTGAATACATATCTGACATTCGAACAAAAGGCTTTTAAAGTAGCAATAAAAAATTGCTGTGGCTAAGTTGGAGTGAAATTGCTCCAAAATGTTTCAATTTTAGTACCCATATATTAATCTTAATTCTAGATGTTAGTCTAGTCTGACTTGCATATGGAAATTGATTTTCAGATCCTTCAAAACAGTTTTCTTGTAAAGATGATTTTTGTATTATTTTTAGACTAAACAAATTACATTTTTAATTATATAAATTTCATTTTAGCATAATTTTTTACTTAATTTTAATAATTTTTCAAATCTATTTTGATGTACTCTTAGAATTTTTGTAATGATATTTAAATCTGCCTTCAAAACATTCAAACATACTTTTGACAATCTTTCAATTATTAGTAGAATTTTCATTTTTGCTTTTATTTAATAGTGCACTTTGTTTGTAGTAAACTATTATAATCAAATTCACGTATTTTAATTTTATCAAATTACAAATTGATTTTTTTCCTTTTTTTTTTTTAAGAAGTGCATCCATGTTAATATTTTAACTGCTAAAGAGTCAATAATCTAAGCAAACAAATTGGTTCAACATTCAAACATACTTTTGGCAACCATTCAATTATTAGTAGAATTTTCATTTTTGCTTTTATTTAACATTCCATTTTGTTATTTGCAGTAAACTATTTTAATCGAATTCATGTGTTTTAATTTTATCAAATTATAAATTGATTTTTTAAAAAAAGAAATGCATTCATGTTAATATTTTAACAGCTAAAGAGTCAATAATCTAGGCAAACAAACTGGTTGCCAAAAGCAGCTAGTATGGTGTCAAGTTATCATTACTTTAAGAAAAAAATGAAATTTTGTAGTAATCATAGAATACAGATAGCATTTGGTTATCAAATTTAAACATTATATTAATAATTGTAATTTCCGTTGAAGGAAATATTAACTGAACTAAATTATTATCTTGAGTAGCTGGAATTTTATTGATTTTTATTTTAGTATATGATTTTGATTGAAAATTATTGTTAATTAGCATGCATTTTATATGATTGTCCATTGGTTTCCATTCGTGAGAACTTTTCTGTATTAATTTGAAAGCTATGATCCTAAACCATTCTTAGTTTTTATGATTAGAATTGTGATAAATTAGTTGCAATATCAAACAAAAATCAATATATCAGGTACAATTTTTGCTAATAGCAAAAAATTAATAATGATTTTAAATGCTATACTGCGGTATTAATAGTGCATTTTATCTCATATATTGTGAATATATTATTTATTTATTTTCTAATTTTAGATTACATATTAATTATGGAGGTAATGATATTACAAGACTGTTTCACTGGCTTCAAGAAAAATTAAGTTTTCCGTATCCATGCTCCCCAGAATTACCGTTAGATGCCTTAATGTTACAAGATCTGAAAGAAAAGTTTTGCCATGTAAATTTGGTATGTTTTTGGGTTTATTTAAAAATAAAAAAAAACAGCTATGTAACTAATATTATTATTTAATTAATTATTTGATATTTTTGTCTTGTGAAAGTTGTACAAACCAGCTGCAGCTGGGTTCAAATTGTATGATTTCCTTCATATTGCCAGTTATGCTTTACATATTGCTTACCTGATTTTCATAGTTTTTCTTAATACATTGTGCTGCCTAGACATCATCAAATTCATAATGAATGGAGAGATATATACTTTACAAATTAATTTACTGCTTAATTTAATTTTTATGACTTTAGTTTTAATAATTAATAGTCAATTATAAATAATTTGTTATTTATTAATTTGTTTTTATTATATTTTAAATTAAATGAATATTTCTACTCAAGATTTTTTTGATTAAGATAAGTATAAAGGAATAATTGATCAAAATGTGCCAATAAATTTGGAAAATATTAAAAGTTTTTTTTAAAATTAATAATTTAGATACAAAAAATGAAATTTCTAGTTTAATTAAAAATGAATTATAAATTGATTGAAAAAATGTTGTTGATAAAATATTATTTAAGCTATTTTCCTAGTTTTTCCCTATGCATTTTCACCTTATACTTAAATGAATGATTTGAAATATACCATCATTATTTATATTTATTCCTCTATGAAATTTTTTAATTATAATTCTGTATTTTAAGTATAGCATTATATTGATATCAAATATAAAATGTATAAATATTTAATCAATTTTTAAAGAAATATTTTAAACATTTTTTTCCAATAAGAATTTAAAATGAATTAAAAGATATCTCAAATGACAAAAATGATAAAAAATTCTGGAAGATCATATTTTTTGGTTAAAGTGACTTTTAAAGACACAGATATTTTTTCATTTTTGTTTCACTGGAGAAATGACTATCCTGTTGTTAACACAAATCATTGTTGGCAAATGAAAGTAATTGTTATACCTTCTGAAATCTGAAAACCATCTAGAAGGAAATAATTTTTATCAACTTAAAGAAAAGTACTAAATATTACAATGTTTTAAGTTAGAAATTAGGTAATAGTAAAATGAACTGAAAATTCATTGTAAAATGAAGAGAACAGCATAAAACTTCTGAAATACCATGAATTATATATTCATCAAAATTAGGAAATGAAAAATGTCTTGCTGAAGAAGCCATTAAAACCATTACATAAAATTTGTAATTAAAATTTTAGTGTTTATTAAAAGTAAAAATGTCTGTGAAGAGCAATTTAATATTAACATGCACAAAAGAACATAAATTATATATGTGATTAAGTAGTAAAATAGGTTTTTGAGGCAAAAAATAAATAAATAAAATAGAACTAACAGAAATTGTGTTAAAGTTTTCTGAAAAAGTTGATTAAAAATCAGAAATAATAATAATAATATGGTTTTCAAACTGTCTCTATGAAACTAATTTTTTTAAATTTTAAAATGGTACTTTTTTTTATAGTTCTTTGTTTCAGCTTTAATAGATAACACTTTTCTATTTCCATTTCGCTTCCTTTAGAGAATAATAGAAATTCTTTAATATTTCAAATAATTCATTTAGATATTTAGAAACATGGCTGCCAAATTTTGCTCGAATCTATCTACTAATGTGGAATTATTTAAAATTTAGAAATATAAACAAATTGAATTTTAATATTTTGTATATAGATGATTACTTGAGACATTTAAGATTTATTGAGAAATCAAACTTTAATACTTTTTCTGACTTGTATTTCTGTATATAAATGTTGAAGTTGCGAACAAATGGTTATAATTATATTGAGATCTTTTTAAATGAGTTTGTATAAAAAGACAATATTGAAAGAATAATTTGAGAAAAAAATTATAAATAGAATCATTGTAGTAGTCATTAATCTTTTTTCATCATAGAAATTGATCTTATAAAATTTAATTAATAAAATCAATTTCTTTTATTTGTCATGTAAAGATTTTGTGTTTTTTTTTCTCTTTAACTGTATGTTGCATTTTTTGTTTGTTTGTTCAATTGTAGATTTTTTTTCTCTTTTCTTATATTGCTCTATTCTTATATATACAGCTCTATTCTTATATATACATATTTTCTCTATTCTTATATATACAGGGATGCACAACCTATGGCTTACGTAGTCTTTAAAGTTGGCCCATGAACATTGCTAATAAAATAAGACTAATTTAAACTGAAACAAAACTTTTTCTAATAAACAGGGGGGAGGATCTGATACTAAAGCGACTCAACATCAGAATAAATAATTTAAAGTTGTTTATTAAGTTTATTTACTTTTTATTACACGACTTTTCCCTTCATGGCTACCTTCCATGAAGGGGAAAGTTCCCTTCCTTCCTATGAATATAAGCTTTCGTATAGGAGAAGTTTGCAGACGTGAAAAATTTCCTTACATAAAAATGCATTATGAGGATCAAATTCAAATCTTGAGTAATGCATTTGATGATCAGTTTTTAGATTTTAAAAAGTGCCCCCCCCCAAAAAAAAGATGTATTTTCTTTGCCGTTTTTGGTTGATGTAAATCTAGTGGATGGGAGTATGCAGTTAGCCTTAATTGATTTACAAAATTCTGATTTTTTCAAAAATCAATAAAAAAAAACTGATATTAGAATTTTATAGACAGCCGCAGAATTTTCACACTTAAAGCAAAATGCAGCTGTAAATGCAACTTTCTTTAGCAGCACTTGTATTTTTGTGCAAACTCTCTCACTAATGAATTTAAACAAATCAAAAATAAGAAATAGAATTGCGGATGAGAGAGAACCTTTCTTCTGTTATGCGCATTGCCACAACCAATCTTAAGTCCAACATAAAATCAATAGTTTCAAACATTCAATCCCAACCATCTCATTATTTTTTTATAACTTTTATTATTAATTTTTTTCCTCAAAATTTAAACTATGTTCTCTGTATAGGTACCAAAAAGATTTCCTTTGTTATTCTATTTCAAGTTTGCCACTATTTTAGGAGTTATCATTTTTTTTATTCAATGTATTTTAATCATATCTGTGCTGTTTGTGTTTTATTTAATTATTTATTGCATAATGAGTGCATGAGTAAAATAATAATTGTAATTCTTGCGCATTGCCACAAAAGAGCAATGTTTTAACGTTTTCAACTTTTTTAATATTCATGTGCTACTTTGGCCCTCGACATGATCCTTTTTCATATTTTTGCCCCTTATCCTGAAAAGGTTTTACTTAACTGATTTTATATTTATTGGTTAGATCTTTGAAGGCTCTATTTATTTTCTGTTATTGAAGTGCATTATGAACAAAGCAGAATTTTTTTATTTTTTCAAATGTTAATCCATTGTTTTTTTTACTAATTTTTCATATTTATATCATAAATTATGATAGATTATTTTTATAGTTTAAATTCCTTTGCATATTTGCTATTATAAATACATATATACAGGTATATACACCCATATTACTCTACACATTGTATGCTTAAATACTTACACATATATTTTTTGTTTTGTATTTCAATAATTGTCTGATATGAATTTTAATAAAACAAATCTTTTTTTGCGTGTACTGTCTTAAAATTATTTATTGATTTATGTTTATACTTCAGATGATGATGATGCAAAAATTTATTTTATGCAGAGAAGTTACTAAAATAATCTTTTGTAATTTCCCAGATTATATACTGTTTATTGATTGCTTGATACATTTCTCTCCTGTTTCTAGGATGTTTGTGGTATACAAGATAGGAGCTTTCTTGTGAAACGTCCTGGCCAACCTGTTATCCGTTATGTTGTTAAAGTGAGTCACATTTTACACTGGTGCACTTGTGGAATTTATTAACTTTTTGGAATTAGTATTATTTTTGAGAATTTAGTAATAAGTAGTTGATTGTAGTAATGAATATTTTTATCTTGATACTAATATATAGTAGCTGCCATTTTCACATGTTCAGTCTTAAGAACTGAAATTAATCAATTGATAAGAATAAACAAATTTAGTGAAATTAAGCATGTTTTAACACATCAAAGGATATGAAGAAGGGAAAAGAAAACACTTAATCTCAGATCCATATATAATTTATTTAAAAATAATAATTGAAAATTTTATTAATCTTTACTTATTAGAAGCTATGGTATTTATTCTTAAAAATATGTAAAATATTAACTTATTTGTATAATAAAAAAAAATTGTTTAATGATGCTGTATGCTGACTTTCAAGAAATACTTGACTCATTTTGGCATCTCATGGAGGATTTGCTTCAATGCATTCATTATCATCAAAATCATCAATGCTTGTTGCTTATCTTGTTCTGATGCAGTTCTATAGCATAATTGATCATCAACTGCACAGTGTTGATTCATTTTTATTAAACTTTCATGTATATTAAGAATTTCAAGATTCTATTTAACACTCCAATTAGTTCTTTTCTTTATACACAATTTACTTATAGCTGCAGACAATATTAATTTGTAGCTGTATATGTACTTCAAGACATGTACAGACAATATTAATTTGTAGCTGTATATGTACTTCAAGACATGTAATTGCCCCTTTAAACCAGTTCAGACAAAAGAATGTGAACCTCATTCATTCTATGGGGGAAATGATTCTAAATTTCCCTCATAAATGGAACAAGAAATTTCATTTATAACTTACATTAATGCTGATTAAAAAAAAAGAAAAAAAAAAAAGAATGATTAATCATTTTTGTACATCAAGTCTGACGACATTAATCAATATAGATTACAGTAAATGAATATTTTCGCTTTCATTTTAACACTTCATTTCAATATCAGTTTTTTTTATAGTACAGGTAGAATAATAACAGCAAACATAATTGCAGACGCTTTGTTTGATTTGACCAATTAATTTTATTTTTTGTCATGCAATAGATGCTTTTAGCATAAATTCCTATATTCTTATTCAGGATAATTATAATCTCTTTTATCTTATTCATTTAAAGTTATTCTAAATCATATTATTCAATGCATTATTAAATTCATATATTCTCTAAAGTTAAAAATTGTTTTGTAAAATATTTTGTTAATAAAAGTTTACTATATATCAAATATGAATATTTATTAAATAAAAGCCGTGTAATGAAGATTTTAACTTATTCTTATATCGAAGTATTTTAAATCTGTAATTTATGAAAACAAAATATACTCTGCTGAGCTCAAATTCTTATCCATGTTTTCTAAACTGTTGAAATGAAAGCTAAAATTTTCTTTCATTCTCCATTGATTAAGTCTTAAAAATTAAAAAAAAAAATTACCATTTATATTGCATTTGATTAGACATACAGTTTTAATGTTCCTATTACTACTGCTATATTATTTAATTTTTCTATTGTTACAAAATATATGTTTCTTTGCCTAATTTGAAGCATTAATTTAATGTATTTTTTGCATAATATTTTCTATAACAAAATAGTTTTTAGCTTCCTCTCCTTTAGTCTATTTTTGTTTATAAAATTTTATTTATCTTTGCATATAGGTTGGAGATGAATGTATTATTACACCACTATCTTTATTCCATCCTGAACTTTTAGGAATTACTGGACCAAAGAAAATTCGAACGCAGCAAAGGAATGAAGGGATGTCTGATGATCCGCATGATGAATTATATCTAATTCAGACTCAAGTATGGATTTTTGCGATTGAAATTTCTTAATTTAAAGATCAATTTCATGAGAAAAATAGTAATTTTAATGCTTGCAAGGTTTTATATAAATAAAAAACTTAATATTTATTTTAAATTCAGGTGCAGTTTGCTTTCCAGATGCTTTATAATGTGGAATTTATTTATTAAATTATTTAGTGCCAAATATTTATCAAAGACAAATTAATGTAGATTTGCTCTGCTCTGACATTTGTTTAGAAGATAATCACTTCCAAAAAGCTTTTATTATGTCACAAATATTTCAGCTTGATAATGGTTATAGTCTAGCATACTATCAATAAATTGCATGATTTAACAAACATGATTTAAAATGCTTTATAGAGCAGATTGTTGGATCAAGAATTTTCAAATTTGACAGGTAATTATAGCTTGGAGAGTAGGTGTCTCTGAAAAACGGTTTAAAATTTTTAATAAGATATTCCTCCAAGTTTCATTTCCCTACAATTTTTCCTAAGATTTGTTTTATAATTTGGTATTTTAACTAATTGTGTTTTGTAAAATTTTTGTTAATATTATTGCTGTAAAGTATATTTTAGAACATTGTTTTAGTTGCTGTTGAAATAACATTATATGTAATTTTTTATGTTCATTTTATTACTGCTATATGATGAACTGGAATTTATTAAAATAAGGTTAGATAAATGACATTTGTAACTTTTTTGTTTCAATAACTTATGACACTTCATTAAATTACAAAATTTATATTTTAGTTTTTGAATATCTAATTGAACATTAAATAATCTGGATATCAAGGCTCCTATAAAAGTGCAGGCATAAATGCAAATTACAAAATCTTGACAAAATTATAAATATTTATGCAAAAAATATTTCCAAAGAATAAGTTTATTTAATCAATGCTGTTATTTTAACTGAAGTGCTTTGAATTTGTATTACTTTAAATTTATATTTATGCAAATTATTTGTCCTTGTTTGTGTATTCTGTGTCTAACTTAATTTATATATTCAATTCTTATTTATGATGTCTAAATTGATATCCTTCAACACCAGTTGCAGATTTCTGAACAGGCGCATGAGTCGCTTGCCTCAGGCCTCTTAAATTAAGGGCCTCAAAATTTAGTTTTAAAATAATAACCTATTATATATATTAAAATTTTGAAAAACAGGAAAATTTTTAATAAAACCTTTTATTTTTACACTGTACTATTCTCTCTCCCAGTTCTTTATCTATCTCAATCGAAGAATTAAGCAATATTAGTACCCTTGAAAAACTAACTATTCTGAAAATAAGAAAGTTAAAAATCAACCGGGAGGGGGGCATTTTAGGACAACTTTTATCTTGAACAAAACTAAAGAGAAAGATATATTGCTCCCTCCTTCGCACCCGGACTCTATGACATACACGAATGGTTCACAGTCTCAAAGTAATGAACATTTAAAAATATTGACTTTGATTTGTGTTGTGGAAAGGAATTTATCTCTCTATTTGAAGTTTGATCAATGTGAAGATTCATAAGCATATCATTTTTTAATGAATTGTATTTTCTATTCCTGTACTTTTGAAAATATTGTAATTGTGGCTTTGTATGTTATGGCACATTTTAAGTTTAAAAACAGGATTGATTTACAATAGGAATCGTTAAGCATTGGCACTGCTGAAAAAGATAAAATAAACTGTTTACTTTTTCCTATTAAATGAGAGGGGTAATTTTTCAACTCGGAAAAATCGTCAAAAATCCAGCTACTATTTGTATATGACTAATTTTTTTAAATGTTTTAGCCATGCCACCGAAAAGAAATTTTGAATCAGAAGCTTTTAAACACAAAAGGCAAGAAGAAGAATATGCAGAGCAATATAAAGATTTACTCAATAAATTTGTTATAATGTTTGAAAAAAGATCTAAAATGAAAAATGTGCCAGAGAGAGCTATTGAGCAAACTAATACAGTATGTGTACCTAAAAGAACCAGTGAGTAAATTGAAATGGAATATGCACATGAAGAAAATGTTGAGCAACTGAAGTAGAATATGAATTCAAACAAATTAATGAGCGAGTTAAAATAGAACGATAATTTGAAAAGACCAATGAGAGTAATGAGCAAAATGTGCACAAGATAAAAAGCACTGGGCAAGCTGAAATTGGAAATGAATTTGAAGAAATTGGTGAGGGAAACAAAATAGAATGCAAACCTAAAAAGACAAATGAACAAATTAAAACAGAATATGAACAAGGAAAAAACCCTCAAAGTCAATTTTATGTACCTAGGTTTTGCCTCCCCCTTATTTTTAACGCAAAAAAAAATCAGCTTGATAGAATGAAAAATATGTAAAGAGTGCATACTACAAATATAATTGGAGGAGAGTGTGGCCTCAAATTGAATTGTGCCTCGGGCCTCTGAAACTCTAAATCCGCCACTGTTCAACACAATCCATTGTTCTTTTTAAGTTGAAGTCAAAGTAATGGCTCATAAGCTATGTCATATTTTTGTTGGAAATAATAATGATGTTTTATAATTTCTCCTACTTTTTTCTCTGTGCATTAATTTTCTTGATCTCTTAACTTTTCCATAGAACTATGAATGTGTTTGTACATGTATGTTAATTAAATTTTAATTAGGCTCTTCAGCATTATAGTTGCTTTAAAACTTGGTTCAAACTAAAAATTCTGTATGCAATAAAGCAAATGATCTGAGAAGATCTCACATGCAGTATAATATTAAACAAAAAGATCTTTTGAAGCTTAAAACAAAACTAAGTATCATTTTTGAAACTATGACAAAGTTATGAGAATGTTTCTTGCATTGTTATGTGAATTTCTTCAAACCCTGACACTTGGGAAACGGCAAATACGTTTAAATACTGGTTTGTTCAGATTACAAATGAGTCATACAAGTCCTGAATTTTTCGAACCCCTCCCAAAATTTACCAATTGTATGACTTAAATGGATTTATAAAAGGACATTAGGTACTTATCAAATATATTCTAAACACTGTGAAATAAATTTTAAAAAATATACAATTTCATTCACATTGATGATATTGCAATTCATTTGCATTTAGAATTAATGATGCAGAAATGCTAAAATCAAATTGCCATATTTTAGAAAAAATATAGCTATTTAAAAGTTTTTATTCATGCTTTTATTTTGAAAAAGTGTAAATGTTTAAGATTGAAGTTTATTTTTAGAATCAAATCAGTGTTTTAATTTTTCTTTTCCCTTATAGAGGCGAGGTGTCAAAGATGCTACAGAGGGACCTACTGAGCAATCTTTTACAGAGGATTCACATTTGAATTCTAGTATTTTAGATGATGATATTGATTCAACAGAGCCTCCACCAACTATTAATCTGAAAGAAGCGGAACAAGAATTAAATTGTGATCAACTTCTTGGTATTGATCAAGCTGTTGTTCAAAGTATAGAACGCTGTGGTACAGAAAATTTCATTATATTATTACCGAATTAGAAGAACTTATTTAATATATTTGCCATAAACATTTTATATTTTCATATCATATCTAGCAATTAGATGGGTTTATAATTCTGCCTTAAATTTCTTCTTTTCTTCTCCCTTTAAAAGGTTAACTTGTAATTTAAATATTTTTTTATGATTTAAAAAAATATGAATAAATCCAAAAGTAATTTGAGAATGAATAAAAGATTCTAAAAGTTGTGATGTGGTGTATAGATAAATTTAAATAAAATGTTTGAATACTTATAGTTAAATTACTTTCAAACAAAGATTCAGTTTATTTTCACGATAGTTATTATTCTAGTTCCAAAAATTAAATTAATTTGTTTATTTGTTTTTACTTTATATTTAAAAAATAAATAAATATTTATGTTCCATTTTTCATTTTTTTGTCTGCATTCAACCCAATAAAAAAAATCCTTCTCTGAAATGTATTAATTTTTTTCGAGCTATTTTAAAATCTAAATAAGAAAATTCAAATCCCCAATACATTCTTAATAATTAATGCATCCTCACAATTACTATTCTTCAATACTTTTTGATGAATTATTGGATTTTTTGCATGAATACCTAATTTTGTTTGATTATTTTACCATTATATTTGAATTAATATAAATTAAGTATTTAATTTACTTCATTTGTATTTTATTTCAAATTTATGGATGCATTCTATTTCATTCAAAAAAATTATAACTACATTTATAAACTTGCTAGAGACTGAAAATACGTTTAACTATTTAATATGCTTCATTAAATTAGAACTATTTAAAACATTTCTGCTTATTATTAATGAAAGTTACTACTTTACAAGCAATGATAGGAAGTAAAAATTTGAACAGTGGAAAACTTAGAATTTCATTTAAGCATGTAATATTAGCCCCATTTGACTTTTCATGGTCATACATGTAACTTTTTTAAATATCCACACAAAAGGGCTTTTTTTGTTATGATCACATTTTTATTCTTCTTATAGTTTTCAAGAAATTTTTAGTTATTTGTAGTCGGTGTTATGTGTTATTTAGACATGTATTTAAAAAAAAGCATTTTGGTAAAAGTTGCTTTTTTTTTGTCTTTGTTACTTTTTTATATATATATTTAAGTTAAATCATTATAAAGATGAGACATTTGAAACATTTTCTATTTCCGTTGTTGATATGTATTTTTTTGTAAAAAGGATTACGTTTTTTTGCAAATAGTTAAAATTAATTTTTTGCTATAAATAATAGTTGAATTAATTTTTATTGCTGATTTAATTAATTATTATCACTAAATCTAAGTTTTTTCTGTTTTATTATATTAATAATATATATTAAGTATATGCTAATTTAGGATATATTCCAAATTTTAGATTACCAGTACAAACACTATCACTCACACTCATAACATTGATTCATAATCTGCTTTATCACTATGCTAAATAAAAATACTTATTTTATAAATGATGATATCTTTGTAAATAGAACTATAAATATTGTTTTTTAGAATGAAAATAAAGGAATCCAGACAGATTTGCTTTCTCTTTTCTTTTCTAATCTCATATATTTTTAGTGGAGAGCCAACTGAAAGAAACAAAATTTAACTTAGACAATTCATTATTTTTTTTTAAGGTCTGAACCAGTAATTACTTTCAGCAACTAAAATATTATTTCAAAATTCTAATTTCTTTCTTCCTGTTGCATTTAATAATGATAGAATTTTGATTTATGATTATTTGTAATATATATAATTCCCATTTGTATAATTTTTGTAATTCATTTTAGACTGTGATGAAGTGAAAATGAAAATGTATAGCTGCATTTTAGTGGTTGGTGGTGGTATGATGTTTAATGGCATTCATACATGGTTACGTAACCGACTTCAAGTTCAGATTCCTATTATGTTTAGGAACGAACAGTTTGAAATCATAACAAGACCCAAGGTATAGTATCTGTATTCTTTATATGCTGTATTAATTTGTAGAATATATTTTGGCCTATTTATTTATATAACTACAAAACTACTGGCAAATCCAAATTCATAATTAGTTTTAAGTTGCATAATATTTCAAGCTTATTACTGAGTTAAAAATAAGATGAAATTGTTTTTTATTAGATACATTCAACTAAGTAATATTTTTATTTGTTTTGATAATATGAAATATATACGCTAAGTATTTTTATACGTCTAAAAAATATAAATTTATGAAACAGGACAAATAATATTTTGCTTTATTACAGTCCAAGGCTTATAAACAGCACTTGTTTTCTTTTTTTTTCTTCTGAAAGATATATTTAAAAAAATTGCAATCAATAATGAAGTGATATTGTATAAATTCTAAATGCTTTTAATTATTTTCATATTAATTTTAAATGAAACAATTTGTTAAATGTTATTTTATGCTATACTGTGATTACACTTATATTGATGTAATATTATTCTTGCTTCCTCATCCATTGTCGTCAAGGCATTTTCAAAACATTATATTTTTTGTTTCATTTTTATATTTGAAATAAAAACGAACATATTACATTGATAAACCTCATACTCTCTTGGGAAAAAAATATGTAAGGAATGAAAATTCTGTATTACATTACCCCCTCCTAGACTATTGGTAGTATAGAGTCAAGTATAAATTGTAGAATTGGAATCACTAAGATATTAATTTTGTGCATTTTTAATAGGATATGGATCCACGTGTCACAGTATGGAAAGGAGCTGCATTGATGAGTTGCTTAGATACAGCACAAGAATTGTGGATTAAGCAAAAAGAATGGGCAAAATATAGTGTAAAAGTACTTAGAGAGAAAGCACCATTTACATGGTGACATTTGTATATTTATAAATTTGTTATATATGTAATTTATGCTATGTACATATGTAAATCTTATAAATACAGTTTTTTTTTGTTGTTTTATTATTGCAATGTCATTTTTGTTTGAAAATAATCAGAACACTTGCCGCTTATAATTTGGTTTTGGAAGTATTAATATCGTATTGCACTGCTACACCTGATTGAAATTTTCTTTCTTTCTTTTTTCTTTTTCTTTTATTTTTTTAGCTTCAGAAATAATTTTTCATTTCTAGAAATATCTTAAAAGTTTATTTATCATTTATAAGTAAAGGTAAAAATATTACATTTCAAAAACTCTTACATGAAAATTGAAAAAATTATTCAAAAATATTTTTTGTTTCTATGCATGAAATTCATCAACAAAATAATGGTCACTTGATGTTTATTGTAGTAGCAGTATGTAGTTTAAATTTGTATGGTTTGTTGTTACTAGAAGATGTGTTGGTAACTGCCTTGTTTGATACTTTTATTTGAATCTGATGAAATGGATTAGATTTAGCTTTATTTTAGTGTCAAATATTGGGAAAGATAATAATTCATTAGGAAAGAAGGAGTTTGAAAAGGCAAGGGGCAAGTTGTTTCCATCTTCAAAAATTTATTAGGTCTGAAGTTTTAATTTAAGGAAAATATAATTTTGTATTTGATGCAGTAAGCAAATAGGTATCATGCTTTTATTTTATGTAATTAAGTAAACAATTAAAATGGGCATTTAAATTAAGTTTCTTAGTTAACAAAATATATATATAAAAATTTTAATTGTGAAATTAAACAGGAATTAGTGGCTCATATTGTTTTTATTTGCTGTAGCTGATTCTTTCAATTGTGAAAGAGAGAAAAAAAGTTATCTGAATATTAATTTTTTTATTTGTATTGTTTATTCAAATTACCAATATTTCTGATTTAAAATTCAGTTTCAAAGAAATTTTATGACAAATGTTTCAAGATAAAACGAAGTGGCTGACAATAAATCTGATATTAATTTTCAGCATTTTTCTTGTGTAATCAGGCAAATAGTTGGAAAGCTCATGCATATTTTCTTAATCAATATTTTCCAATGAAACACTTCACGTCCCCTCATCGCATGATTATTAATGTATTAATAGGCAGGTTATATTTTCTTCAATTTACTAATATTTCATTGCAGTTTCCATACTGTATCTTGGCTCTGCAAAATAAAGTGAAAAATGTGTTTGCCTTTTCATTCACTTTTCACAAGAATTCCTGCATAACATTGCACAATGACAAATTAAAATGTGTACATGCCATTCTGAGTTCTACTGTTTGGACAGCTATACTATTACTGATATACAATATTAATTATTTCTTAAAAGATTGAAATAACAAAATTTACGTAAATTTTTACTTAGGTTTCCATCATAATTTATAACACAATTATGTACATATATCTAAAGATCACCTTAAAGAACAAACACCTTTTTTATTATTGCCAATGTAAATATCATAAAGTCTTAAAATTTATCTATTTAAAATTTCTTCTGAAAATAATATATGGCCGTGTTTTCTATTGCAATTAAATTAAGACTAATTTCAAGGCACCATTAAATGCTTCATATACATGTTTGTGCTACTGGAAAATATTTTATGTTATATAAAAATCTATTCTTATTAAAATTATAGCCTGCACTTTTTAAAGCTACTAATATACATTTTTTTTATTTATTGTGCAATTCTATTACTGGCGAGGAAGAAGGTGGGGGGGGACTTGGATGTGCATCATGATTGTTCAATCACTATGAGCAGTGATTGAACTAATGCTTCATTGATTAATTAGAGAGTAATTTTTTTTAAGCAGATGTAATGGGATTACATATTTCATACAATTTCTGATGCTTCAAGATTACAATGATTTTTATACACTTTCTTATGTTTCATAATTACAATGATTTTTATATACTTTCTGATGCTTATGTCAGTTTGTCTTGAAGGGTTCACTTAACTCTTACAATTATTCACTACCTATAGATTTGCTGCATTTGGGATTTGTAATTGTTTAAGGTGCAATCATACAGAGTAATATTTGCAGAAACATTGATATTTTACCCACCTTTCACCCTGATGTAAAGGAGATTGCAATTCTATGTAAAGAAATTTTAATAATATTATAATTACAATTTATATGGAACCATACATTTTAAATAACTGAGGAAATATTGATCATAGAAAGGTAATGGATGGCTTCAGAGCAGAAACTTTTGGTTGCTTATGAATTTATGGCAACCACTGTGCAAAAACCTCAACATAATCGAGCATTTTGTAGATTATATAATATTCAGTTCCTTTCTTATTAATAATTCAACAACATTTTCACTTGTAGTTATCCAATGATTCCGCTGTTTTATCACCCCATGTCTAAAATCATGGCTTTCATGGGCAGTGCGCTTGTCTAGCAGTAATCCTTAATGTTAACACATCCTGTCTGCATAACATTAACACACACTGGAATGTGTGAATCTGCTCTTAATACACCTCTTTCATCCAGCTACAAATTTGTATAGTATGCACTCTTTCCGAACAAACAAATTGAATAACTGCTATTTGTGCTGATCTAAAGGAATCTATCATGAAACGAACTGCCGCAACTGCTCCCCAGAATTGAAGTTTGAAAGCAAAACCGCTAATATGGTGCAACTGAGAGTACCATCATGCCATTTACATGCTAATACATGAATTGATTGGGATGTAATAAAACACACTGGTAGTCTAGTATTCTGCATTTAACTATTATAGCTCATTGTTTCTCACATTAAAAAATACACATGAAGCAATTCTATTGCATAGCTAAGTTTCTTGTTTTATCATTTCTCCCTGTGTTAGCACCACACATAAATAAATGAAACTTTATATCAATAGATCGAATAATGTGTAGACTATATTTTTGTAGGAATAATTTTTACATATTTGTAAAAAATATAGTGGCAAAACTAAAAAAATTTAAAGTAAAAAAAAAAGAATGTCCCTCATATGTGTAAAATTTGTAAATTATTATTAAATTTAATATTAATAATCGAAAATTATTTTTTTAGGTGTACTACTAATAAAAAAGAATGTATGTATGTTTGATTAACCGTGTTTGTGTGTTGGCACTATAAGTTGAATCATTTGACTTTTACAACGGAATTTGGCATAGAATACTTTGGAGGACGGGAATGTGCTCCTTGGATCGTTTTTTATTGACATTTTAATTAATTAAATATTAAACAAATTTTTAGCCTTTTGCTGTGATAACTTCCCTAAAATATTAGTTGCAGAAATGCTTCTCATATCATTTCAGAATTTAAAAATTGTCTTTTTAATGATACTGATTTAATAGATATCTAATTTTTACCTTTTTTTATTATTTTGCCGAAGTGATTGCATTTTCGTAAAATTCAAACCATTTTCATTATTTCAAGCAATTTATAATTGCCTTATCTGTTGTTGAAAGCTGAAGAATAATAATTTTGTTAAGTATCTGCAAATTATAAGACGTACAACTAGCTGGAGTAGTCTCCCCAAAACGTTCTCGTATACTGTCTAATTAATTTGCCATGCTAGGGAACGCCTTACATAGCATTGGCGTATGATAATTACAGAATGTTAACTTTTGCCGTGAATTCAGGATTTTTACTGAATTTATCGTGTCATTCTTGGCGAGTTTTTCGGCGATTAATCACTGACATGCGTTAATTAATATTCAACAATCGAATTTGCATTTTAGACGTTTTCCCCTCAATTGACTGAAACATGAATTTGTCTCAAAAATGCGCTGTGCAGAACAATTATTCACATCTCATAACAACATTCAAATCTCTTAACAAATTTGTTAAATTTATGCCATTGCATTTTTGAATTAAGCGTTTATACGTTTTCGAAAGTACTGACCGATAGATATTCAACCCTAATTAGATTTGGCACAAGACCTGACAAGTCTACACAAAAGATGTTAAATCTCTGTACTGAATTTTTATATATCTGATTGTCTTCGTTTTATATTTATCGTGTTATTTTATATTCGGACGGATGTTCTTTTGAACAGATTTCACTCGAAATTTGATAGAAATCTAAAAATTTGGTGTAAAGATCATATACCAAATTTCAACCATCTAGCTCAAGGTGTTTTTGAGTTACCTTTGTTACAGGCAGACAGAAGAACATTTTCCAAAAATGTGTTTTTCGAATTCAGACAGGTCTAAAACGTCGAAATTTATCAAAATCTCGCTTTCGAATTTTTTCTATAATTATTATACTTTTTTACTTCTACGTATACGAGAAAGTAAAAAAGTGATGCGAAAAATGAAGCCGATATTCATGTTGTAAAGATCCGACACACTATAAATAGACGTTCAGTAAGATAGTTAAAATAGCATGGTTTTAATATCTAACAATTTATTAGAATCATAGACGTGAAGTTATATCGAAACAATAAATTTGAGCAGTATCAAAGGCAAAAACTAGCTGAACCCTAAAGGCGACTAAGAAATAACAACTAATTTACACACACACACGCACGCACGCACGCACGCACACAATGCTTTTCTGTAGTTATGAGATCTTTTTTTTTCATTCAATTTTTGTTTAAAATTATTTCGCTTACTTCTCAGAGGCATCGTGTAATTTCAAAATATAGGGATAGTTATAAAAAGAAAAGTAGTAACACATAATTTAACATATAAGCAATTTGGTATTTCTTGGACTTCGCTCAACATTAAATGAAACAGAAGAAAAAAAAGTTTCTAAGGCCCCGTTTGAGGCAACTTTATTTAAAATCTTATTTTATTTTCTTGCTATTCCAGGTTTTCTTAATTCTGAAGTATTAGGCATTTATTTTTAAACTGTCTTACAAAAAACTTTGGAGTTACTTTAATAAGGTTTGTAGTTGAATGAGGTATAATATGTCAAAATAATCTTATTCTTTGGAACCTGAACGAAAAACTAAAATAATTTAGTCAAAACTTTAAGCAATTCATTCTGCAGAATCAAAAAAAAGTTTTGGTGATGAGTTATATTGCATTTAAAAAGTAACTTATACTTAAAAAAATGACTCTACTAAACAAAGGATTCATTTTATTTAACTGGACTGAAATATATAGAGTTTGAATTTTCCAACCCAATGCACATTGACGAAATTTATAGAAAAATTGGCCAATATTGTTAAACATGATATTTGTTCTAAAAGAAATATTAGGTATCCGTTGAATAGATCTAAGAATCATTAAATAGCATTTACTGTATTAAATAGGAAAATTAATAAAGATAGCCAAAGTTGACTTTAAAAATTATTTTTCTATTTCTTACACACCTACGCATGCAAATCTACTGCATACCGGAATTTCCATCCAAAAAAAAAAATTAAGAATAAAAGTGGAAAAGTTCTTTATTTTTTTGGCCTTTTAAATGATTTAGAGTATTGAGGAAGTACAAAGTCACTACTCAGAAGTATTGGCACAAAATTACTTCGCATATTTTGTAACCTCTTTGTAAACTTATAAAACCAATCAGAATATATTTGGGAATTAAATCATTCATTCCATTTAACAGATATTTTAAACGTATAGTTTATAGGATGAATTCATTTTTAGTCTCCTGGTTCTCATCTGAATATGATTGTATTGGTAATATGTCATCTTTTAAATAGCATATCATTATTTGCTTGATTTCATCTCTATGAAGTTCATCCAAATTAGCCTGCTAGTTGCTTAGAAATGGGGTACAAAAATAAATCTAATTAAAATAAATTTAATTAAAATTTTCTATAGTAATACTTAAAAAAAACCTGTTTAAAGGTATTAATTATATTAGGTAGTAATATTTTGTATATATTAAAAGTTAAGAGAAATCTTTCAGAAGTTAATTATTCACTATAAATAAATATGGCGAAACTATTTTTGAACTAGCTTTTACCCGCGACTTCGTACGCGTGGAAATTTTAAAGTGTATATTTGAGAACTGATAGTCTAATCATAATGTAAAATGTTAGCAAACCATTTGCAGGAGACGTGAATTTTAAACATGAATTGGGGTAACAAAAGCAGATTAGAAATTAATAAGAAATAATAACAAATGCAGATTAGAAAAGTACTTCTGAAGGGATCGAAAGATCTATTACAAGAGTGCCGTATACACGCCACCTACAATTTTCAAACGTAATGTTATCCTATGGGAAAATATTGTCCCATGTTTCGTTTGCTATTACGGTGTCTTTATTATGAAGTCATTCTGCCATCGCAAGAGGGAATAAAAACACAGGTTTCTCCCGAAGGAATTTTTTTTTCGTGAGTGTCAAAATATTTTTAAATATTTAATAAAAATTGAAAAATGTCAAGGGCGCCATTTAAACGATTTTTTTTAAAAATCTATCATTATATTTAAATGTATCAAACACTACGAAAATAAACTGAATCGTTTGAAATAACCGGCTGTTATATCTAACCGCATTAGTGTTGGGGGGGATAATTACTTAGAACTTTAAGGTTTTTTTCCCCTTTGCCGGGCGCAAATGAACAATCGCCAAAGAAATTTGAGAAAAGTTGGCGAAATTCTAAATTATTTTCGAACGGAAATATACCACTATAAGCACATATGAAAAATACATAGCTATGGCAAATACAATTTAATTACAAAACACACAATTGCACAGCTTTGATATACAGTCATTTTCGCCAAAAAAAAAAAGTTAGCCATTAAATTTTAGCGAAATGGCCGAATTTGGCTCGCATTGATTTTTTTTAAAAAATATCACATTTCCTATTTATTTTATTTCATATAATCACGTGCTCAAAATGACATTTTTCTAGGTTTTATTTGCTGTAGTCATTAACTAATTTTTTTAAATCAGAGCCTTTGTAAATGCAATGACAGAATTTTATTAAAAACTGATTTTTTCGAGATGCTCGTGCAGATAGTAAAATTTATATTTTTCGCCAACGAATTTATTATTGACGCCTAAAACCTCCTCCCAAAAACAACATCATGTTCTGACATGATAAAAATTTAAATAAGTCTTGTTACCTTAAAAGTATATTTGCTGCTCCAAAGGAAGTCATTTGGAAACAGTAATTATATTTTTGTATGTTTGTAAGGAAGTGCATGGAATCCTTTCCAGTATCTGAAACCAATGAGTACAATGGCTCTGGAGACGGAACCAATGGCACTAATTTCACTTTGCCATTTGTGTTACACAATCCATTTGCTCCATTATTGTATTCAAATGCCTTACCAAGAGCAACGCATTGGTAGGAACTTTAGTCAATTGAAACATCGAAATAATGATGACACACACACACACACACTTCTTTTCTTTTCTTTTTCTATCCTTTTTTTCTTCACTACTTTTCTTTCTACAAACCCTTTTTACCGTTATTCTTTATTTTGAGCGGGCATAGATTAAATATCCATACCCATAAAAAACTAAGAAATTAAAAATAATCGTTCATACATAAATCGTTTCAAAAATAACATAAACACATTAAGAGCTCTTCATGCCGTATTTATATATATAAAAAAGAATTTTTCATCTTTAAGAACAACAACAACAAAAAAAAAAACAACTTTATATCAGAACACAATCAATAGAAACAATAAAAAATAAAACTATCAAATAATGAACAAAATGATATTCACGTCCGTTTGGAAGAATGTTTTTAATCAGTATAATCAACTGCATAAAAGCAACTATTTTCTTTCTTTTTTACACTCCCTCTTTTCTATAAATGAAAGCCAACTGACTTCGCGCATTTCTTTCTAAACAAATCATAATTTATTACTTCCTGCTATCATACTCAGTTGGTGTGGGGGAAGGAAATGAATATTTTTGGCGGGAAAGTAAGAAAAGTGTCGTTTTAATTATTTTCCACGCAGTTTTTTAATTTTTTCTCTCCATAAGAACCATCCTCGTGTCTTAACGAAAATAATTTTTAAAAATTAGCCAAATCGGTCAAGACGTTCTCCAGTTTTGCGCTTAGCAACGCATTTCGAGTTGCATTTTTATTAATATAGATTATTATTAAGATATTAATTATATTACGTAGTAATATAATTAATACCTACGTAATACGTACGTAATATTTTGTATACATTAAAAGACAAATTTTCAGATGTCAATTCTTCAAAATAAATAAATATGGAATTTTTTTTTTGAAGAATTACGGTATTAATCATATTAAGTAGTAAGTAATATTCTGTATATATTAAAAGATAATCTTTCTTTCAGATGTTAATTCTTCAGCATAAATAAATATGGCGACATTTTTTTTGAATTATTAAAGTATTAATTATATTACATAGTAAGTATTACAGAGTTTGTATGTTATCTGTAAGCTTCTACAAAACAATCTACAAGGAGATTTTGATTGCATGTTTTGTTTGCTGAGAAAGAATTACTTGACTTTTTAATCAAATAATCAACATATTAACATAAAAATAACAACAAAAAATTCATTCTCCATTATTAAGAATCATACCATTGCACTAAACATAAACTTGATTTTTGGATAATATTAATGCACGTCAGGACAAATGTGTAATTTTGCATCACTTTAAATTAAAAAAAAAAAGAAGCTTTCAAATAATATTGATTTTATATTCAAGCAGTTTTTTAGCTTTCTTGTATACGTAGTATATTAATCGCCAAATAAAATAAAATAAAAATAAATTAGAACTTAAGATTTTTACAAATTGTTACGTTTTGTCTGAATTTCATACAGGGTAGTTGTTTCAGACCCCCATATGAGTAAAGACCCCCAAATGGAATAGAAATTCTATTTTACTTTTCTTTTTATCTTTAACGAATGTTCTTTCTTACTATAGTAGTGAATCAGAGGGGACCCCAAAGAAGTTTTTGCCTCGGGTCCTAATTAGGCTAAATTGGGCCCTCGTTCCAAAAGCACATTTTTGGAAAATGTCCATCTATCTATCACAAAGATAACTCAAAAGCATTTTGAAGCAGACGGTTGAAACTTGGTATAAGATGTTTACACTAAATTGGTAGATTTATTTCAAATCTTAATTAAAATTTTATTCAGAGAAAGTTCGGCTGTTCGAATATAATTTAACACGATAATAACAAAGCGAAGAGAGCTATATAGATATAATTTTGTATACAGACTTAACATCTATAGTATAGACACCATTCAAACTTTGAACCTAATACAACAAATGATTGATTATATATCCGTTTGTATTTTCAAAAACATATAGACTCAATACTTCATAAACGTAACGACTTAAATATATAACATTCGGTGGAGGATTTTGTGACCACAAAAACAATTTTGTGTCAAATCTTTGTTTCAAACGATTGAGAAAAACGTATCCTAAACGCAAATTCGATTTTTGGCTAAAAGTAATGCTTGCCAGGAATTAATCGCCAAATGATCTGCCAAATATCATACGATAAATTTAGTGAAAAAGTGAATTCATGCCAAATGTTAATATTTCGTAACTGTTGTACATTAATGCCAAGGGGTTCTCTAGTATGCCAAATTTATTAGAGAATATGTGAGAAAATTTTGGGGAAACCACACTCGCTAGATTTCCATAGTTTAAATAATTTTTTTAAATATTTTTTTACTACAATATTTTTATTTCAATAATTGTTTTTAAACATTTCTGTGTTGCTATGATATTTAATACTTATTTCGTATGTTTGTCCTTACAATAACAGAAATTTTTTTAAAAATAAAATAAATATGCGAAACATCCATAAAACTTATAAAAAGCGTTTTTATGATGTTCCAGAATAGATTTTAAATCGCATTGAAATCTTTTTTTCAATTCCTACTATTAGTTCACACTCTCCTTATATACATTTATATATCTTGTTCAAATTTTCAATCATTAATAAATTATTTTTTATTCATTCCCTCAAGTTCAAGTAAATGCTTTAAAACGCGTAGTGGATGACACTTGATGTCAATACAGTTATTTCAAATATTAATTCATTAATAAAATATAATTAATTTTTTATACTTTAAAAAGAGTTTTAGCAGTTAGTAATGAAAATTGAAATCAACATGTAGTAGCTCACTCGGTAAAATGCGAGGATTTCAGTATTTTTCACGTGAAGGTGAAGAATGCGAGTTCAATGCTTGAGAAAATCAATATTTTTTTTATAAATTAATCATAATAATTTTTTTATTTAATAAAAAGTAATTAAAATAAAAATTTTCTTTGTTGACCAAAATAGGAATTGATTTTAAACAATTTTTATCATGTGAGAACATGATGTTGTTTCGGTTATAAAGTTTTGTGGTGTCTCCGAATAAAATAGGCAAGAAATATTCTTTTTGTCATTGGTAGATAGCGAGTCACCTGACCCATGACATTTGAGGTTTGTTTTGCCAGTATTGTTTGAAATATTTAATTAAACTTATTATCAATTGCTCTTTGTTTCCCGTTACTATGAAATGACGTCATCTTTCAGGTAATTATTTAAAAGTAAAAATCGTAAACCTTACTTTTAAATAATTAATCTTGCACTCAGAAGGTTATCGCTTTTTTGAGGGGGGGTCTAAATAATCGCACTTTTGTAAAACGCGACTTATATTTATTCTTTAATGATATTAAAAGCGCCTTATTACTAATTGTATTCCTCCAAATACTGTAAATATTAGAACATAATTTTAAAATTTGCATTACGTTCATTGGATTTTAGCACATATATAATAACTTTCAGTAATAGTGAGCTTTTCGTCAAAATAACTTTTCTTTTCATCTCAAAATCGGTCGAACTCCAAAACTTTGCCAGCTATAAAAATTGAAAATAAAAGTTTAAAAAAAATTATCATTAGAGAGCTAGAAAAGTCTCGTAAATTTTTCAAACCCTTTTAAATTGGCTAATGACTTAAATTAATTGAGGCAAATAATCACTTAAAAATAATAATGTTCTCATATGATAACTTGGAATTTGCAACCGTAGATTTCATTTTATTTAATTTAAATATTACTTGTTCCAGTATAACTTCGAAATGTCAATCAAGAACGATGTAACTAACAGAGAAACATATAACATTGTCGCTATATTAAGCCTCTCGCCTTGGGTAAAGAAGTAATTACGTTTCCATTATTTCGCGGAGTTTGGGGGTAAATACATTAATATCGTTGTACATAAATGAAGGCTTAAAAATAACTCACGATTTTGTAGGGAATTTTTTTAAAAAAAATCCCTTTAGGGTTAAATTCCAATCCAATTCAATGCTGCTGTTTTGTTTTTCGATAACTATCATAAATTTAAGCCTATCTAGTTAAAAAAAATTCCGATGAATGACGTCATCGAGGCAGGGAAGGAGTTTTCCCCCTTCCTCCAGATAGAGATCT
Source organism: Argiope argentata (assembly GCA_026289955.1). NCBI lineage: Eukaryota > Metazoa > Arthropoda > Arachnida > Araneae > Araneidae > Argiope > Argiope argentata. Next base: position 2,439,774 of record JAOUZG010038069.1, on the reverse strand, counting down.
AGAACGAGAGAGAAAGGCTCGAGGGAAGCCGGAAAAGCAAATGGAAGAGTGTCTCTTACGCATCACTGAAGGCTATGTCAGAACGATATCGAAGAGCAGAAAATTAATGAATGGAGACCGAGACTTCCAACATTGACCTCGATCCTTCTCAAGGTGTCCAGAATCCGGCATTCAGATCTAGATCCAGAAAAGGTTTGGCACGTGCGATCGGAATCGGCTCACTGGATCAGTAGGGGAAAAAATCCACGAGTGATGCAATGCTAAATTGCGGCTTCCGTGTTTTTAGTCTTATCGCCAACCGCGGTAATTTGGCTCAGGATCGGCGCCAAAAGGCGTAACCCCTATTTACTTAAAAAACCAATTTAAAAAAATTTATTTGCCTACCAGGCAAAATCCATTAAAATTTCTTTTGTCAAAGGATTAGTTCTTTCGCTGCATTTATATGGAAAGCTAGGACATGAGTACCAGTGAAATTGACCTTGTTAATGTCTAGGTCAGATTTTTTCTAAATGGACCATACCACTTATTTTATTTGTTTATTTTTTTATCACATGGAAATAGTTGATGTAGATATCTGATCCTTTCTCGCCAAATTTTTTTGATTTTTTTCCTTTAATTTTGGACTTGTCTATTGGATATTTAAGAACACAATACTTCATATAAAAGTTTATATCATTTCAAATAATTTATAATGTGCCGGTGTCTTGGCATATGGGTAGTACATGATCTGGGCGTCTCGGGTTCGAGTCTCAGTGGGTTGTTCTTCTGTGTTCTATCTGTAAGATGTGTGAATGTCCCCCCCCCCTGTAAAAAAGAAGTAACCGAATGTAACGAATGAGTCCCAAAAGCCGTATTTTGGCCTTAGGTGGCGCTATTATATAACAAGAGACTCTAACTAGGCTTAAATTGCTGATTTCCCCATTGAGATTATCCATGGAAAGTGCCATAAGAAACAACAACATATTTTAGAATGGTGATTTTTCTGCAAACTTAATAAGGCACAAATTTATAAGAAATTCAGAAATCAATGTTTATTTCTTTAATATGCTAGCAAAGATATTAGTATATTATGGTATAAATAAATTTAGAGGAAGATACACTTAAAGTTGGAGAAATATTGTTAAATATTTGAAAATGTAAAAGATATTATCCACTTCTTATATATAAGAAGACCAAAGCAGTGAGACGTTTATATTCAAAATAAATTTGACAAATTTTACTGTATATCTTTATTTATTTAGTTTCTTTATTATTAATTGAGAAAAAAGTTATTTATTATGCTCCAGTAGTATCTTATTTATGAGATATCATGGCATCTTTGGTTTAAGGATCCTAGTCCTGATTTATCGTTGCTTCTGAAGTGAAGGCGATTCCTCTAACTGAAATCTTCATTTAAGTAAAAAATATTTTAATAAATTCTAATAATATATATGTAACTAAAGCAACCAAAGTAGCACTTAAATATAAATCTAAGTAGAAATAAAGGTGAGCAAAAACGAAATGAAAGTAATGTAAAGGAAATCCAACCTTATGATTTTCTCAAGGGTCATCATCAGGCAGGAATTCCAAAGAAAGAGATTTTTTTTTCTGTAAACTGATTTGATTATAGTCTAAAAAAGAAATACCGTCATGGCCCAAATGGTGCAAAAATTTCGTTAACTCAAAGAGAAGCATCGAATTTATAAAAACAGAGAAAACAAACGCAGAGACACGCAATAATAAACCAAAGTATATTTACCTTTTAATAGTTTGATGCCAGTTCGGTGCCATAATAATCGAAATTTACTACTCTTAAAAATTCTTTTAAATTGATAAGATTAAGGCTTAAAACTGTTCTATTTGTTTTTTTTTGTTTGTTTTTTATTTGTATTTTTATATTGCTTTTTAGATTTAATAATAAGATATATTTTATTTTATAATTGATAAACTTATAATAATAAATTTTTGTAATTCATATTTTCATTTCTTATCATCTCTAAGGAAGCCGAATAGGAATATAGGAACTGAAAAAACTAAATTAACAATTCTATAATTTTTTGTTTTATTAGGCATTTTACAGTTTCAATGAATTAGAAATATATATGTAAAAGAAACGAAAAATGCAAACTTAATGTAGAAATTCTTACTTAAGGTATCATTTGCAAGAACTTAAAAAAACAAAAGAATATACCATTATGCTTGGTATAGGAGTCTAAATTTTTCAATCAAGGGTTTCCTTAAGAATGACTCACTGTTCTGAAAGAATTGTTCCATTCTTCTCAAAACGAACTTACTGAATATCCTCACGTGTTAACATTTTTGTTTTTATGCATAAATTAAAACAATGTTAAACAAAGAAGAAAAATTGCTCCCCGGTTTTTTCTACCTCATTTCGACGGGTTTGTAGATCAGGAGGTCTAATTCTATCTATAAAGTTTTAAGTAGATGGTCTCGATAAGTAGTGCGCAGACAGATAGAAAATAAGAGCGTGGCGTCACTTTCGTGAAAATTGCAACTTGATCGAATTTCTATCGAGTTCAGCTTTTTGTCCTAGTTAAAAATTGGTTATAACTTATGCAGAACACATGGACATATTCAGGGAAAACACGGGCATCTTCTTTTTTAACGCCTCACTTTCCTGTTGAACGGAGAGGAGAAATTAATAGGCTTCTGCGAGCAAAATGGGAAATTCTCATTTCCCTATATGATTCTGAATAGGGGAACAAACTGTTTTTAGGGTTTCATATTGTAAAAAAGTGCTAATGCAGGATATACAATTACATTATCATTATTTATTTATTCATTAGAATTAAATTAAAAAAATTGAAAAATATGTTTTTTCAGAAAACTTTCTAGTTTAAATAATATAGAAAAAAACTTATATAATCAAAACTTCTGAATATTCTTGTATAAGAAACATGATGCATAGAAAATATATACCATTTGTGAAAAAAATACAACTACGAAATATTGATGAAAATCCACTTTTTAGAATTTCTGAAGGCTCGAAAAAAAATAATAAAATTGAAATTCTTCTTGCATTTTTGTCTATCAGTCCGAGTGTATACGAATACAATAAGTCTAAAAATGTAACATAGTAAATGGATGAAATTCGACCCATTATTATTATACTTAAGTTGCTGATCTGTTATAAATTTTTAGCTAATTTTTTTGCAGGAATAAGTACTTACCTTTAAATATAACACTTGTTTTCCTAAATTGTGTCAGAAATGTTTGAAATCATGAATCATATTTATAATAATTTATTATTTAGCCTATCTTATTTATTTAATACCAAAAGTTTTTTTATTAAGGGAGCTGTAATTTATATTGACCGAAAATATTACATTCATTTTTTATCATTTCAGAACATGGTGTTGTTTTTGGGATCAGGTTTTTGGCATCAACAAAAATCCGTAGTCGAAAAATAAACATTTAATTATCTGCAAGAGCATCTCAAAAAATCAGCTTTTAGTAGCGTGTTGCCATCCTATTTACAAAAGCTCTGATTTTTTTAAAAAGTAAGTTAATGATGACAGCAAAAGAAACTTAGAAAAATGTCATTTTGAGCACGTGATTATATGAAAATGATTATATTAAATGAAGTTTTTTTTGGGTCGTTTGAAATACTAAAGTGACTCATTCAATGAAACAATTAAAATGAACATAATTCAACTGCACGAGCACGTGGTGCTTGGCCGTTCAAGAAATGATGTTCTGACATGATACTTTGAAATAAGCGTAGCAGATTTAACATTTTAATCTTTGTTTTTTTGTTATTGTATTGATTTATCTGCTTCATTGTTAAAAAGCTTTCTAGAGCATTAAAACCTTAAAATAAAATGGGATAGTTTTATAGATTTAATTTTTTAATTATTTTTTCATTTTTACTGATATCAAAGTATTTAATTTTAGCAAAATTTTACTGAAGTAAAACAAATAGTAAAAAAACCCTTTAGTAATGATAAATATCCTTTTTTTATAATCTGCATATGCAAATTAACTTATTTATAATGTAAACAAAAAAAGTTAAAAAAAAATTTTTTTTCTTAAGATTTCAGTAAGCTAATATTGCTTCAAAATACCTAGTAAAATTTCCAAAAAAATTTTTTAAAGTAAAATTTTAAATGCTAAGTTAGCGAACAAACAATTGATTGAAAAATCCCCCGACTTTGTTTACAGTGTCATTAAATGTGTATTGACTGGCGAATTCTTTTTAGTCTGTGATATGTTTTTGCATTCCTCTCGGCATTCGTTACAATAGTTCTAATTGCAGTTTATGGGTAATTCAAGTGATTTTGCATTGTTCAAGCATTCAAGGAATAAATGTTTTTCACTTCTTTTTTTTCAGTCGGGAACTTTCACATTTTTCAATCGGGACAAATTCACTTAAAAATAAGGTGAGATTGAAATTGTCCAGCTTACTCCATAATTACAGTTTTTTACATTAATTTAATTTTATATATTATATTCATATTTCAAAATTAAAAAAAATGTCAATATCTAAGGTATTAATTCGAAGGAGATTAAAAGCATTTATATAACGTATAAAGTGCAGCATTAAAAGAAATATAAGTTAACCACTTTTCGTTCTTTAATTAATATTTAATTTTATAATGGTTCGGATGTCTTTATTTATTCTATTAATCTTTTAAAATTCTTTTCTAATGATATGATTTATTCTAATGCTTTAGACATCAGCATTTATTCTTATTTTAATCCTTTTAAACTACTTTGAACTTTTTTTATGACATTAAATTTATTACAAAATATGATTGTGGGATAATAATACAAAAATTTCAAAAAGGCATATAATCTTTCTGAAAATTAAATTATTTAATTTTTTTCTTGACAAAGCCGAATTTTTTAAAAAGACTTAAAATTTAAAATCTTTTAAATTATATATAATTGATTTCAAAAGAAAAGGATGAAAATAATTTTTTTTAAATTCTAAATTTGATTTTATTAAAAATTTTCAATAAAGTTTCATTTATGATCATATAATTTCAATTAATAACACAAAGAAAACTTAAATATTTAAAATATATGTAATTTAATACTTTTGACTTTTTGCCATTTCTTTAAGTTGCAGTATATAGTTTTAACGTTTAATTTAGCTACGTTTATTTCATATTTGTAAGAATAGAGTTTTGTATTAAATTTTTCGCACGCTTTTTTTTAATGTGCAATCGATTTATTTACAATTATTTGTTCCCGATGACAAAACAATATTTGAATAGTTTTAAAACTCATAGTTATCAATAAACCAAACTAAATTTTGATTTCATATCACGGGCGCCATCTAGTGAAAAAATTGGGGAAATATTTTTAGATTTCAAAATATTAGATTAGAATATTAGATTAGATTTCGATTTCAAATGTATATATATCGATAGATTTTAAAACATTTATAACCATAAATTTGGGAATAGAAAAAGATTTAAAGATACAATGTAATAAAAGCAAAAAATATCAAAAATAGTGAAATCTAAGACACATTTTTAAAATTGAAAAACCGTCATTGTTGTAATGATATTCAGACAATAAATATAACTAAAAAGAAATGAAAAAGGAAAATATAATATAAGTATGATTAAAAGTTCAATTTATATAGAATATATCTATCAGCATTCACATAAGGCTATCTATTGCGGCGCAGTAGAAGTGCACGCCCTCCTCCGGAAAATCACGAGATCTCGATTGGACAATTGCACATAGATCGTCTGTCGGGACAGCTATTTACCGTTGTCCTGATAACGTTGACTGCTGTGACCTTCAAGTTATAAGTATTTTGAAGGTCATACCAGGGCACTTATCAGGACAACGACAGAAAGACAGCTATTGAGGGCAACAGTTTGCCACATGTGAACGCACCTTTACGATTTTACGACTTGATTTTGACACCATAATATATTAGAAAAAATTAAAGTAAGAAACGGAGAGTTTTAATAAGAAATAAAAAAATAATTAAAACATTAATTCTTTGAATAACAATATCATTAAGGAGAAACTATAACATTTAATATAGTTTATTAGAATATTAAATATTCTAGATAAGACATATAATGTTCAAAAGCAAGAATATTGATAGAAAATAATTCTCTTTAATTCAAAATTTTATAAATTTATTTAGAAAATGGATATGAGCTGCAGGAAAGCTTCCACATCGAAAAGAAGAAACAAAATAAAAGAAGAATATAAAGTAAATAAAAGAAGAAAATTCCTAAATATTCATTAGATTAACAATAAATTGATTACAAGTATGATTACGATACCAAAACATTTTCATCTGTGCTTTATCTTTTTAATAAAAAATATTACTTTTGATAGAAAGATAGATACGTTCTCTTCATAAAAACATTTCATCTTATTATTTTTATAGTTATTTTTTATATTTTTATATAATAGCATTCCCCCCTCCCCAACTTTGCCCGTGGCATAGTATCCAAGAAGAAAAATTTGCTTTAAACTTAAGTATAGCCTCTACCCGATATGACATGGGTATGTTAGGCAACACCAAACAAACATAAAAATATAATAAGAAATTACCAAAAATAGCTTCATATAATTTTTTTCAACTCACATTCAGAAATATTTAGACTGTTACAAGGGTAAAAATATGATGTGTCCTGAGACAAAACACATTCGATCGTTTCGAGGTTGGATTTCCTTCTCTTCGGCATAATGTGATTGGAATAGCTGTTTAAAATCAGACATGCTATTTGCACATGCACAGTTTGGTATTTTCCCCTTGCGCGGATAAATTAAAATCGCAATTATAAAATTTCTTTTTTTTTATTTTGTTATGGTTTTAATGTATTAAAACCTTCCCCAATAAATGTTCTATAAAATGGTATAAATATATCCAATATTTGTTTACTGTTTCTCGAGTTTTTGTGGTTTCAACATACAGACGCTTTTAGGAGACTTATATGATTTAAGTATAGATGATTTGAAATTTTATTTTATGATTTATTATAAATTGTAAATGATTTTGTTTTTTGTAATACCTTCTAACTGACATTTATGCTTTCAATTATAATATCGAAGCCACATATTACACAACTGAATTGACAAATTCAGTATAAATAAAGCAACACAGCTGATTGCTTGATAAGATATGTAAAAGTTCAAAGGCTCTTTTGAACTATTTATTTATTTCCAAAGAATGGCCACGCAATTTGAATAATATACAATTTTTCAAGTGAAACGCTTTAATAGTCACCGAAGCATATATCGATCTATCTATTGGCAAAATAAATTCTATGAAAATTTTAAAAACATCAAGATTTTGAGTATTATTAGGATATTTAATTCAAATGTGCATAAGAAAAACATCGTTAAGTACATGTTGTCTTTTCTACAAAACTCAAGCTGTTGCTTCAAAACAGATGATTGGTTTTCATTTCTGCATAATATTGATACAGCTCATGTTGCTACTTGCATGATAATGCTGCTACTTGTAACGTAATAATTGTCTGTTTCCTTTATCTAACTAAATTGAAGTGGTTACTTTAAAGAACGTAGAACTGGGTTTTAATCGTAGACCATTTATCCTTCCGGCATCCTGGCATAGGGGTAGCGTGAGTTCCCCGTGATCTGGATGTCCTGGGTTCGAGTCCAGGCTCAGGAATAGTTGTTCGTTTATGTTCAATCTGTAAGGTGACTGAATGTGCCCTCTTATGAAAAGGGATTGTGCAAGCGAATGTGATGAGTGTGTAGCAAAAGTCGTACTCTTGGCCCTAGTTGGCCCTATTACAAAATAAGAGACGCTGATTAGGCTTAAATCACTGACTACCTCAGCGAGCCTGTCCTTCGCAAGTGCCATTAGAAACAACAACATATACTTAACCAGATTCGGAAAAGGCTGTAACGAATTCATCAGTCACATTTGCTCCAGAAGCAAAGTCCCTGTATTCTGATTATCTGCTCTTCATTGTACAATTACTCTGTTCAAAAACTGAAATTTTGACTCTGGTTTCGAGTGGATAATTATTTTATATAAGATTGTCTAGAACATGAGTTCCCAAATTATGGGTCGCGACCCACCAGTGGGTCGTGAGTAAATATTGAGTGGACCCTGAAATGTAGGACGGATTAGAACCTTGTACAGTAACACGTTTAAAAAATCTTTTTATTGAGCGGTCACTTTTACTTGCACTCAGCCGTTTGCCCCCTCTTTTTATAATATACCTAAGCGGACGACTGTGTACGAATAGGCTTAGGAAAGAATTTAGAATGGAAGAACTGAACTGAAGGGAGAAAAGATTTAGAATGAAAGAACTGAGTCGGTATATGCACAGACAGTACCAGGGCTATGTGCTGAAAAAATAACACCGTGGTTATAAGAGTTCTTGAAGAAAGTATGTGCTTTGTGGACTCATTGTAGCCTTCACAGAGAAGCACTGGTTTCAAAAGCATTAACCGATAATTTAAAAACTGTGCGAAATTCAGCTGTAAAAATTGTAAGTTATATTAAAACAAGGCCCTTACAAGCACATTTGTTTCAAAAGCTGACTGAAGAAATGGGTAGTCTTCTTACATTTCCTCTTCCCCATATAAATGTACTTTGGTTATCCAGGGGAGAAGTACTGGCACGATTAGTGAAACTATGGAATGAAGTAACAATTAATTTAGAACAAAAAACTGTTCTCATTGATATTGGGAAAACTTTTTCGATACTGACTTTTTAGAACTAGAGTACAATTTAAGTAGTTCCGAAACTCACGATTGAGAATCACTAGTAATTATGTCCCCTTTTCTATAAAGCAGCCAATAGGAGAGTCACAAATTTTTTTAATTTTTTTTATGGGTGAGAGTCCAGTCAATTTTGGGAACCATTGGTCTAGAAGTTTCGAGCATTATTATAAATAATTTATATATCGATTGAAATGAAAGATACAGGAAAAGAAGACGTTGTACGAATGGAACCACAAATATAAAATTCATCATATGTGAAGATACATCCCAAGGCAATTTCAGAAGCATTCAGGCCACGGCCAAAAATTTATCAAGAACTTTCCACTCTACTTTGCCTTAGGGATAAGGTCACCAAGTACCCACCAAAATCCAAAATTGTTTCAGAGTGGATCCTTAGCTTCTGGTATTTTATATAAAGCAATTATTGCATAGATTGCAATTGCCTCCAGCAGGGTGAGAACGTTGCATCGATTTATGTTTTATTGCACAAATCAGATACCAGAAACAATGATTAACACCATAATTTGAACATAACTTTAGGAGAAAATCTGACATATCTCATTTTTATACTTTTGAAGATATCTTAATATATTGGCCCAATTTGTGCTTCTGTTCTTCTTTCAGGAATTCAAATGAAATAAAACAGTTTCTATCAAAATAAAAAGCAAACATTAAAGAAATCCTGAAAAATTATTTTTTTTAAAAATTAAATGAATAATAATTTATATTTCAGCTAAAAATTTGACTTAAAGAAATTTTGTTTTGGATTAAATTTAAATATTGATAGTAACAAGTACATTTTCTTGATATTTCAGACTTTTTATTCTTCCATTTTTAAATTTCCAATTCTTAAGAATTCTATTTGTTTCTTTATTTCTCAATCAACTCAGAAGTATTCGATGGGTGTGCTATGATTTTTATCAGAAACCATTGTTTATAAATATGATTTGTAAATGATTTTTGAAAAAAAATATTCCTATGTCTGGATTTGGAATACATATATTTTTTTAAAAATTTATTGTAATTTTGGATCAATAAGACGTAAGACTTGGACAATTCTTTTCAAATAATATTTATTAACAGAAATAATTTTTTATTTTAGTAAAAAAGCCTGCATTTTGATGTGCAAATTTGACTTTTAAAGGGGTATAACTGGGCATTTCATAAGTCATTTATCACAATTATTGAACAAATATATTTTTTTCAAAAATCAAAATGAATTTTGACAGCAATGTCTTATTTTGTTTCCTATTCAAGATGTATTAACATCATTTTCAACAGTTAATAAATTAGTATTAAACTGATTGAAACTTATGATCAAATACATATCTGAATTATAATTGTAATTCATTTCTTCATTTCAATAACTTTTTTTTTCTATATAATTATTTTATCTTAAGAAATGAAGGTGATGAAGTCCAATAATGCAGTAATTTCAAATTAGCTACGCTCTTAAAAGAATTCCCAAATCATTCAAATTTTATCTTCACTATAACTTTCACTTTGGGTTTTCACGAGCTATTGATTTTTTCACGAATCAGAACGCTGAGGTTTGCGAATTCCTTTTTAAAGCTCTGTAAGTTTGAAATTCTTCTTCACTCTTGTTTTTTCCCTCCATTTTGTTCGTCTATCGGGTCTTTGTTCTTCTCTCTCTTAATGGTTCCGACAAAGAAATCTTGACAAAAGTTAAAAATAGAACTATTGTAATGGAATTATTAAAAACAAAAATTGTTGGAAAGCTCAACGTCTGCTTCAGGAATTACACACACACACACACACACACACACACACACACACACACA
>JAOUZG010038069.1:2408888-2419293 GCA_026289955.1 Argiope argentata | reverse complement strand
GCTACATAAAATTGGCCGTTTGAAAAACATTCTCCTCTTAAATTGATCCCTGCTACTTTTAATTTCTGTCCTTGTGACTTATTAACGGTTATTGCAAAGCAAACTTTTACGGGAAACTGCACTCTTCTAAATTCAAAAGGATAGTCCGACGGAATTAGTGGACTGCGTTGTATTAAAACCAACACTCCTCGAGCACATCCAGTAATAATCGTAGCTTCGATTACATACTTATTAAGTCTAGTCATTCGTAGTCTGGTGTCATAGCATAATTAAGGTGGAGGAAGGTTTCGTAGTTGCATTACTGGTGTCCCAACTTTCAGGTGAAGTATGCGAGGTGGAAAAACTGGAATGAATTCATAAGACGCGTAATTTTTGCAGGTTTGTTTTCAAAATTGATCAGGGTGTGCCAAAGCAATGCCAAATTATACAAAAAAAATTTAGTCTCATTTTTATTTATCAATGGATTAGATTTGTAATGTTGAAGAGGGAAACCCAATAAACGACAAAATAATTTTTAAATGCGCAATTTTCTATCAGATTTTTTCAATCTTTCACACGATTTTGAAAAATTTATCGAATTTTATGTAAAAAAAATTTGATTGAGTTATCTTGAAAAGTTTCGGCGTAATTCAATATTAAAGCGAAATTTTGCCTCTTCGTTAAAAAATTCGTCAAAAATTCAGTTTTAAAAATTCGATTTTTTAAATTATATTGCAGAATATTATATCGTATTGCCTTTCAGGAAACATATTTTCTGTATTTTTCCAGCTAAGCGTCTATTTTACAGGGCCGTTCAAGAAATAGACCCGCTAAAATGGACCTTTTTTTAAAAAATCGATATTTAATTTTTGCGTCGACATTTCGTAAAATAAATTATATCTCCGTGGTCTACGATAAAAAGTCCATCCGATTCCACAGCGATATTGAGTATAAGTTGAACGGACGCGTAACGATGGCAATTTTAAAAACGCGGTTTTACTGGACGAAAAGGTACTCATGAGCGATCGCTTCTCCGGAAGGTCGGGTTTCACTCGGAAAGTAACTTTACAGGTTTTAATTTCACAGAAATTAAGGGGTTTTAATTAATTTCTCCTGAACTAATTGATATTTCGGGATGAAAAATAGATGTTGGCCGATTCTCATAGATACCGGATAAGCACAAAAAATTTCATCAAAATCGGTCGAGCCGTTTCGGAGGAGTATGGCAACGAAAACTGTGACACGAGAATTTTATATATTAGATATATATATATATATATATATATATATATATATATAGTCGATGTAAATGTAATAAGGCCAATGGAAATGAACGCACTCAAGGTCAACTTAAGACTTTAGTATGTTCTCTAGATCTTTTAGAAACTACTTATAGGCATATAAGAAATCTTCCAGACATTGAAGGCAAGCAGCAAATTGGGAAGTTAAATTTTCATAAGCAACATAGATTTGCATTATTAACATAAATTTGACACAAAGAGAATTGAAACAAGGATTATTATTTTTTAGTATTTTTTAACAACACACACACACACACACACACACACACACACACAATAGTAAATAGTATTAGTATTAAATATTACAATTATACTATTATATTTTTTGAGAAATTTCCAAATAAAGTTTTATAGCAAAACCTATTTGATAACAGAATGGTAATACAAAAAGAGGAAACTGTTATACCAAAGAAATTTTCGCAATACTTTAGCTAATACATTACTAATCCATAATGCATAACTAATTTTAGTTACGCTTATAATTACGATCTTAAGCAGATATAGTTTCAACTGTACGATTTGGGAACTGCGATTTTGAGCCACGATTCTAATGAAAATTAATCATGCTTGTGAACAGGAAAATGTTATATCTACTGTCGAGGATCAAAAATCCTCATGTGTTTTAGTGTTGTTGTTTGAAGAATGAAGTGCCAATTTGCATGTCGTTCTTGTCATCTGATCATAATTCGAAATAACCAGTTTCATCCCTAGATAGATATAGAATTGTTTTAAAGATTGGCTTTTATCTAATTATTTAAATCGTTCTAATCTTTATAATATTATGTACATTAGCGTGATACAAAATCAGTGTTATTAAATGCAATTAAAATGTGATTGAGAATTTACTTGCAATTATATACTCATACTCTTTTAGAAATATATCATAGATCAATATTAATGTTTTTAAAAAAATATTTATAATAATCTACATCTAAAGCGTATGCACTTTTTACATCATTCCTTTAGGAATGAGTTTAATATTTGGATACCATATAGTTCACTTTTAAGGCATTTGATTCAATATCTTCCCTAATGGTTTGGCTTATTTCGGTTCGCTACAGTGACTAATTTGAATTCTACAACCTTTCATCCGAAGAAAGAATAAGGCATAAGACAGGTAATGATCTATTCATTCACGTCATGCATTGCTATCACGTGAACTGGTTTATGTTGGGGCTATTGGGACGCTTATATGCATTGGAAAACAAACTTGCGGTTTGCTTTTGGCTTCCTAGAAAATCGCAAACAAACAAACCGTTTACCCGCTATTTTATTTATTTTTTCTTTTCGATTTTCATATCGAATTCATCGTTGCGAAATATGTTTTCCAAGGGATTCTTAAAACAATCCCCCCCAAGAAATAATCCTCGATATCTAGGTTTCTATATTTATTCTTAACAGAAAAACTTATTTCGTTATCATTGCATTTGATAAAAAGCAGACACTATGTGTAATATTTAGGTCAGATACTTTTGGAACGTTTAAAATTGACGCAGGAAAACATAGAAAATTCACCAAAACAACAGAATCTGTTCATGATCACTTGGTAAGGGCAAATGTACTGAATCTATTTAATTATGAAATTCATGGGGCATTTTATAGTTTTAAAGGATTATTCCTGCCATTACTTAAGATAATGGGCAGTTAGATGATGCATGAAATTATATATATTATTTGACATTATTCACCTTTGACAAACGGCTTATTTTCATGGATTATGAAAATGTTTGATTGTGAAACGATATATATATATATATATATATATATATATATATATATATATATATACTGTCAGTACCCACACGCGTAGCATCAATGAAGAAAAATTATTTTTAAACTTAAGTGTAGCCTCCTCCCGATATGACATGGGCATATTACGCATCATCAAAACAAAATAACAGTATGTTTAGAAATTATCAAAATTAGCTGTATAATCCATTAAAATTAAACTTTATCATAATTAAAAATAGTGTATTGTGTTATTAAATTTATTACACATAAAGAAAAAATCATGTACAGAGAGGAAAGTAATATAATTAAAAATAAAATTTTGGAATTTTTAAGATAATATAATAGCTTTTTTTGTGAAATAATAATTTTTGAAAGGTAATAATTTTCTATAAGTAAATTACAGTGATTACCATTTGGTGGGGTTAAGATTATTTCTGTGCTAGACCGAATTTCTTATTTTTTTCTATTTCCTGATTTCTCATATCTTCTTCCATCTAATTTAATGAAATTTTTGGTGATACTGCAAGCTCAATTCAGAGTATTTATAATAATATTTTGCTTCTTCATTTATTAGCGAAGAATTGAATGTGCAGTTGTGAAAATGTTCAACGAAGCAGTTTGAAATGGTCATGGCGATATGTTTTTACCTTTGATTATTGCTTCGCAATAATAAGAAATAAGAGATCTTCTTGTTATAGACCTCTCATTACACACACACACACACACACACACACACACACACACCCACACACACACACACACACACACACACACACACACACACACACACTTTATTGATCGTATGATCGTATTGGTGTGGTCCTAGTGAAGCTTTAAAAAAGAGTAGCTTTAATAAATTAGCTATCATATCAAATGAGTTAATATGACCATTATATATTTATAATATGCCAAGAAATTTAACTTGAGCTAAGAAATGATTTCTTAGTGTTGATTATATTTTCTTAGAAAAATTTAAACTTCAGAATTGAGGGTATTCTTGTCTTGTCTTTCTACAGAATATTAATATTATTATTATTCTTGAAAGAAAGGAAATTTATTTAATCTTTTAGTACAATTTGAGCTTTAGATCTAAATTTTTTGAGATTTCCCCTCAAAATATCAATATTTAATATAAATCAGTATTTGTTTCATATACTTTTGATCATATCCTTTTGGGAAAATATAGTCACGGAAAAACTTTTTTTTTGCTCTCTGTAATTTGGGACTTCCAAGATCACTGTTTTGAATATCGTTCAGAATCTTCAGCTAAACGGACTTTATCTACCCCTTTGGCGCACTTTATATTAGTAGGTAATATTAACTGATGTTAGTAAGAATGTTTATTTATGAATATTTTTGCTGATTTTTAAATTTTCCCTTAATATTTTTTGATAAAAATTCATTCAACAGATATTTTAATTGAGATTTGGTGAGTACTTATTTTATGTTATCACAAATTTATTCCAAGTTTTAATGCCTTTATTTTTATTTTCCCTCTTTTACACTATTTTAATACATCAAGATATCCGAAAGACTTTACATTTAAAATGAAATAAACATTTCTTGATATTATGTGCTTAATTTTAATTCAGAAATTAAATTTATAAATATTGTGTAGTCATGGGTACTTGTTTCCGTTATTTTGATATACAGATGGAGCTTTTTTCGATAAAGTAATAACATGCATTTTAAAAAGACTGGAAACAGTCGAGAATATGCTGAGTTTTTGCAAGTTTTTAAAACAACAATAAGATATATAGTACATTCTACATAAATTAATCATTCCCGCCTTCTCCATAAACTGTCAAAAAATGTTGCAACTTAATTCTTCATGTTTAGAGGCATTTTGACTTTTCTGTAGATTTTTATACATTGCCGAAATTTGAAAAGAAACAGGTAAGCAACATACCAACTGATATCTTTTCTATCGCACATTTATTTATTATGTTTTTGGAACTTTCTGAAAAGCACAAGTTATTTATGCAACAGAGGGGAGTGCCAAAGCACTTTCCGAAACGATAAAACCATTATGATTTTGGAAAAGTGAAGATGTCACTACAAGGATTGAGGGGCCTTGGGATGAGACATCTTTCTAGAACACTCTTAAATGACGAAAGATATTTTTTTTTATTCTTGATTGTTCTACCGTGTTGTGGATACAGAAATATTTGAAAAGAAGATATTTCCATTTCTATTGTATTTCCTAAATAATTCATGACTTTATTTTACCACAATCAAATGTATTTGTAAGAAAAGAAGTGTTTTTACTTTTTAGTTTTTGGTTTTCCAAAAGTATGTCTTAAAATTATTCTGATTAAACTGAGCAAATATTCATTATACAAGTCTTCTGATACATAAGAAGAATTACGGCATTTGGCTTTTATATCTCAAATTATCTACAAATAACTAAGAAGGAAATTATTTAATGGATTCAAGTGTCAATTGGAGATAGTTAAAAAATTAAATGTTTGCAATAGAAAATCACATACATATCAATATATATATATATATATATATATGCTATTCGCAACTATTCACGTTATTACTGCTATGCAATTTAAGATTAAACTTTGATTAAAAAAATGGTATAAAAATAGCATAAGTATTTTAATGTGGGAAGTATCTTCATATTACTACGTTTCGGGCTAAAAGTTTGAACTTCCAAATATTTTTTTCGTGGGGTTGGAAAAGAGATTGATCACCATTAACTTTGTTTCTATGACTATTTGATTTTATCTCCATAATTAATTATGAAAATGTAATTATGTTATTTCTGCCAAAGGCTAAACGGAAACAAAAATGCAATAACATATCTGAATGTACTAATCTATACTAATATTATAAATGTGAACGTTTGGATAAATGGATGTTAGTCAATCACGCCAGAACAGCAAAGCGAAATTGGGTGAAATTTAGTAAAAAGATAGATTATAATCTAAAAAAAGAAAATATGATAATATATATCCCGGTTAATTGAGTGGTTAATTTTTTATTAATTAAAAACTAACTTTCCCGCCAAAAATCTTCTTCACCACCAAATGAGAAAGACTTCGATTTGTTTTGTTTTTTTCGCACTCGAAGGAGGTTAGGCTTAACATATTTTCGACCAATTATTTCAAACGATTCTGTTTATTTTCTTAGCGTTTGATGCGTTTAAAACCAAACGTTGTTAATTAATCAATCTTTCGGATTCCTTATGAAGTACTTTTGAGTTAAAATAATACACAATAAAGGAAATGAAAAATTTCTATTCTGTATTGCGTTACCCCAGCACATGGAGAAAATTCACGCAATGCGTTAACTCAATTTTCGCGGAAATTCACGAATGCGTGAATTCATTCATTCATACTGCGTGATTGTTTTATTTCAGGTAATAATTTATTATAATAAAATGATTATTTTGATAAAAATAATTATTTATTGCAATAAAAGGATTATTTTAATAAAAAATATTTATTCTCATAAAGTGGCAATTATTTTATTCTGTTTAAAATCGTCTGCTCATGAATTTCATCAGAACAGAAAATAAAAAAAAAATATGAAAACATCTGCCCAGACTTTTTGAATCGTTTGTCTTTATTTAACCGTTTTTCATTTAAATATTATTTTACCATTCTAATGGAATTCTTTAAGTTTTATTGTTCTTTTAGTGGATTTCCCGGCAGAAAGAGTTTCCATCACTGAGAAGTTCAACTGTGTTTTTTATAGAAATTCTTAAATCGTTTCCAGCTCATAAGAAAAATTAGTTGAATCGAGTAAGTGTATTTATTCTTTCTATTTTCTTCTTAAGAAAAGCATCAGTCTGTAGTAGTGAAGCTATTAAGAAGAGATGTTTCATGTTCACTGTTAATGTTTTATGTTTTTAGTTTAAATGTTAATGTTTTAGTTTTTAGTTTTAATTTGCTTGCAATGTTTAAATGTTTTTAGTGCATTCCGTATTACTACATTAATTGATTTTTTTTCTATATTTCTGTTAATTTGCAGCATCATTCTGTCAACATTGTTATCAATCATTGTTACACTCAGAATAGTGTATTTCTATATTAAATAAACCCAGCAAATAAACCCAGTCTTTCGCTGTTTATTTGTTTTGTTAACTTAGAAAAATAATGCAGTTTCATATATATTAATTCCAAGTTTAGTAAACTTAATTCTTTTATTCTTTAATACATTTTTTTAGCGTTTTGTTTTCTGTAGAAAGTTTAACTAAGTTGAATATTTAGACATATATATTTTTATATTTTTAAAGTAACATTTATACTTATCAAACAAGAAAACCTTTTTACCTTTAAGTAAATTGTTTTAATTTGCTTACATCCCTAACAAATGTAAATACACCAGAAATTAAATAAGCATATCAAGCTAGTAAAACGATGCAAGTAATTAGAACATTTCTTAGTTAAAGCATTGCAATCAGAGAGCGCAAAGGCTGCAATATCTAGAACCATAGTTTTTCATTCTAGGAAAAAATCATATGCTTAGTAAAAAAAGTTTTAAATATTAACATGAGTTTCTGAAATTAATCTAGGTATACTATCTAAGAGAACACTTTAGAAATTAATCAATAGATCAATTTCGAAGATTTAATTTTGAATTCCAATCAACTCCACTTAATAGTTTTAATTTTATAAATTCTTAACATTAATGTCTAATAATGAATAATGAGATTGAGCGAAATATGAAAATGTTTTATTCTAGACAAATTGCTAAAAACAATGAAATGAAAAGACCAAGTAAAATAAGACATAATCTATTAAAAAATTAGTGAGAAAATTGGTGTAATTCTGGAAGAATACCGTGTTAAATTTCTTGAATTAATGACTGATAATGAATTATGAGACTGAGCGAAATATTAAAAAAAATGTTGTTTTGTTGAATTCTTAGTGAAGATGTTTTATTCTAGAAGAATTACTTAAAATAATGAAAGGAAAAGACTAAGTAAAATGAAACACAGTTTATTAAATAAAAATAATGAGAAAATGTTTGAAATTCAGGAAGATTGTTTTGTTAAATCTCTTGATTTAGTGAGTATTAATGAATTATGACACTGAGAGAAATATTTAAAAAATGGTTGGATAGTGAAGATGTTTTATTCTAGACGTATTGGTAAGAACAAAGAAAGGAAAAAGCCAAAATAAACTGATAAACAATCTATAAAATAAGATTAAATAAAAATAATGAAAAAAAATTTCAATTCTGGAAGAATATAGTGTTATAAATGAATTCACAGTAATGTTTCATTCTACATGAATTGACAAGAAATATGAAAGGAAAAATCCCAACTAAAATAATGTATGGTTTATTAAACAAAAAGTGGAGGAAAAAATTGGTGTAATTCTGGGAGTATAACAAAAGAAATCAAGAGATATTGAGACTTCCATTTTAATGGTACTCCACTAGGCAACAGTGCAGAAGAAGAACCATTATAATTTTCTTTTTTATTTCAAAAGTTCACCTTTCATGCCGCTGAACTCATTTCATCTCAAAATTATTATCCCCATATAGCTATTTCTGACGTCCCTAGAGAAAAACTTCTCCGACCAGAATGTCAATATTATCATCTTACATAAATCGGAGAGGTCTTCAATCGAAAGGTCAGCATTCCCTCGAGGGCTTTCCCAACCTGAAAGCTGCCCCAAATGCTATTTACGATTATTGGATTGGAAGGAACCAGATGTCGAAGTGAAAACGACATAAAATATTATCACTTCTTCAAAGCCTTTCGTTACCGAATTATCTGCCGTTGAGGTTATGCGAAAAAACCTTATCGAATGTGGAAATGGGCCCAGTAGCACTTTAAAAAAGAAACTACTGTTCGAGTGTGGAATCTTCACCCGAAATCCAGCTGCTTATCTCCCCTGCATCCCATAAATGGGTTGGGAAGACGTTTGACATATCTTGTTAGAGTAGTTCAGCTGCAATTCCTACGTGAGGTAATTTTACTAAAAAAAGAAACTAGTGCTTTTTTCGAATTGCTAGGCGAAATGGAAAAAAAAGTCCATCCCCACTCTTGTTGCAAGGATCAGAAGCCGCTTTTTAGAATTTTTTCAGCTTCTGTTGCCATAGTTAAGAAGGATTTGTTTTAATTGTTCAAATATTTGTTTTAATTGTTAACCCCTAGTAGCACACAAATATTGTACAATATTGATCAATATTCACAATATTGTTTCATATCATACAATATCACACGATATTGTACAATATTTTACAGCAGTATGTGCTATCTGGGAAGCTATTGCAACCAAGATAATACATTTTATCTAAAAATTAGGTTTTTTATTTCCTTTTTTCCAACAGCAGCTTGATTAATTCAAAGAAATAGAGTATATTTGTTACAAAATCCAATATTATACAAATTTTTCTGTGAAATTTTTTTGTCAAATCATTTATTCATACTAATACAATATTGATATTATGTGCCAATGTGACTATTACGTAATAATGCCCCTAATATATTTAAAGCAAGAAAACGATTTATAAAGGCCATTTAAAAAATCCTTACGAATTTAAACAAAAACAACAGCAACAGACATGTTTACTACTTTCTTATAAGAAGAAACAAGTAAAAAGTCTTATAATTATTGATTTCTTTCTTTCACTACGATATAATATGGTATAGTAGGCATAGTATAGGTAAGATATAGTAAGGTATGTATATAGTTTAATCATATGAACTATATACATAATCGCCATATTTTGCCTGGTAAAGTTTCGACTTTTAAAGGAGAATTGATTAAAATTGGTATTTTCATATAAAAAAGAAGCTAAATGTTCTGCAGATGCTAAGTTTGAAACTTATGAATAGCAAGAGACTTTTTTGAAAGAAATATGATGCGTTTTTAACTATTAAAAGATAGGTTCTCATTAATTATTAAAAAAAAACCTTTTAGCACCTTTTAAAATTTTATATTGGGAAAAAGTTAAAAGCAGAAAGTCTGAAAATCGATATGGGATTTGGAACTCATAGTATGAAATGTAGAATGATTAATCGACTGTCATTTTTATTTTTATTTTCCTTAATTAATTTCCATTTCAAAGCAGTGCTAAATAAATTTAAAAATCAAAATTCTTGTTAAATGAAACATACTTTTGATGTAGATTAATCAGAAGATTTTTTAATAATTATGTTTTATTTGAAGATGCAGGGTTGCCATATTTTGAGTGATATACACTATATAATAGCTATACTATTTACACTATGCACTTATTCATAGATAAGTTTTTTCATAGATACAATAAAAGCTTTACATTTTATATATAAATAAAATTATCGAAAAGTAATTAAAAGCTTATTTGACTAATTAAACTTATTAATATTTATATTATTATATTATATATTATTATATTATATTATATATTATTATATTATGTTATATATTATTATATTATATTAT
>JAOUZG010038069.1:2393476-2407073 GCA_026289955.1 Argiope argentata | reverse complement strand
CACACACACACACACACACACACACACACACACACACACACACACACCGCTGCTGATTTCATATTAAATGTTTGTTTTCATCCTGTTGCATGACTTGTTACTGACAACCGTGATCCACTTATCTCTGATTTGAAGAAAGAAAATATTTCTATCACTAAACTATAAACTAAGGCATCATTATTAGCTAATATTTGCAATTAAAGCGATACATAGTGAGTGATATAGCTGAATTGAAACAGACTCACGCGTTTCAAATAACGCGAGATCAAAAAATTCAATAATTCTGTGACAATAAGCACAAGGGTCCGTGTCATTTACATATGCCCCCATGAAAAGTTCACCTTTAAGTAAAAGATATGTAAGAGATTGATACCTACGATCAAAAGCATTGAGAAGAGAGTTGGTTTTCTCATCGGATGCATTAAGAGGCAAACAAGTAATTTCTGCTTTCATGCTCTGTTTGTGTCTATCATAGTTTAAAGCATCTTTAAAGTTCAAATAAGCTCTGCCCTTTTTTGCATCAGAATGCAGCAAGACAGGATTGGATACGTTATGCAATCAAGAAAAATATGCAGATAATGCTTAAATGAGTCGTTCAACTGAAACAGATCTTAAGTTCAGGCGTTGGAAGCATCACAAGAAAGACGTAAGCAATCTCTAAATGGGGAACACAAGCACATTGGCAACTTGATTCTTACATTTGCCATAAAAATTATATAAAAGGACAGTGACTCTCCAACAGATTCGAATCAAGCTGGTTTGTTATCGGACGATTCAAGTGGCAAACAAATAACTTCTGATAGAAAGACATCTTCAGAATTTGCCGCAAGCCTTGCTAAAGAACTTTATTTCGAGTAATAGCTTTTGGGTTTCGAAATCAAGTTAATAAGCTACTGGGGTAGATGTATGAGTATGACTTTTTGGAAGCAATAATTTTTTCGGTCAGTTCATACTTACTGAGGTTAAAAAACGTCACGTTCTTTTTTAACCCTTAGTCACGTGTTTTAAAAACGAACATACTTCAGGAGTTGAATTTTATTTCAGAATGATATTTGTAGACGAATGTGACTTGTAGACGATTTATTATTCGATAATAAATAAATTCTCTTTTAATTCTTAATATCATACCAGTAATCTATATTCCAAATTATGAACATGATTTATAAATAAAATAAAAATAGAACATAATTCATAAATATATGCAAATAAATATTGAATAAAAATGTTTACTTTTAATGTTCTTTAAAGTAAGCTTAAAATAAGTGATATAAAAGACAACTTTTTAAAATCAATTCCTACTTAAGTTAACAAAGAAAATTTTTATTAAATAATTGCAATTAATATAAATATGAGGGAATCCCAATTATAAACGGTAAAATAGAAAGTGAATTTCCTGGCAAATTCCATTTTCCTTTCTATATATGGTGTTCGAACTCGCAGTTTAAGGAATGTGAATTCAACACCACACCAACCAAACTATCCCGGCCTGACAGCTACACTTACTTTAAATAATGGATCAAAAAATTATACTAGCGTTTCATTTTCAACGCTAATTGAGGATTTAAAGTCAATTGTGACAACGCAAAATGCGTGATTTCTCTACACCAGTTGGGGAACGCAAAACTTATAAGAAATTTTTAAATTTCTTTATTCTGTATTATTTTAATTCGAAAGTACTTCAAAATGAATTGGAAAAATCAATTCATTAACAATGCTTAGTTTTAAATGCCACAAATATTATGAAAATAAACAGAATCGTTAAAAATAATCAACCGAAAACATGTTAAGCTTAACTTCATTAGTGCACGGAAAAAACAAATTGAATTTGTTACTTATTTTGAGGCAGGGAAACGAGGATTTTTAGCGAGAATGTTATTTTTTAAATAATTAAGGAAAAAATAATGAATTATTATTTTTAAAAAACAGTATTAATATCAAGTGTCATACACTAAAAGTTAAAAATTTTTTATTTGAACTTGATTGGATGAATGAAAAGTATTTTATTCACGTTCAAAATGTTTTGAGAAAACATTTCAAAATCTTTGTTTCGTGAACATAAATTTTGTGAGCATAAAGCGAACTAGGAAAGAGTTCCATTAATTAAGTATAAATTTTGTTTTCTTATACGAACTGGAAATGCATGTTCTTATTAGTTTTGAATTGATTCCGTTCTATTTTTCTTCTTCATCTGGATACTTGATGTAATCTTGGCTTGCAAAGAGGTAAGGAGGAAAGTGGGACACCATGTTTCATATTGTTGTAGCAATTTTCCGTGTACCATTAAGGAAGTAGGAGAATTTTTGAGAGGACGCCCCTGATCTAGTACAAAGACATATTGTCTCAAAAAATCTTTTTATTTTATCGATTTTTTTCAATTTTATGAATTACTGAATATTTTTAGTTATATTGAATACTAGTTACTCTGAGGAGTGATTAATCATATAAATTTTATGATAAGTCAAAATTTATTTAAAAGTTTCCTGTCTTATAATTTCTTGTATTAGAGACTTTTTTCATGCAAGAATTAAAAAAAAATGTTTCGAAAAATCTAATATTAATATAACAACAAAGTTGTTTGTTAGATTTGTATAAAATTCGCTATAAGAGTGAAAAAAGTCATAATTCATGTGATTCTGTGTTTCTAAGCCTAGTATTGTGAATTATCTCAATAAACAGACAAAAAAATGGCAAAACGACTAATAGAAAATTTTTTCCAAAAATTATCTAATTATTTTTTGTTTGTATTTCAATACAAAAGAAACATTTGAAGTCCACAATTAAATTTATTATGGACCTCATAAAATTGTTAAAGTTTTATTATTTCTTTAGATATCAATCTAGAATATAGGAATATCTCATCACAATATGACTTTTGAAAAATATTACAGTTAGTTACTTTAAAAAAGAAAAAAAATTCATTATGTACATCTGAAGAAAATCGATAGTGCATAGATTTCAGTTTTGATTTTCTATAGGTATTCTTTCTAAAATATACAGTTAAATATAATTACAATTAATTCTAATAAATTTTATATTTAAAAGCGATATTAATATTATATATTTGATACAGCAATATATTTTTGTATGAAATTCTGATATTTTACTTAAGAGTGGATTGTTATTAAAATATTTGATACAACAAACATAAAAACCCTTATAAAAATTGTATAATTTGATCAGATACAATGACTGGGATATTGATATAAAAAGCAATTCGCGACATACCGTCTCGTTTTCAGAAGCCAATAAAATGCCCGATAGATCATACACCTCAAAAGGGTGCTTAACTTCTAGTTAAGTAACCGACTCGTTGCCTTAAACTACCTCATGACCTTTCTTTAACCAAAAAATTATTAAGTTAGAATGCTTAAAAATTCTATCACGTATAGAATCCATCCTTTCACTTTTATGAATTTTTTTCTTCCCTCTTACGTTTCTCTCCTCCAAGGTGTCCCTGACACGTCAAAGGATCTAATTCTGATGATCCCGGTATCTGAAGTAAGAACATTTTTTTTTCTTGCCTTCACTTTTTCTTTCAAAAGGGAAAGTACAGGTTCGGAAAAATTAATGATCATCATTCGAGTTCATTGATATGTTAACATATTTTTTGAGTAGGTTACTCGTAATATACTTGAAATTATCCATCCAAGTTCAAGGTCGTCCGCATGACACATAATGATCTTCGGGAGCAAGTTTTTCGACTCCGATAATTCACCTTTAAATATATCATTATAATTTACTGTAATGTAAAATTTCATCCATTTTTTTAAAATTAATATTCATTACGTTCATGAAACTTCCATTGCATAACTATGGATATAATTAATGGAAAAAGGATTTTTCAATTTCTAAATATTAAGTTTAAAAAAAACATCAAAAGGAATTTATTAATAGATAATATGTGAAGCTTCCACGCTTATCCACTATGCATTGATTGGGTTTTTTTTAAAAATATTATATATCTAACATTGATTTGCCCAATTTCTGAAAAAATAATTCTATTATATAATGGCACGAATTTTTTGAGGATTTCTTTCCAAACTTACAGATAAAATATAATTACAATTTATTTGAATTAATCGTAATTATATATTATCTGTATACTTTAGAAGGAGTCCCTATTGAAAATCAATGCATAATTTCTTCAGATGTATATAATGAAGTTTTTTGTACTGTTAAAATAACTAACTTTAATATTTTTCAAAATTCATGTTGTTATGAGATATTATGATGATAATGCGTCCGCTTTTTACCACTGAAAGAGGGGAGCTGTTGCTTCTGAGGGTAGGGACCCCTGAGTACCCGAGGGAGAAGCCTGACTTCTAGCTCATTTGAGGATGAACCCTCCCCACGCTTGCACAGCCCCTTTTTATAGGGGGGTGCATTTACACATCTCACAGATAGAACACAGAAGAACAACTATGCCCTAACTGGGACTCACAGAACACGAGGAAGCTGTGCTACCTGTGTGCCAGAAAGCTGGCATGAGAAATTTTATATATAACATGTATTCCAGATTTATATCTAAACAAATAGTAAAATTTTAGCCTTTAAGCGACAATACATTTAATTATGAGCCACAAAAGTTTCTTCTTTACTGAAATACAAACAATTTTTCAAAAATTATTGAATAATTTTTGGAAAAAATGTGCTATTAGTCGTTTTTCCAAATTTTTTGTCTGTTTATTGAGATATTATCTCCAAAAACTTTACTTTTTTTTCTATTAAATGTGAATCATATTTCTAGTAAATAATGTCCCTTGTAATAGCATACGGATAACGTATCTTCCCGGAACATAATCTCTATGATGTGGGAAATTCTAAGTAACGTACCATTTGAATTAACTTTTCTCTAGAATAATTAACAAAACACTTTAATAATTAGGATTTTTTTGTGATAAAATAAGAATAATGAGTTTTTGATGCCTGTGATATTTTTGTTTCCTGGTATACGAAGTGAAGAGAGAATAATCTAATCATAAAAAAAACATCAAACTTCAGGTTTTGGACGAGTTTTTAAACTCACTGATTTTGAAAACTACTTTTAGCATTATGTCTCTTTGTCCGTTTGTAAACTCGATAATTCAAAAGCGATATATGCCCCCCCCCCCCCAAAAAAATGGGTATATTTCTTAACACGAAATTTGTAGTTATCTGTCAAATTTTGGGTGAAATTCATTCAAAAAATGTCTGCCTGCTTGTAATCTAATTGTAAATTAACAGGGTAAATGCAAAACGAAGAGATCTAGATAAATAAGTTTTAGCACTCTGATTTAACATCTAATGTGTACATATCTATAATATACTCATGTTTATAAATTAAGGATAATACAAGTTCAGGAAAAGAAAGAGTTAAATGTCAAACAGATGTGACTTATTTGTAAAGCATATTTTTAAAACTAAAGATAAAGAGCAAAAAAGGTGCTATATGTTTGATATCATTAATAAAAATTGCGATTTTTTGTTCCCTGGAGCAAATTACAAAAAAAAAAAATTCTATTCACAAAAACCAATATTACATGGTTAGTATGATGGTTAATACATACTATGCGTCCCAGACAATGCAATACAATCCGTACAACGGCCGGGCATGCCGTGTATGAAATTATCAATTTGATCTTGGAGATTATTATAACACTCATCAAGCAATGATCTCAGAAGTTCCGATAGACATGTAGGAAATGGTTGACGGGCTGAAACTAGTCGGCCAAGCATGTCCTACACATGCTCTATTGGATTCGATTCCGATGAGAATTCTTGTCAGTCCATATAGGTGATATATCCTCAGATCTAAGGCATTCGTTTACAATGTTTGCAAGGCAAGGACTGGTGCTATCATTAATAAACAAGAATTTTGTACCCATGGCGCCCTGAAACAAACGTACATGTTGTTCCAGAATGACGTAGCGATAGATTTGACCTATCATGGTTCCAATCTGAACATGCAAGTCAGCTCTGAAACGCAGAATAATTCATCTCCAAACGAGCAATCCCTCACCAATGTAACGATGCCGTTCAATGATATTCTTTTGGTGGTAATGTGTATTTGACGTTCTTCACTTGAAAACTCTGCGACAATCAGACAGCAAAGCTAATTATGGACTCATCGGAAAACGTTACACAAACCCACTGTTTCGGTGCCCACAATGCATGCTCTCTACTCCAGGATAACCGCAGGAGACAATAAGTTGTAGAAAGTGGAACACATCTGACAGTAGACAGCATACAGACCAATCTGCCCCAAACGTCTGCAAACAGTCTGCCTTGAAGCTGTTGTACAAGTGACTGGTGAGACAGGTTTGATGCTGTGCTCCGTCTGTTTCATTTGAAAGTAACTACCAAATATCAGTCCTCATTCGGCGATATAACTTGGGAGAGACCTGTACTATTCACATTACGATTATCTTAGAATCGTTGACAAAGCCTGGAGATGACACTCTGTGCGATACCAATACTACCAGCCACTTCTTCTTCTTCTCTTCCATTTCGAATACTTCCAGCTGGGTTTGCTCACATTCCAGACGGACGATATTTCCTTCACTTAAAAAATCATCCAAATTTGTCCTTTGTGTCATAACTATGCAGTTATTACATTGAAGGGCTTACAAAGCGTTTGCGAACAAGTTTGCATGTATTTCTTATGTATCACTCTCATCAATGTGATGCATTACCGGTGTCATCTGGTGGCTCCCTGCAATTTACATGTGATTTTTGAAGATGTGTGTAGTCATTTTACTGGTGATATATGTATTTTAGAGTTCGATTTCTGTGTGATTCTCGAATATCCTTAATTATGGACAAGAGTGTTTGTGGAATCTAATCTGTTGAGGGTTTGACTTTCATAAGCATATAAACACTTGCACTTTCATAAGCATATAAACACTTTAACTTAGAAATGCAATAATTGAAACACAAGAAATTTGGCTACAATTATAGTTCTATGTCAAAATTTAGTTTTCAATAAGTTGAAAAATAGTGTCTAGAACATAAATTTGATTTTTAAGCACTAAGCTAGAATTTAAACTCCAAGGATCATGCAATAATTTCAGTAAAACGGCTAATTAAGAGTTCAAGTGGAAGCAGATTGATCATCGGCCCTAAAGCCCGGACATATCGCCCTGAGATTTTCATGCGTTTAATCCCTTGGAAAAGCATTTGAAAGGAAAGTGCTTCTACTCGGAAGGCGAACTCAAGGCCGTTGTGAGGACTGAGTCTTGTCTCAGTCACAGGAATTCTGGGAACAAGGAATCTTTCGGCTCGTTAAACAATGTGTTCAGGACTGTGGTGTATACTTTGAATAATGCCTTCGTTTATACCCACAGTGACCACATAAGATGTTTTTCAAACAAATTTTAAGTAGAAAGAAATGTTTTAAGGCTTCGCTTTTGGTAATCGTGATATAAAAGAGAAATGAGTTGTCATTTGCAGATATTTCCAAAATTAAAACAACATTTCTATATAAGATGCTCGATCTAATCATGACCCAATAATTTTCAATCCAATACAGGTAAACATTTATTACGGATAGGAAACTATTCTTAACATAACATTAAAAATCATATTTTTATGTTGCTTGAATCGATAAATTTATTAATAAAAAAAACTTTAAAGTTACCTGATGATTTTAACAAACTTTTTTTATTGTATATTTTTCTAAATATTCTTGTCGTAATAAAGGCAAAAAAATATAAATTTTTCTAATTTTGAATATTTCTAGAGAATTAAAGTATCAAATCATATTTTAGCGATTTGAATATTAGGATTTAGAGATCCTTTAGAGTCTTATGAAAATTCAATTTAAGTTTTAATGTGTTATAAAGTATTTTTCTTCAATCAATCGAAGTGAGAACGTATTATTAATGCTTCGAAATTATTTTTGCAAAGTAATATTCACATTAGTATTAATTTTATTAGCTTATTTTTTTCTAATCCTTATTCTTTATTCATTTTTTTAACTTTATTTATAGAATAACTCTTGATATGTCTAAAAAGGGTTTTTTCTTTCACATTTTATTCCCTTTGAATGAATGGACTTCTTGGGAAGTAACAATCTATTTCTAGGATATTCCTAATAATATTTTGCAACTCTGTTAATTCGCTAAATAAATAATTTTATAGAAGCAACAATCCATTTCTAGAATATTTCTAATAATATTTTGCACCTCTGTTAATTCTCAAAATAAATAATTTTATACAATGCAATTATAAAAACATTCAATGAAGGAGTCTAAAATTCATTCGATGGTTATTTTTCTTTTAAATCTGACTATTGCTATTTGGCAGTAAGTAATACTAACGATTTCTGTATCACGTTCATAAGTATTTTATATATAAAGATGTTATCAAGTATAATGATTCTAACATAAATGGAAAGTTGTACTTAATGAATTAATTGAAGTTCAGGACAGTAAAAAACATCATGAAATAAAATTTCAACACGAGAAATAAGTAAAATTCCCAAAGAAAATATTGATCAAAATCTTATAATTTATTTGAGCCACTTAAAGAACTGAAGTAATAGTTGTAGGACTCTCAATAGATGCCAAGTTTGAATTGATGTAGGCATTTTTCTTCTCCAACATGAAACACCATGTTTAAGTTTACAAGTCAGAGACAGATTTTGAAAAATGAAATGTATAGAATATTTTATGCAAAACACAAACTTTTTATTTATGAATGAGAAAGTATGAAAAATATTAATAGAAAAAAATGTAAACTGTTTGTGAGTACTTTATGCTCATAGTTTCACTAACCTTGAACAATTAACCTAGGTCAAAATTCATGGACATAAAAATTCATTCTTAACGTTTTTGTGCCTAATACGCTCCGGCTATGTATTACGTTGAGTGGAAGATCCCTTTTCAAACAAACGATAACGAATGATTTGTCATAAAAAAAATTATAATTTTGAAAGACATTAATTGCATAAAAAGCACTTTGCTGTTTTTGGACCTGTTCTACTTTCATAGTCTTCAAAACGACACTTATATGCTTCTGAAGGCTATTGTTATAAATGCATTTCATGGTAAAGGTCTGGATCTTGGAAGAGTGCAGTCGAGCTGTCTAACATTCACAAAATAATTAAAAAGAAATTTCAAACGCCATAAGATTTGATTAATTGAGTGAATATCTTTTATTCCTATTATGAGTAATCATTTAATAAATATAGCTTAAAACTTGTAAAAGGAAACTTGTTTGCCTGAAGAATTCGGAGAAAGAATTGATTTTACCTATATAACATAAAAAAATGATATATCATTTGACACAATAATTGAGCATCTATAACTGATGTCATCCCAAGCAAGATGTATGATTTATTCAAAATACAAGGTTTTAATTTGTTAACATTTATTTAAATTTACTGATGCATGCCAAATATACGTTCCTTCTGTTTTTTTTATAATATTCTTAAGACTGAATAATCCAATTAATATGCATTTGCTTTTATGCATATTATTTTGTTATCTAAATCCCTTAATTTGAGAAACTGCTTCTAAAATTAATATTTTGGCTGATAAAGAGTGTTGTTGTTTCTTATGGCACTTGCCTTGAAAAGGAGGGCTGAGGTAGTCAGCGATTCAAGGCTAATCAGCCTCTCTTGGTTTTGAAGTTGCGCCAACTAGGGCCAAGAGTACGACTTTGGCAACTCACTCATCACATTTGCTTGCATAGCTGCTTTTTACAAGGGGGCACATTCACATACTTTACAGATAGAACACAAAAGAATAACCATGCTCGAACCTGGAATCGAGCCCGGGACTCCCAGATCATAGAATGCGACGCGCTACCCCTATGTCAGGACGCTGGCAAAGATAGTTGTTACTCCGTTTAGAAAGGGAAAGGCGGGGATAAATGGGTTTCAGTGAACTTCGTTTTATTTCTTCTCTTTTTTTCTTTAATATGAACAATTGTTCTGCAGTAAACCATTATTTTAAACCGATTTATAACATTAATATATATTTATCTTTTCCCATCAAATCAGATGTTATATTGATTTAATTACTTGAAAACAACTGGCACTTCGTCCATTAACTCTTGAGAAAGTGATTATTGTTTAAGAAATGCATATTTTTTACGATCTTTTATCAAAAGCTGATGCTTTTAAAAATAATTATATTTCCATTTTGATAATTCTTTGTTTCTTCTGTTGGAGGTGTCTGACTTTAAGCAGTCCTGATCCTTAGGTATCAAAACTTAATTTTCTTTCGATGTCGCATCTATTCTAATTCCCTTTTTTTGGAAAGGGATGGGGTGGGGTGGGTTCTTTTTCAGGGTTAACGATATTCACTGTGATGTTTCTGTAGATATAAAAATTCTATTTCTGCTGTCAGGTATTTTAAAGTAAATTTTATGTTATCTACTGAAAAAAAAAGATGATAAAAAAGAGCTTTGGGAATTTGCATTATTGGCTCTATATACAATGCATTTACTAAAGCCTTGAGGTTTTTTTTTCCATGAATTTAAAACAAGATTTTAGATATACTAAACCAGGTATATTTAACGCGTCGAGATTATTTACAGGGAAATTTGCTAATGCTGTGTTTTGTTTTGTAAAGAACATCGATTCTGTTATGTGCAGATTTGCTGCGTTCTTGCTAAATACGTTGCTTTGCAAATTTGGCAGTAAGTATTCATATTTTGAAAAAGCATGAAATATAGATACAGTGTTAGTTATACATTTGCAAATCTGCATATATTTAATACGAAAACCTTTTACAAATAATGTTAAAAATAGAATCATAAAAGGAGTACATGTAGTATTCCAAACTTTCCAAATGATACCATGATTTTCAAAATGCCTGAAAAAATTAAGTGCTTCTCACCTGATGTCCTCATCTTTGCTCGCATTGTTGGCAGGAGATACTAAAAAAGATTTTGTCATTGCAATTTTTACATAACTCAAAAGTTCATTGGATGTTTCTTGTAGACATAATAAGGATGGATAAGACATGCTTAACATTATGTCAACATAGGCAGAACCTCCATTAAAAGGCTCTGAAAAATCTGTTCTGTCGACGTTGCTGACATTATGGAGCCTTGTGACAATATGTTACTTGTCGTAATATACAGTCCGATGTGCATCCAATCTTTCGAGATTGCATTATGCAGCAAAAAGAATTGGTCTTGCCCTCTTTTGCGTTTCGAGACGTCATAATTTTGGAAATCCGTAATTTATATGTACTGTTCATAACTGTTTCCTGACTGATATTAAAAAATATCAATTTAAATATATGTATGATGTTTTATCAGACTAGAAAGGGTCAACACTAATATGTCTTTCCTTATTTGATCGATAATTATTCATTATCAAGTACAGTTTTGGGGATAAAAACATTAATTCCTATTTCTAAATGGCACATTAAGTAGCCTAATCAGATAGCCCAGAATTACTTTACAAGGTTGTCTCTTTTATTTTGCCTTCTTTTTTTTAACTACAGCTGCTTCTCTTTTATGGTTAAGTAAGCTGAATATGTGGTGGGTGGACTCAGAAAATAGTGAACACATATTTCTGCGTGCTGCGTTTTAACCCTTTATTATGTTGCCATCAATTTTTCAACTTCATTTTTTCAACCAATAGTATCGTTCCCTTGCAGAATAATCCCAGAGAACACAAGAGAAAAGTTTTAATTAATAGAAGTATCTTAATTGATTTAATTATTAACTAAATATTTTTCATTCTTACCTTTAGCTTATATTAACTTATTTCTATTTGGGGTATATTCTCCGCATTCTTTAGTATACCATCGGCAAAAATAGTCAGATTACGAAGGTATTAGCCAAATTGAAATGGTGCTTTTAAATACCGTCAGTAAATAAAGGGTTAACTGAATTTTTTGCTATTCCCAGTGCATAAAAAATAGAGTATTACAGAAAATATTAGTGTTTTATTTGACTGAGAACTCAGTTTGTTTCAAAACTTTGAAAAATTAAGCTATACATAATCTAAGAAATTCAAATTTTTACTTATTATTGTTAAAGAACTCCCTTTTTTATTATTGGACTAATAATTAAATTATAACTTACAATATCAAAAGGAGAACCAATTTTTTTTCCGAAAAAGGATACATAATTAGAGAAGCAAATTTGATTTAAAATGAAAAAAATATCTTTTGTGCTTTTGTTTAGTTTGGATAAGTGTGAGCAGCACTACTTATTTAAGGCATTCCTCTAAATTCTGAATCAAGGTCACATGACTAAAGCGTACTCTCTCTAAATGTACTGTATCTATGCATGGTGGATCTATTTATTTTGGATGCAATAATTCCGCATACACAGTGGATTTCCTCTGGAAAAGGATTTTGTGCCTTCAATCCTACAATCATAAAACAGAAATTTTGAGTGGAAATTTAAAAATTCATCCAATTTACTGTATTTTATCTGAAATGGTTCAATGATATTCAATAAATTGCGATTGTAATTTTTTGTTCGATAATTCGCTTCAAGGCATATTGCAAGTAGCTAGAAAATAAACTATTTACACTGTTCAAAAAACAATATCACCATTGTGATAATCTTATTTAAATAATTCGATAAAACGGACCAAATATCCTCAAAATGGTTTATATGAGTTTTTTTAGATATAAAAAATTGCTAAGTGATAATACATCCATTGATTCAATTCCTTACAAAGTTTTAATAGCTTACAGTACATTTGCTAGTGTATAAAATAATAATAATAATTAAAAAAAGAATAGCTTTAAATAGGGCGGGCAATATTACGTATAAAATACATCTTATACAACTGGTTTCACCTCAAATTGGCTGTAGCACTTTATAATGCTAAAGTAGTAATGCTATATGTAGTTTAGTTATATTAACGTCCCGTTGTAAAGCAAAACTAGGTTATTTAGGGACGGACCTCGTAATTTTGAACCACTATCGAATGACCAGGGTGACACCTAAGCTGTCCCCCCCCCGTATTCACACTGCAACACGCCAAAGGGAGGACGTTTCGCCATGACAAATTTAACGTGCAACTGACGCCCTTACACGAGGGTTCTTCTGTGGAATAGGGTCTCGAACTTAGGGTCTCGAAATGAAAATGTCCCGTATTATTTTAAATGATACAGCTTTTAAAAATAAAATATTAACAAAATGAATTTAATGTTGTATCATTCATGCATTTCATTTCTAATAAGCCTTGAACTGTTAAATTTATTTAAAAATTTAAATCTTAAACTTTTGATATAAAAAAAAGGATAATATCCATTTGTATGAAAATTTATGAATGTAATGAAAAGTAATAGAAATAATGATGCTGTCTAATAGATTAACAAGTAATATACACATTTTTTTAAATCAATTCCTTCTTTGAATATCAGGATATATTTAGGGAGTTAGGAAATTTTTCATTTTACTTACTTTTTATTAAATGATTAAAATTGTTGTTCTCGTGTTCCGCTTTTAAACGGATGGGAGAGTGCAGCAATAGCTTCTGAGGGTATGGACCCCTGAGCACCCGAATAACGATCACCTATGACTCAGTACCCCCAGTGGAATAACTCCCGACATGGAGAACTTTGCGACCAGGTTCGAACTCACAACAGAACGGATGCGAATTCATCTGTCTGCTTACCAGGCTATCCAGACTTAACAG
>JAOUZG010038069.1:2353493-2393076 GCA_026289955.1 Argiope argentata | reverse complement strand
ATAGCTAATCGTAGGAATGAAAAAATAATAAAAGATGCCGTTGATTATTTATTCATAACAAATTGTTGAGGAAATTCTTTAATTGCATAATCTTTTAAGATTCTGTTAAAGAATTCTATAAAATGAGATGAGTGTAACACGTATGATAGTAAATAAGATTCGAAAGACTATATTATTGAAAACTTACTCTTGAATAGCAACTCATGCATAAATTTCTGAATGAAACGCTTAGAAGAATAAATATCTATAGAAAATAACAATATCTTCACTAAGAGAAAATAATTTTTCATCGTTTGAAAAATTTTAAATCAACGAAGGAAACTTCATATCATACAAAGAACTCGATTCAAAAACGGTTCACTACCTAAATGCTACATCCTGGAGAAACGAATTTATCTATCGATTCAACTGTCACGTACAGGAATTCGTATATTCTAACGGCTGCAGCAATGTCAGGTTGAAATGAACGTGAATTTTCGTAATTGACCAGATAAAGTCAATGTACAAGAATATAACATCGATCGGGAGCAGCAGAGTTCACCACCTCTCAAGCTTAATTGCGTCAGGTTTTCTTTCTATGGAATTTCGAGATAAGGATTGAGACCTATGAGAGCAAAAGTAAAAGTTATAATCCATGATTTTTTTTTTGCGCTCAGAACTCAATATCCGAGTATTAAAAAAACGCAATTACCTTGAACCTGTTCAGATAAATGAGGGCAAACGGCAAGGCCAAGGCACCTGAGAACCCTGTTGAAGGTTAAACTGATTTTAGGCTATACTTCAATATACTTGAATATGAAAAATAAAAATATTAATATGAACTCTCTGTGGATAGAAAGGTCAAGGAAGATCTCTTGTAACTGTGTGGGAAAAGAATACTTTGTAAGGTCTCTCATTTTCTGTGAAAGTGATCAAAATAATAAAAGTATTTTGGACACAAATGAAAAGAATATTGAGACCCAAAGCAGCCAAATTTCTAACAAAAGTTATCCAGAAGAAGCTTATTTATTTTATTAATTAATTGGCATGCAATATTTTAAAGTTATTTATTACTTATTTATAAGTATAAAAAATTTATAACCATTTATTTGATTATTTTTATTTTGTGTTACCAAAAATTAACCTGGTTATTTAAATATTTCATAATAATGCAGGCGTTGGGAATTTTATCTGAATACCATTATTTTTAAGCTGTTTAATTTTCTTTATTATTATTTTTATTTATTACTTTAAGCATTATCCAGAATTTATCATTAAAAAATTAATATAAAAGATAAATTTACTGTAAATTGGCAGTGATGTGTCGAATTATGTTATGAAATTGAACGGAACTTTCGACAAGTTTATTTACAAATGGTGGTTTTGTGAGAACAAATATATTCTACAAATTTTACAAAGAATAAAAATATCAAAGATAGTCAATCAATTTTATATTTCCAACTGAATTTTTTTTCTGTATATCATACAGTTTTGGAAAAAGAATATGATAAATTAACTTTATTAAAATCAAAAGGGTATGAAAAAGAAAAGATTGAAAAGTGATTAAAGAAATGTCTTTCTTACAGTGGTGCAACTCGAGTGGGATAGGCAGGGTAAGGGTTCTGTGCATTATTACGAAAGGGCACACAATTTTAGAATAAGTCAGATAAATTTAATATTTTCATTTATTAAATTAAATAACTAATACTTCTTCCAAAGAAGATTTTTTCTATCAGTTTTTATTATTTCTATATATTTAGTCAATCGCAATTTATTCCAAAAATCAAACCATCTAAGTTTGATACGCAAATAAAAGCAAGTGATTCATGAGCATTTGAAATTATTTTTTGCTTGCAATATAAGTATAATATAATACTTATATTGTGAATAAATTTTTTGTGCAATATAAGTAAATAGTATTGAATGAAGTAAACTCCAATAAGACATAAATAAGCTTAAAAGTTCATATTAATATTTTAAAAATTACTGAATTTAGATATTTTTTTCAAAAAATTCGAATCTCACTTTGAAATGAAAGGAATACAAGGAGTTAATATATACTATGTTTTAGAAAAAATATCAAGAAACATTTGGTTTTAAAATTTAATAAATGAAAATATTTTAAATTTTTATAAGAAGTATGTTTGTTTTGGAGATTAATCAAATTAAGTAATTAAAAAAAATAGTTGCTCCATTTATTGTTCTATGTTAAATGTTGTGAAATCATCTTTAGAAATACAGTCAAATACTATTAATTATGCTTATTCTCTAAATAATTTATGTACACTGAATAAATAGTACTTGAAAAACTTAATCTTGAAAGTAAAACTTAAGCATATGAACAGAGAGAGTGAGAGATAGATAAATAATATAAATTAGTAAGGTACAAAATTACTTAGTAACTTTTCATTGCTTAGGAATAAGTAAAAGGTTTGTTCAGAAAAGTTATGTGGATACAATAATCTTCTCCTAAAGATGAAAAACAAACATTTAAAAAATTTGATGAAGTGAGGAAAGATGTCTAATTTAAATTTCAACAAATGAAACTAGATTTCTAACAATAGTTTTATTTTTTGACATTAAATTACACCTATAAAAAACTTATTTTAAACTTTTTTTTGAAAATTTTATTCACTTATTTACGGATTTTATTTAATTAAAAAAAACTATTTCTTAAAAAGGGGGATGATGGAAACAACACATCTCACTAAAGAAAAAATCAATGAGTGTTTAAATTTTAAATTGATATTAGATAACTAAGTTTGTATGAAATAATATGTTCAGAAGTTATTCCTAAATTTTGATGATTAATGAAAACTAATTCAAGCGTCGAATAATTGATTTGAAACGCACATTTTCATCTTTCAAAATAAGTTAATTTTAAGTAAGTTAAGCAAAGAAATTATCAAGTTTGTCAATTTTTATTACTACAGTTTTGATCTATCATAAGCAACGGAGAGATTTCTTTTTAGTATTAATAGATAGAATTGCAAACAAACATGACAAGCGTCTCCTTTATCTGAAAAGTAACTTGATGCTGAATCACAACATTGGTGATGAATATTTTTAAAAATCATTCATCATCATTCTAATATTAAATTAAATCGTTTCAAAAAATTTTAAATGAAATTTTGAATTTCTTGCCCTGGAAATGTTTGATATCTTGATACTTAAACCATTAAATTATTTAAATAATAGGTTTGTTGATGTCACCTGTACTAGTGCTCTTAGATGTATTTTGTTTCTTCTGATATAATCACATATAAAGCAAATTTCGATTTATCTGTCATTATATATTAATATATAATTTCGAATACTTTTGATATTAACGATATTTTTACTAACGATTGCTCTCTGAATAGATTAATTAATCAATCTGTTTGAATAAATAAGTTGAATTTGGCATCTTGTAGCCACATTGATTTAAATATGTTTTATGAATAATTATTAAGGCTTAAATTCAACTCTCACACATGCATAACTAATTTTCTGGAAGAAAATGAGAATTGTTGCATAAAAGAAATTGGGAAAAGGCGCTATTTTGGTGTTTTCTCTGGCCGTCATTTTATGTAGGTAGGCCTCTGCTAGCTTCGCACAGCCTTTAATGTCTTTAATTAAAGAAAACATCAGTAAAGCGAAATAATATTTATTAAAATCTTATCCCCTGATATTGTAAGGAAGACTCCAGATGCAAATTAAAAAAAGATGTCTCGAGATCTATTCATTTTATACGAAACTGTTTGCTTGGTTTTAGTTAATATTTCAGGTCTGAGACGTTCTGCGTTGAGGATTGTTCCAAATGATTAAGTGGAAGTCATTACGAAAAGTACGGAAAAATAGAAAATATGGACCGCGAATGGAAAACGCAAATTGTTTAAACTATTATTTAATTTTTATTGGATCTCATAGATTATACCGGGTGTCCAAAAAGTTCCCGTACTCCAAATTTAAAAAAATCGTTGTCCTTGATTTTTTTTCAAGTATATTAAATTTTGCCATACGAGTAATGAAACCATGGACACGCTTGAAGCTTTTTTCGGCAATCGACTTATCTCAAAAATTATTTGGCCACCTCGATCCCCTGATCTGACCATCCCGGACTTTTTTCTGTAGGGATATTTAAAGGGAAAAATTTATGAAGGTGATCCTCAAACAATAGATGATTTGAAAATCGCAATTGCCCAAAGGATACAAGAAATCACTCCTGGCATGTTAAAACGCGTTTCGAAAAACATGTGCGAAAGAGTTCAGCTTTGTCTCCAAGGAAGGGATGGACATTTTGAACATTTATAATAAATGCAAGTTCAGTATTTTTTCCTTAGTTATGTTAAAAGTGCTTTTTATCATTGGCATAAAAATAATTATTTTTAAACTTGCTGTTTTTGCAAAATAAATTCGCAATTCAGCAGTGCGGGAACTTTTTGGACACCCTGTATTTTTTCATTCACTTCTTATTTAATTAAATATAGATTTTCAAATATATTAATTGTGAACAGTGATCCTTATTTGAAGTACGTAGTATTAAATACTTTAACTACCTTAACAGTATATATATGTCATATTTGCAACTAAAAACAACATTTTTTTACTTATAAATAAATATTAAATTATTCTCATAGGTTTTAATTTAATTTAAATCTTACATGGCATCGCAATCATATCATTTGTTGAATTTGATTCTATTCTTATTCTTACTCGAAACAAAACCTTAACACATTTCGAATGTAAGAGGCTCCATGCGTTATTTGATCATCAAATTTTTTTTATCGCCTTTAAAGTAAGTTCTATTTAAAGCAAAATATTTGTGTCACAGAATAGCTAAATAATCGAGAAAAAAAACTGTAATTTTCTTATATAGTTTTCCATTCTTTTGGTGACAATCAAAAAAGAATTGATCCATTGTTAGCAAAAAATATTGATCAAACACTATATAAGCCAATTATGATCCTGAGGGACTTATTTCTCTTTCCCAAAATAAAATTACCATTTCACAGAGGAATTTTTGAGTCTATTAAAATATTAAGCAAAATTCAATGAAGGAATTAAAGGTTGAATTAGAAAGTACCATCAAAATTTGTAGGATATTAGAGGACACATGAATTTTTGTTTCAAATGTATCTGGCTTGAAGGTTACAAATAAATTTTGATGACTAAATAAATATTTTTCATGTTTTATTGAACCTTCTAGTTTGCTTTTTTCATAGCAGCCATTACATCTTCAGTTTTAAAATTATGTTTTGGTTTTGACTTCGATGAGATTAAGAATAGCATCTGATGCATCTATGCTTCAAATAATTTTTTAAACGTTTAGAATCTATTTGGAGTTATAATGTCTACAATTGTTTTTATGAATTTAATAATTTTTTACACTTTGATGCACACATGACCTACGGGTAGAAAAGATAAGGAATTACAGTACGAAATGCAACTATAAAAATCATTGTTCATATTTAATAAATGAGAATATTTATTTTTAATGAAGCTAATAACGAAACAAATTAATTATTAATTGCAAATCTAAATAAATTCATTAATTTAGTTGATAAGATCCAATGAAATTTCATATAAGGCTGACATAATTTAATTTGCATTTACTACACACGTATAACGATTTTAAGGTTTCATATTAGAATTAGACATGCTTATATAGTTATCGCTTGGTTATACAATTTATATTCAATATTTGGAAAAAAACGTTTTTATGACAGCCTAAACCTTTAATTTAATTGGAAATCTTTTTTTTTCAGAGCTTTTATGCAGGCATTATATATGAATTTGAGATTTAAATATAATGCCTGCATAAATATAATGCTTGCACCAAGAACAATATTTTCTCTAGAACCATCTGCTAAGATTTATATTCTTTATAAAGAGACATGAAGATAGCAATTCTTGCATTTTTTCCTGAAATTTGAAGCGTAATATTTTACCTTTACAGGACTTATTTTCCCGTTTTTTTACCATTGAAAAAATTTGGAATCGAGCAATCTTGAATAAAAATTCTCTTCAATAAATATTTATCTAAACTTTGAAACTCGATACAATTGATTTCAAAATGTGAGCCAGAATGCTTTTTCTTTTTTTCTTCGCCCATCTCTGATATTTCAATTCTAGAGCGGTTAGAGAGGAGATAAAATTACTTCATTCAAGATTGATCAGCAGCATCATACTAAAAAATATAAAACTGCATCGAAATCAGACTAGACAAAATCATTTAAATGATTAATGATCAAAAGAAAATCTATATTAAAGTGTATGGCTGTGTTCGAAATGGAAGTTTTGAATACACCGTGAGATAGTTATATTTTTGAATCTCTGATTTAAAACAGATTTAAAAAATGAAACCTCTATGAAATCGAAATATATTATTTAAATATCAAAAGTATTCAATAATGGAAATAAATGAGGAGGAAAAAGGATAAAAAGGTGACAAAAAATAACCTTTATAAGTTTAAAGTGTAAAAACCTTTTTATTTAAAAGTTTATCAATGCATTTTTTAAAATTTGCATGAAATTAAAAAAAAAGAACAGATTGCTTATTATCTTAGTTCAGTAACTATAATATGCGACTTATTGAAATAGATTGAACAAAAAATATGCATTTGATTATTATATTTTAGTTTATGATATTTTTTTGTTAGTAAATTCTACCAAAACTTAGAATTTGATAAAGTAACATTTAAAGATGCAAAATAGCAAAATTAAAGCGAATGTTGTGTGAATATCATAAAACAACTCAAGTTCCCTAATTCAAAAATTAAGAACTCTGAATAAAAAAATATAATATTTTGACTTTTCCGATGTAGTAATCTAATTTACTAAAAAGTATTTTGAAAACTTGATTCAAGATTAATTCAGAAAAGGAGAAAATTGAAATGCAGCAGAAGCAGGAAAATATTGAAAGCAAATAGATAATTATATTCTATTAAATATGTAGAAGTATATTGAATTTTACTTTTGTGAAATTTAAGTATTGGTAAATCTGGGCATTTTTAATATTTCTAAGTTCCATTTGATTGAAATGAAGGAAGACTTGTCGGTTTTATATAAATTATGCAAAGCAATTAGAGGGTGGAGAAAATATTGAGCTCAGCCTGAGGCATTCATATAATATACTATTTAAAAAAAATAAGAGCAATTGGATTAAAAAGGAAAAAATAATGTTTTACAAATTTGAGATTATACAGATTTTTATCTAGAACATTGAAAAATTATGAAGTTTTGATAAGGAAATTAAATAGAATTATATTTATACCTTTAATCATCATGCAAACATTTGGTAGATGTTGAATTCACCATAATAGGAAATACAATGTCTGAACAACATATTTTGATTAATTGGCTTCCTGTAAGTCATCGGTAATTTAGAAGCAGGACAAGCCCAGCTGCTTACTTTAAAAGTTTGACAGTTTTTTTAAATGAAATAGCAAGTTATGAAGTAAATATTTGGAGGATCAAGCTTTCAAATCTAAGATTGGTAAAATAGATTATTTAGCAAATAAAATAAAGGCAAGAAAAGGCCATAAAAGGCTGAAGAATATTAAGAGAGATACACTTCATTAAAACAGAATCGCCTGAGAGTTACTTGCTCCAACATTTCACTTATTTGTAACCAAAATGTTAGTGAATTTCGAAACAAAAATTTGTGTTTTTTGTGATAAATAGTCATTTTATTATTTTCAGAAGTGGGACATAATATACGTTTCTGAAGACGGCAAAAGAAATAGATCAATATTCTCTTCTCGGATGTGACTATTTAATTGTATATCATAGAAGTAAATGAGCTACGCGTTGGAAAAATGGAACATTAGAAATGAATAAACAGATGCCTCTGATTTGAAGAAGAGAGAGAAGGCTCTTTGAGCATGTCTTTAGAACGTATAATCAAAAAATATAAAGTATTTGCAATTGAAAATGAGACCTTTGCTGTAGTAGCAATTATGGCAATTATCAAATTCAACATTTTAAACAAGTTAAAACTTGGGGGGAAATCCATGCTATAAATAAAAGTTTATTTTGCCTTGAAGAGTTTCTCGTGTAGTTCTTTATTTATTTAAGCATACTATAGGATCTTTATTCAAATGCATAAGCTGTCGATAAAAAGACAGGATAATCGTTTTTCAAGAACTGATTTTTAAAGAGTTTCTCTGGATCATTGTTAGATTTTTCTTCTAGGTCAAATGCATGCTCAAACTGTGTGAAATTAATGCATGCTTCACTAATATCTTCCAGTAACTTATAATAATAATTTGACATTAATAACTCACTCTTTTATCGAATTTCGGTCATTTTCCATTTTTATTAACTTATAAGAAAATCTAAAATTTAAAGCCATCAAATTTGGAATGTTCTGCTTTTTTTTGAAAAGATTTGATGTATTTCGATATAATTTTTTTCAAAGATTTAGCATTTAATACAAAGATTTCAACATTGTCTCTGGGCTATTTTTTTTGTAATGATCTTAATTTTTCATACTCTTTTTTTCATGTGATTCTTGTATTGTTTTCCAATAATTAAAACTAAAAGTAAACACTTTTTTCACACAAAATAATTTACATAGTAAACAAAAGGAACATATTTTTGATTCCCAATGCATAATTTATTCTCTTTTTTTAAATCCTATTTTTACTTAGAAAAAATGCATATTAATTTGAAAATCTTAGCTATTCAGAATAAATAAGTTTCGGCCATGAAAATTCATTTCTTTCTTTCATTTTTTT
The DNA here is from genome assembly GCA_026289955.1 of Argiope argentata. Lineage (NCBI taxonomy): Eukaryota > Metazoa > Arthropoda > Arachnida > Araneae > Araneidae > Argiope > Argiope argentata. Next base: position 2,384,377 of record JAOUZG010038069.1, on the reverse strand, counting down.
ACCTCTGTTAAATGCTGTCATGTATTTTTTATAATACAATCTACAGGCTCAATTTTCAATATATTTTAAATTAGACACAGATTATTGTTAAAATGATAGAAACACCTTGGATTTATAAAGAATACTTTATTTGTAGAACCACCTTTGGCATGTAATACAACTTGGATTCGCCCAGGAATATATTCATACAAGTGTTGAATGGTGTTTAGAGGAATATTGTACCATTATTCCTGGAGATACTGTGAAAGTTATGGCTGGATGGTATCGATTACGTATTGAACGCTTTAACATAGATCATAATGGTTCAATTATATTGAGGTCGGTTGACTATGAGGATGAAGACAGATGTCTAACTTCATCCTCGTGTTCATCAAACCACGATGGGCAAGTTTCGCTGCCTGGATAGATACATTATCATCCTGGAAAATAACATTTCTTACAGGAAACAAAGATTGCATCATAGGATGGACCTGGTCAGTTAAAATTTCTCTATATTTCTACCCAGAGATCCTTTCCTTTAGGGTTACGTTTGGTTCAACAGAAAACCATGACATGGCTGTCCATATCATGATAGATCCATCTCCATGCTGCGCAGTTGGAAGGAGACAATCAGGATCATACGCTTGTGCAGATGGTCTCCAAAAATGCACCCATCCTGTTGTAGGAAAAAGTGTAAAATACGATTTATCAGACCATATCACTTTTATCTATTTATCAATAAACCAGGTTTTGTGAGTGCGACGCCACTGTGTTTGCCATTAACCTCTGTGAAGAATGGCTTGGGAATTGCTGCTCTGCCATAAATGATCTGATTATAAAGGTGCCTTCTGACCGTAAACATTGACACTAAAGAATCCAGATGGATGTAAAGCTCTGATGTCATTTTTGCTGCAGTTATTTGCTTTTTAGACATTACTATCCGATTCAATGCCCGTCGGCCTCTTTCTCTGAGCTTCTCTCTCTGCCCATTAATTTGCTTTGCTGAGCTTGTCAATCCGCGCTGTCCGTATGCTGTCATGACTTTAGACACCATACTGCTAAGAAACCCCTACAAATTGGGATGTTTGATCGCATTTCTTCCAGCTAGATGAGCTTCTACAGTTTGGTCTCTTTGAAAATCTGAGAGAGTCAATATTTTACGATTTTGAAAAAAAAAATCGAAGAATTCCATAACTTTAATAAAGTTAACACATACTACCAGATTATATACATTGATATTTAAAAAAAAACGGGTGCCTATTATTATATTTTAATATTTAAGAAGTGCATTAAAAATGTCACTTTTATTCACAGGTTTACACACATTATTTTTAAACCACCTGTATCTTATATTAACATCAGTTGATTTAATATTATATTTTTTTAGAGATTAGTTCAAGTTTCATCTGACGCTCTGAAATTAATTTAAAAATTTCAGATGTACAGTCATTCAAATATTAGTTCGGATTCTGCTTAATTATTATTAGTTTATCCATTTCAAATTTACCAGTAGCTGCAGCTGATATTGCAAATGATGAATCGCCATCTTTATGTCTTCTTGATGAAATTCCCTTAAAACTAAGAAATCAATAAAAAAAAAGAATATTTATTTCTAATTGAAAAATTAATCTTTTATTATATTACATTTTTTTTAGATATTTTAATATATGCGTTTCACTAGCATTGTGTAAATTCTTTTCTGTTAAAAATGTTTTCATAATATCAGTTCATGGAACTTAGAATGCATTACCAGGAAAGAATTAAAAAAAACTGGCATTGATCTTAAGCATGACCAAAGCCATTGTATCATCTATTAATCAAATTTGACTCAAAGTTGGAATTAAAAAAAACAACTTTATAAAATAATGAATAGTGTCAAATAATTCGCAAAAACAAAATATGATTAATTGAACAATAATAATTAAGGTAATAAAAATGATATAGAATTATTATATAAAAGAAAATTAATCGAGAACAAGAACGTTAAAATTCGATAACGAAAGTTCTAAAATCAGCTGAAACATACCATGTCTGGTAAATTACGACAGCAATCGATGTGTACATTGGTTAGCAGACGCCGTTTTATACTAGACACCGGGTGCTTTAGTCTAGACAGAACATTTGAGCCGATTCATGAATGCACATCATTCTCGTATATTCACAATATATTTTATTCACGATTTTTATAAATATTTTATAAAATAAGTGAGTTTAATAAAACACATAGAAATCTAAGTGAATTTAATGAAAAACGTAGGCCCTAAGTTTTTAATTATTATTAGCTAAATGTTAATAACCAATTATGACTTGGCAAAATGTTAATTTAATATTTCTTAATTAATAGAATTTGTATTTTTTGTGAATTTATTTAACGACAACAGTAAAGAAATTGTTTCAATTTTTTTGTCTACGGGTCTGCTTTTGCTCTGGGGCACTAGGGCAACTGCCTATTTTATATTATATTCAACATCAACTGCATCTGCCTAGACTGAATCTGCTATTGATTTAAACATTTTTCCATTTAAACATTTTTCCAAAACTGGAAATAATACCATTTTTTATTGTATCTTCACAGTAATTATAAACAAAATAAATATTATCTTCCAACTTTCCTTAAGAGTATAATTCGTAAAGATACAATAAAAATGGTATTATTTCCAGTTACCGGGTGTATTACAGATCCCAAACTATGCAGAGAGAACAGACTGATAATTAACAGTGCTCTCATATCAACAATCATGATTCTTGTTTGAAATGAAAAACTGAAATCTCTCTTCTCTTAATCATAAAGAAAGGTTTTTATTATTTTTAATAAAATGTGATTTCATGTTAAACACATCTGTTTTCCATCAAGAAAATAATTTCTTATATATTTATATATACAGTATGTCGATTTAAGTCCCTTTTCATACTCTTATTTTCAAAACAGCTGCTGATATATTCTTAAAAGTGGTGCCTAAGTGCAGCAAAGTAGTCATGCGTTAGAGAATGAAGCCACATACAGGCGCCACTTGGTGAAGAACTGCGGAGTTATCCTTCTTATCTCGAAAACAGAATGTTGAACAAATGCGCGCAAATGTCCTTAATGTGCTGTTTAAGGTACAGTAGTATTTGCGGAGGGGTTGCATATACTTGGTGTTTAAGGTATCCTCACAGGTGAAACTCCTATGGAGTCATATCTAGTGAGCATCTTTGAAACCGCTATATTTAATTATTTGGTTTCAGAATTCCTTGAAGAAGTTCTTCTTCTCTGTAGATGTCTTATGAGCAAGCGTACCGTGTTGTTGAAACCATAGATTTCTAAGATTAAATGACAGATTTTCCTCCAAATCGTGTATTACTTTCTGTAATAATCGCAAATATTGTGCACACGTAAGCATACCAATAAATTAGGCCGATTAGTTTGTTATTGTAATTTGCGCATAAAATGTTGATAGCGACATTATTTTTCTAAATCTATATATTGTCTAATTGTTTTATAAAGATAATAAGAACGAGAATGTAACCCTCGGAGTATCAACCAAAGGTTTTTTTTATTGAGGATCACAAGTGATATCCATGTTCCATATTACTGTGTCATGTTTCTCCCCAAAGATAATTATTTCTCCTCATTCAAGTTTCATGACGTCAGAGTGAAAGAAATCACAGAAAAATAAATGAGTGTTTCCTTTGTACAAGTGTGCCACTGTCTATGCTCCAACATATGCAATGGGAAATTCAAACAAGCATCCAAATGTGCATTGTCCAGTTATAACAATATACTTTTATTTAAGAAGTTTGAACAACTCACATAAAGGTATATTGTTATAACTAGGCTGAAGTACCAGAAAAACTGCTACACCAATATAATATCGTGTAGCCTACCCTACAATACGCAGAAGGGATGCAACATGGCGAGGCAGGGATTCATCTTATTTGTGAAGATATCCTCTATACAATTCACACTGCAAGGCAGTCCCCAAACCTATTGAAGCGCGAGGTGGTGGAGATCTCCTAAGAACACCACGTTGCAAAACATCTCAAATATTCTAGATAATGCTCATGACAGGGTAAACAGGTGGCCAAGAGAGGGAATAAAATTCAGAAGAGTGCTCATCGAGCCACTTGATAACTACTGCAGACCCGTGGGGTGGCCCATTATCCTGCTGGAGTTGTCCACGTTCGTCGGAATGCGTACAGGACATGAATGTATACAAATATGCTGAAAGGATCTTAATACACCGTTAACCTGTTAGAGTCTAAACTCTACCTTGTCTTTCAAGACCGAGTTTAAATGTATCAATGGCCCCCCATTTCATGCCAACTACATCCACCCCATACCATCACAAAACCTCCACCAGCTTGAACAGTTTTTCTTAGGCATGAGGGATCCATGGATTCATGAGGTTTCTCCACACTTGTACACAGCCATATTCCCTATACAATTTGAAACTGGGTTCATGAGATCTGACAATGTTTTTCTAATTATTAAGAGTTCAATGTCGGTGTTGGAGAGTTCAGGAATAGCGCAGATCTTTGTGCCGCTTAGTCTGCAATAGTACACGAAATGGTAAGCGGCTGCAAAAACCTATATAAATCAGGGTAGATTGCACAATGGGTAAGTTGGCATTTGTTAATGAACCCACATTCAAATCCGCAGCAATTTTAATAAGTATTGAACGTCTATTGCGTGTAACGATTCTTTTCAGCCATCGATGATTCCCTTCTGTAAAAACTTTTTCTTGCTGCACCGCTGTTCGAGATTTGAAGTTTTACTAGAAACCTGATATTCACGGTACACCTTAATATGGTCGAGAGCGAAAATCCAAACTTCATTGCTACTTCGGAAATTCTGTGTCTCACCTCAATGCCCCGACAAATTATACCCATTGAAAATTATTTAAATCTTGATAATCTGTCAACGTAACCTCCAAAAATCGATACAATAGTCTCCTCAGATACATGCTGTTTCAAACAGGTGCTGTCGTCCGTATCGCTTCCCTCTGATTGGGTTAGCACTTTTATTATTTGCATACGTACTATTGTGTTAGGTTTTTTTTTTGGCTCTTCAGTGTAGTTGTTTTTATTTTCATTCTTTGAGGTTTTGTCAATTCACAGTGTATAAAATCAGGAGAAAACAAATTTGCATTTTATCCAGTCCATTAATCGTATTAAAGTTCACAAGGTATCTTTTCATACTAAATAGATGATTTCCTATATCGGTATAAATTAGTCCCCCCCACCTTATCCTGTTTTCAAGATTGGAATGCTCATTCCACAGTTTTCCTCCAGGTGGCACCTTAATTGTTTTATTTAGTAGCGTATGGCTATTTTAGTACACCTAGCTACCACTTTTATGAATACAGTAAATTCGGAATATACATCCCGAAGTTAAGTGAGTGGCAAGGGACTTAAATGGGTATACTGTATATTGACTTTCTCAGACTTCTCAGGATCTAGTAGTTTCTCAAATTAAACATCAATAACCTACAGTATCACTTTAAAATTGCACTTTTTAATTTTTTTACTAACTGAATAAACCAAAATTTGACTTGGAATTCCATTTGTATCTAGAAGATAACAGCCTTAATTCATTGATTTAAATTGTTCCCCATAAAAGTATCCACATTTATAATATGAGAAAGTACAGACAGATGGTCAACCCTTAAATGGCTTAAGTTTTAAATTTATTAAGAATCTGTATTTTAGATACTAAACCTGTGCCTCAAATTTCATTTACCCTGCTCTTTGCGTTTTGGAGTTCACTTGTAATCGAACAACTAGATAGGCTGTTAATTTCCTTAAAAAAAACTGATAGATATTTACAAAGTTGATCATCAGTCGATATACGAAATTTCACAGGCCCAGCTCAGAACTCGTAATGCGAAATCCCAACGCCAGAGCTAGTTTACTGACACCAGTGTCAAAATGAGTTTACATGATGCCAAAAGTAAGTTTTTTTCCACCCAGAGAAGTCTAAAACATCAAGATTCGCCATAACTTATAGTTTGAATTATGTGTTCCGTTTTGATTAATATTTTATTGCTACTTTTGCTATTAATCTAAGATATACATATTTATATATACCAGTACAAATATTTGATTATTGGAGACAATGCAATAAAAAAGTTTGATAATTAAGACAAAAATGTATTTATTTAATTTTATGAGATATATTTTGAAAATTCAAGTTTTTCCCACAAAATTTATAACAATTCTTTCATACATCAACATTAATTAATAAAATATGTAACAATGTGCTAAATAAATCAAAAATGAAACCAAGAATTCAATAAATAAGCTTATTACCTAAGTATTTATAAATTTGCGACGGAGAAAGCTACTAGAAACACTCGACTCGCTATTTCTGAATATTGTTGTAGCTTATACGTTACTTAGATTTGACGCGTGGTAGAAAATTACCAGCTAACGGGATGTTCACTCACTAAAAATACAACATGGTATATACATAATATCTTTTTTTTCAGTGCAACACCATCTTTTTGAAAGGAAAAAGCTTAATACAGGTAAAGCTTAAAAACTTATGGGAGACTAATTATTAATTTTGTCAAATTATTATCACTTTTTCTAAATTATTTAGCAAGTTCATCTGCCCAATTCTTCAAATTTTATACAAAATTTGTTTTTCAAAATTCATTATCTAGATTCTGAATTATTAAATGCAAGTGAAAGGAAAATGCTTAGTTTTTAGGGGAGAAAACCAACAATTTAAAACGTTTTTTATTGAATATTCATTTTTTAAAAAATAAAAAGCAGTTCAGTAAGACTATTTTCTACTGAAAATAAAATTCTAGTAATAAAATCTCAATTATAGAGACTTATCTGTGTGTGAAATACGTCCTAACCAGATGACGTTAAAATTCGAATAATCTTTGCCAACAAAAGAGTTCCTGGATCATATATCAGACTATATCTTTTTGGCCCTAAATCTAATAAAGTTAACCCTTTCAGCACAATAATTTTAAAATGCTTAGTAAAAAAAATTAAGGGAAATTAGTGATAAGGGTCACCAAGAGCCCATTCACATTTAATTTTATCACATTTTCACTACTGGTATAAGATCCAGAAAGTCAGGGCAAATGTCCCCATCAGGTTTGAAAAGAAATGAAAATTAAGAAATTAAAATACCGCTGTGGCAAATGCCACCCGGAGGGCCAAAACGGTTAAGGAATACAAAGATAAACATGGTATATTATATAAATTAAACAAATTAAAAATTAATATAATAAATAATTTAAGTTAATAATTCTTCTATTATATTAAAAATGTGTATGCAAACATTTCGTTTTATTCGCTTTGTGATTGGTAGATAGCGAATCACCTGATCAATGACACTTCAATTCTGTTTTCCCAGTATTGTTGGGAATATTTAGAGACAAATTTTTTAACCTCGTAGTATGTATTTATACATTTTAACACGTAGTATGTATTTGAAGGTGATAGGGGTGCAAATAAGGAAAATAAAACTTTAATTAATATCAAATTAGAGCTTTATTTTCCTTATTCCTTTCATGGAAAAGCAAATGGATTTAAAGTAATACTGTTTGTTAATAATATTTTTAAACAAAATGTTTGTGACAAAACTAATATAGCATTCCAATTTTTTTTCTAAAAGCGAAGTTTTTTGTCACTCGGGTAAAATTCGTTCGAATATCTAAGCAGTACATGTGTTAACACATTGTTTTTTTTTACTTTATAATAAGACGCCCAATGATATCAAATAAAGGGAAAAAATGAAAATAATTTTAAACTTTAAATTTTTTATTTAATTAATTAATTTTTTTAAAGTTTCATATTTTAATTTTTTATTTCTGTAGTCTAAAATTTTAAAATTATCAACTATTTCCGAATTTTAATTAAAGCTAAAATATTTCTTTTTTTAATTGTTTTGGAATTCAAATTTTTTTGTTCTTCACATTTTTAAAACAGTTTGTTTCCATTTACCTTTGTTGTCTGGAGAGAGGGAATCAATTCCTTAAGAAATACCACAATCCCACTAACCAGAGGACATGAATGATTCCAGGACATCGGGACTGGCGAATGAAATCGAGCGGGTGAAGGAAAGTTCCTTGTTTATTTTTTAGAATTATTTAGAGCTGTTTTAATCCAATAAAATGATACGAGCAAACCCCAATCATTCCGATGTAAATACAGATCAGAATTAAATAAATTTATGAAGCTAAATTAGAAAATTTAAGTCTTGATGTACAAGACAAAATTAAATGGTATAAGAAAATATGCAACAAAAAATAATGTTATTTCATGGAACAAAAGAATGTTCTTACCCTTACTATCAACAATTTTCCCGATTCGCAATTTAAAGTGAAGCAAGTTATTTTACATTTTTAATGCAAAAATATACTTTATTTAATTTTTGTCACAAATTTAAAATTTACTCTGTAGGCAAAAATCATTATCTTTCCATATTATTTTGAAATTTACCGACATTTTAATGCTCTACTTAAAAGGCGTAATCAGTTCAATTCAAGTAACACATAATTCTAAGAAGTGACCAGAGCTTCAATTCCTAAGAAAGGTGATATAAATCAAAGTGAAGAAAAAAAAATCTAGAAAAAATTTCATTATCTCTAGAAGAAAATTTGTATCAAGGTCGGCTAAATAAATTCTGTTGTTTTCTCAAAAAAAAGTTAAGGAATTATACTTATTTGACGAATTCTATATTAGTTCCAAGCACATGGGCACGTGGAGAAACTACGACTCGTTCTGACTACAAGGACATGCAAGCTCGAATTTTCTTGGAAATACTTCCAAACCATAAGAAAAAAGAAAACTGCTTCCATATTTTTTAATCTCTTTAAGGTGGTTTTCCACGAAAAAACCTTTAAGTTTTAACATGTTGAATTTTAAAGCAACTTTTTTGTGAGCATCGGAAACTTTATCCATTTTGATAATTATGAATTTTTATAGCAAAACTTATTTATAACTTATTTTATTTTGAGCATAAAAGAGCTCCAATTTTAATTTTTATAGAAAATATGTGGAGAATTCTAACCGATAAAGTGCTTCAAACAGAATATAACGGCTCGGCATTCATTACCTTGTTATAATTTATGCTGAATTTCGGAAAAATGGCGAAAGCTAATATGTTTTTAAGGTTTCTGAACTTTAATTCCGTTAGTATCAAACCATTAAATCTTACTTGACTGGATTAAAATCACATTTGATGTTTTAAGATTGTGAAATTAGATGTTTTTAAGATTTTGGTATGTTTTAATCATACATTTACTCTTATGATTTTAGCAGACAGAAATCTGTTATATTTGGATAATTAATCAATAAGCTCCAAAACTTTCAGAGTTTCAATCCTTCAATATTTAATTAAATAATTTCGTGTGATTTAAATATTTGTCAAAATTAATCAATGTTTTGTTAGTTTTTTTCTTTATAAAATTTATCAAATGTTTCAAGGAAAATCGCATTTTAAAGGGGAACAAAATTTTTAATGCACTACCTCAATGTGTCAACAAAAAACGACGCTATGTTGAATAAATCTCTAAAAATCTTTGAAAATCGCACGTCCAATATGTCTCTTCCATACCAATGGAAATTCATTATATAATCATAAATATTTAATTTAACGGGATATTCCGTGATAATAGTCCTATCCATGAACATAATTGTTTGTACATGTATAAAACGCCAACGTACGTAGCACTGAATTCACACTTATCACTTATTATGGAATAGCAAGATTTAAACAAACTATCGTTCGAATTTCGTATTGTTTCATTGAACATTTTTATAACCGCATTGAATTTGAGAATAACTGCAAAAAAGGCTAAGAAATCTACGATTGCAAATGTCAAGTTATACTTTTATTTTCAGTTTTTCTAGCCGGAAAACAAAGTTTTGAAGCACGACCAATTTTCTGATATAAAAAAAAAAAACCCATCGTTTTTTTAAACATAGACGCATGCTTAATCTGATAGTTTCGTGATTGTTTCAAATGGGTTTATGACTTAAGTCGCTAGTTAATGACTTAAATTAATTAAGGCAATTTGTAAGAATTTAAGGAATGAATAATTTGAAAATCAAGTTGTAACTTTAGTTAGCGATAAATGTAACAACTTTCTGCATTGTTTTCTAAAAAGCTTAAAACCAAAAAAATTGATGCTTCAAAGGCGATAAGCCTATCTCAAGAGCGATAAGCCAATTTGTTGTCTACGTAATTTGAGGCTTCAAAAATCTTAAAACAAAACAACCATGTTCTCACATGATAATAAAATTAGAAATGTTTTGTAGAGAATTCCTCGTTTTACCTAAATACCTATTCATTGAGAGGAAAAAGTATTAAGATAGTATAAAGATATTTAGGTACTTTAAATAATCTAATATAGCAGCAGAGGTTTCTGCAAAGAAATATAGTAATAATGTTTTTTGATAGAAATGCTGTCAATATCTTTATTTCATTCAAATTTTAAGTATTTTGAATATATTTGGAAAAAAGTATATTTTTTTCTGATATTTTTTGTAGAGTTGAAAAACTTATTTAAATTATAAATACTAAGAAACAATTTTTTCTATAAATTTTTGAAGTTTTAATTTTGTTTAATGATTTGAACGATTTGAATTATTTCCAAATTCTTGCAAATTATTTCCTTTACAAAACTGTTTGCAAAATTTCTGCTTCAGATAAACAATTATTTTAATTTTATCAACTCATAAAAATGTTGTTTTGAACAATTTTTTTTTCCAAAATCCTTTGTCACTATTCCGAAATTCATTTTTCAATTAGAAAAAAGAGGAGGGAAAATGACTGTAATTTAGAACCGTATACATATGGACGTCTTTGTATTTTTATGAAATTACAGTTCTGGTCATTTTATTTTCCAATACTAATCTAAATTTCACTCATTTGTGGGTACATTACTTAAACGCAGTTTTGAGGAAACAATTTTTCTGAATGTTTACTGAAAGAGAATTTTTCAAAATACGTTTTCTGAAGTTTGCATCCATCTCTGTAACTACGCTTTTCAATAACAAGGTTATAATATTTTTTATCATGTGAGAACATGATGTTGTTTTGATTTCGAGGTTTTGAAATCTTCGAAATTTATGAGCAAAAAATATTTTTATCTGCTTTTACCAGTAGTGCATTATTATTATGAATGCTTATTTGACAGCAAATGCGCTTTTAAAAGGTTGATGAAGAAATATGGCTCTTAATATATATATATATATATATATATATATATATATATATATATATATACAGAGAGAGAGAGAGAGCGGTTTAAATTAGTTAATGACTTATATTAATTAAGATAAATAATGACTTAAAAATAATAATGTTCTCACATGATAATTTTTAATTTCATTTTCTTTTTTCTTTATTTTTTCTGAAAATGTTCTTATTGTAAGATGACAAAAATCTGAATAAAAAAGATAACAAAAGTATAAGTCATCCCTAATTTTATTCAGCACTCAACTGAACGCACTATTTAAACTCACTTGAAATTCTTACCAAAATTTTAGGATGCAATTAATTAACTTTCCATTGAAGCAAATACTTTTACTGAATAAAAAATTCCACATTTCAACATTCAAGTTAATCAGCTTACAGTTTGTATCATGAAAAGAAAAGTAAAGGACAAGAATAGAAAAAATAGTGAGTGGCGCCAAAAACACAAGAAATTCTAGGCTTCCCAAGTAATCTACACCTATTGACAAAAAGATTTCTAAGAGTGGTCGGGAATTTTCGTAACTGCTATTCCTGATTAGGGAACAACATGAAAACAGTGACCTCTGACGTATTGAATCATTTGAGGGTAACTGGAAATTCTCGATAATGTTCTGGTAGCCTTCAGGAATGACTGATATTTGAATAGTAATAATGTTTTAATTTTTGTATAGCGGGAAAATTTCTCCTGTATCTGAACCTATAGTTGTTATTCAATTATTTATATTTTTTGCGCTTGTTATTACTTAGAACAACTTTTTTTATTGTAAACAAAAATTCGTCTTCGTTTTTATAATCGACTTATTATAAAAACTCACTTGATATTCAAAAGGTAGCGCAAAACAGATAACAGTAAAGATGATTCAATGTCTATTTGTAAAAGAGTTTCCAAAATAACTGTAATAAAAGCTAAATATAAACTTTTCTGTTCATTTCAATAAAATCACTTAGTATTTCTAGTTTATTTAATGACTAATTATTTTTCCAACAAGTCAATGTGAATTGCACATAAATAAAAAAAATTATAACGAATCTACTGATTTTAGTACTTTGATAAATCAGAGCCTGATTACAGCAGGGACATACGAGCAATTGCGCCTTATGCTCTTGCCTTATCAGAGGGGAAGGGGGGAGGGAAATCGAATAGAAAACTTATTTTGCTTCCTTCTTTAATGAACTTTTTTAAAAATAAAATATCGGTATAGTTTAAATCCGTCAGTTTGATGTTAGCTTTTTAATTAATCTATTGTATGAACATAAAATCAAATCTCTATTTCGTAAATCCATGGCTTTCTATGGTAGAATTCAGTTAAATTTTTGCAATTACGATGAACAGATTCCAGAAGCCAGTATTTTTACATATCGTTTACAATGTTTCAAAAAGCAGGAGCGTCGGCTTTCTGGCACAGAGGTAGCGCGTCTTCCCCGTGTTCTGGTAGTCAGTGGTTCGAGTCTCGTTTTGGGCATGGTTGTTCTTCTGTGTGCTATCTGTGAGGTATGTGACTGTGCCCCCCTGTAAAAAGGGGCTGTGCAAGCAAATATGTTGAGTTGGTAGCTAAAGTCGTACTCTTGGCCCTAGTTGGCGCTACATCAAAAACAAGAGACGCTGCTTTCGACTTCAATCTGCTGCTATATCAGATGGGGGCTTGTCCATAGGCAAGTGCCATAAGTAACAACAACAACAAAAGTATGAGCTTCCGATTGACTTAATTAAGCCATCGTAATTGCGAAAATCTAGCTGAATTCTGCCCTAATCTCAGCAAGGATATGAATTTTTCACATCTGGAGGCGGGTTACAAAGAAGATTTTGCTCCGGGCCTCAATTAGGCCCGGAGAAATAATATGCTGAGTGTCTAGTCTAATTCCTTCCCAATGAATGTCTTTTAAGACATTAAATAAACATATTTCAAGTGATAAAATTCTCAAAATAGCGTTAAATTTATATTTTGTGTTATTTCAATTATTAAAGGTACTAATAAAAATGCTATTGATTTTAAGTTTTTAAACATGTTTTTAATTCTTTTAGCCAGTTATCGTAAAACATTCCTGATATAATAATGTTTCGAAATAAAAATAATAATAAACTGTTTTGCGAACAGAACTAACAAACTATGAAGCTTTAAATAGCATTATGTTTAACGAATTCAGACCATCTCCACGGTTGCCCCGAGAAATACAATTCAATTAATGGATACCCTACGGTTAATCTAAGATAAATGATTTTAAATCTTCAAAACTCGATTAGTTTTGATAGGAGAAGAATTTATCTTTTTGTTTGAAATGTATATGCCAAAAGTATTTAACTAAACATGATTAATATAAGCGAGGTATTGTATTAGAAATTAGAAATCGTAATATTTTAATAGTAATCATCTTATTGACTGAAATAACACATTTATAATTTTTTATGTCAGTTTGCAGCAAATTTCGAATTGATAAAATATGAGTCATCCAGATGAAACCGTTTGTGTATACAAAATGGAAAAGATCATATTTATAGGAAAAAAAAACAATTCTGTCACATATCTAAAGCTTCCTTCGTTTCTGTACATAATCATCTGATACATTTAAGCATTTGTTGTACCTGGTCACGAGCTTTAGAATACTCATGTTATATTTTTTTATGCCTTTTCATTAAGCCAAGCGGTCACTGCATTCTCTAATTCTTCATCTCTTCCAAAGTACTTTGAAATATCGATCCATCTATTAGCGTATAAAATTTACATGGGAGTTTTTGAAGTGTAGATTTACATAGAGAAAAAGATATTATTATAATTCTATAATGTTGCTTCTCAGCATGGTTAATTCAGTCAAGATCGTTTTACGGTCAACTCTGTTGGATGTTGAACGAATGCCGAATCTGGAATTTCATGGCTTGGCGAAAAGTTTGGTGAGGAACTCGGCAACAAAACTGATATTACTGGAACCTTCCAGAAATTTTGGTGATAAAACCAATATGAACTCAGATATGCTTGATTGTTCAGAATCTCCTGAACCTGGATCAGGGAACTATAAAAGGCCAGCAATCTAAGCTAAGTTGGTCCAATTTTTTCTGTGAATGTATAATGCATAACTAGATTCAGAAGGAATAAAATTTTAGCAAAGAATTTATACCATTTCTAGTGGAAAAAAATATAAATAATATGCATAAAACTTCCAGTTCTCTCAAGAATGAAGAATAAAGGACTCTCAAAAAAAACTTTAAATTAATGTACTATATCCATCTCGTAGAAAGAAAATATAAACGAAATGCACAAACATTAAAGAAATGCAATATAAAAAACGTTCATCATAATTATGAATGGAAATATCTCAATAATATTAAGTACATAAAATTCATAAATAATATACATGCGACTGCGCATAGCGAGAATAAGAAACAAAAGCTTCTCATAAAATTATCTACGCATAAAAAAGACTTGTAATTAAATTAAATAAATGGAGGAAATTCCTGGATATGACAATCTCATATTGTTGCAACTTCTCAGGCTAATAGCTGTTTCTTACAAAACAAAAGTGACTGATTGGAGACTACTTCCACAGCCAAGTAAAACTAATAGAAATATTTAAAACCATGTATTATATTTGAAAAGAGGTCAATTAATTGTTAAGGAATATTTATCAAATAAGCCGTGTCTGTTTATTTTGAAAATTCACCGCTCCTTTGAGATTTTTTTCTGGATAATAGAACCGCTGTGTATTTTGTTTAGATAACCATTGTTGTAAACATTGGTTATCGTGCTTTTTTTTAAAAAAAATAAGTACAAATAATCTTTTACCTTGTCAGTATCTTTTTTCTTTATTGATTGGATATTCCTCTTCCTAAAGTGGGTCACTGTTACACTAAAATGAAAATAACTTCTTATGTTTCCGTTATCATGGTCATAGCAGAAGTAGAGAGAGCTTAAATTTGCTTATAAAAACTGGTCAACTATTTGATAAACTAATGGAATCAATCTGAGTAAATCTACAATGTCATGATAAAAGAAAACGCGCATACTATTTGAAATCTAAATGTAGTTTTTTTTTTAAAGCGTTGTGTTGTAATGTCATAGTCTTTTTCTTACTGCAAAGAATAAGTTGGATTTGAAAAATAAATTTTGAATATATAACATGTTTGTATTTTGAGTATATAACATGAATTATTTTTTACTGAATTATCTTTCTATCATTGAAGACTTTTTTTCAAGAATTTAATATTAATTTGCTATATTGAATGATGTTAATTTACTTAATCTGCTTATTAATGCTAATATAATCCCAGAACAGCCGTATTAAAAACAATTGTGTTAGGAATGATTTATTTGTAAGGAAAGTTTTGCAAGTTGACAAAGTTAACAGTCGAACAATTTTAATAAATTGCATTTTTTAGGTAGATTTTTTCCTTTCTTCAAGTTTATACTATAACCTTTAATAAAAATATGAATGATTTAATGAAATAATGCATATATTTTTATTTTTACATTATATTATTTTAAAAAGCTAATGAGAAAATGCCATTTTACCCTGGGTGCTGGAGCGCGATGATTTTGACCTCGGGACTAGATGACACTATCGATAATAATTGAATATCTTTTTACTCTTAGAAAATAGTGCATAAGTTAATGAAATATTGGTAAGTATATTTTATGGAGTGGTATGCAATTGAAACATCATTGTGTTTAAAACACCGGTTCATAGTAAAATAAGCTGGCGTCCTGGCTTAAGGGTAGCGAGTCTTCCTCGTGATCTGCGGGTCTTGGATTCAAGTCCCGGCTCAGGCATGATTGTCCTTCTGTGTTCTATCTGTAAGGAACCTGAATGTGTCCCCCTGTAAAAAGGGGCTGTGCAAACGAATGTAATGAATGAGTAGCATAATTCGTACTCTGTATCCTGGTTGGCACTACTACAAAACAAGAGACGCTGATTAGGCTTAAATCGTTGACTACCTCAGCGAGATGTGTCAGTGGCGTGCCATAAGAAACAACACACATAGTAGAATAATGTAAATCAAAATCACTATCGTCTTTATTACTAAAAATTGAAGAGAAAATCTCTTTCTAAGTTTTAGTATCTCTTGTGCTATGACGTGTAGTTTTTTAAAAGTTCGATGCTAGTTTCCCGATGGAAAATCAAAATAGATCGCTCAACAGCTCATATCATGTTAGAAGACAAATTTCAGTTTTTAAGTAACTATTCCTTTTTCTTGTGTACCCATCATCGTGTTTATGTTTCTTTGCATACTCTAGTTGTGCCTCCTGAGTATCCTTTGGAATTAACATATGTTTCAAAAGAAAACTTTAAAAATATTATTGTGGGTCTAAGCGGCTTTACCATATGATTTGGAACAGTTAGCGTATCATGTTGATATACATGCATATATCCATATAATGCATATGAACTGTAAATAGAAAACAATAAAAAGCACTAAAGGCAAAATGACATGATCTTCAACTTACACCAGTCATTTTCATTCGACTAGAAATATTTAAAAGGCTTCAATTTTTGTTGTAGTATTGACAAGAATATGATGCAAATAAATAATGATTGCAAAAGTATATTATTTTAAGTATTCCTGTATAATAATAAATTACAAAATATATTCCCTATTAGTCAGCCATATGTTATCTAAAATATTCCTGTATAACAATAAATAACAAAATATAATCCATATTAGTCAGCCATATGTTACGTTACTGACCTTGAGAATAACATTATGTTAGCCAAAGTACACAAACAACATATAACAGATAATGATATGATAGCAGACTTCACAGTGAACATTTTTAGTGTCTAGGAGTATTTTTAAAGTGGTGAATCAACTGGGTCATTTATTCTCAGCTTACTTGGGTCAACTTGCCCAATAAAAAATATAAACAAATGAATCAGAAAAGCAAGTAATACAATAATGATAACCGTATAAAATAAGAGGTGTAAATAAATGAAAGACAAAAGAAATTGAAAGCTATTGAACTTTATTTAAAGGTGGAATTAATGTGAATTCCTGGAGCTAATTCTACCTCTTTAATGCGAAAACCTCAAAATATGTATATAAAATATAAAATGTAATAATAAGATTTTGTTAACATGATTTTTGACTATGAAAATGCCTTTTAATTAATGTAAGTTATACAAACATAGAATTATGATAAAAATTTACTTTATTTAAGACATTTCTGACCAGATACAATTTTTTCCTATTAAATTTATTTTTTTAAATTTCTTCACATCTTTAAGATTTGCTTTAATTTTTAATATAATAATGAAATATTCACAATCCCGTTTTTCTCTTATTCCCTTTTTAAAGACCTTAACGACATTAAAATACATTATTTCATAATATTTTAAAGTACGAGGGAAAAAAGTAAGCTATATTTAAAAAGAAAAAGCCTGTTTTTGATAGTAATGGAAAATAAATAGCAAAAATCAAATCAGGTCCCAAAGAAAAATGTGCAAATTATAATGTTTTTTCATTGGCAAAGCGAATCCCTGAAAAATATTCGTTTATTCGATAAAAATCAATAACAGCTCACAAGGTCATTATTGAGGACCCTGTATCAAGGCCGATTTGAAGTCAAGGTCATGATACATCTTTGTTACCATACGACGTTTTCACTTTTTTGAGAAAAGTAAGATCCTGAAAAAATGATTCTAATAAAACTGTCGATACTTTCCTAATGTTTTTGATGATATTAAAAAAATGACTTCTTGTAGAATTAAGAGTTTTGTTTTGATTCGTTTGAAGGGTACATAAATACAGCAGTGGGAATTTCCCTACAAAAAAAAAAAAAAAAAAAGGAATAAAATGATCCTAATGAAAGTGCGCACTTTTCATTGGGGCCCTTTATAGGTGCAACCGGTTTTGGGATGTTAAGGCAGAAATGCAGTAAACAGATTTCATTTTTCTCCTCACGATTGGCTATATTCTATTGCCAATAAATATTTGGATTTAACTTCGTAGATTCCAAAGAAATCTTTTCTTTTTAGCTTTGGCATAGAATGATAAGGCATTAATTAACGTATTCTTTTGGAATTCCTTATTAAAATTCCTTATAAAAATTATTAAATATAAATCTGAAGGATTAGTTTTATTGCATTTAAAGTGCTATTATTTACTTTTTATTTTACCAAAAAAGAACACCTTTCATTACAAATAAATTTCATGCATAATTTTTTTTTCTCTTCTGATCTTTATTATCACATCCTTACAATTTGAACAGGAATCAGAGCATAAATAAATCTATGAATCAGATGAAATAAACCTCTAAATTTCTCTCTTTTAGTCTACTTTTTAACCAATATCTCTATAGGAGATATTCAAAATTTAATTGTGGAAACAAGTTATAATTTTTTAAAAAGGGGGAAGCATTTTTTAGGGTTTGAAAGGTAATTCATTTAAAGGTAATTTAATGACATATTAATTACTCAAAACAATATTTTTGTATCTAAAAATATCAGATATATCTTAGAAAAAATATAATTTGTCTTGGAATTTAATTTTCCATTTCCATTTTAAATTTTAATCACTGTTACAAAGAAAAAAGCATGCATTGTAAAAAAATATTTTACAATACAATTAAAAAACTCTAAATATAAATTCTTTTGATATTAAATGCATATTAAAACATGAATAAAGTATTTCAATTGAAATACTAATTTAAATTTTGAAGACAACCGAATCAGAATCCATATTCCTGCATTCTTGATTAACTTAATGACACTATTAAATATTTATAAAATTTCTTAACCACTTAATTATGTTTTTATAATTTATGTATTTCAATTATTAATTAAAAACATTAATTAATTATGTTTTTTTTAAAAAATTATGCTTTTATAAATATTTTATAATTTTTTAAAATATTTTATAAAATTAATTTAAAAATATTTTATAATTATCTTTTGTCTTGTTCTTTGGTATACTATAGATTTTTTTACAATAAAACATCTATTAGATTAAAAATAAACTTATATGTATATTTGATAAGTTGTAAAATACTTTCAATAAAAGAGAGTACAAAAAACTATTTTGTTAGCAATTCTTAATTTCTTATTTTTCGTAATTATCCCCCTTTAGTTATTCGTTGAGAATAAAATGCTTTAATTTTTCTTACTAATTTCATAACAAAACTTTTAAGTAGTTTATTTTATAAAGAGATAAATTTTTTCAATTTCAAACCTTCATTATTCCTCGATTCTTAAGATTTCCCAAGAGGAATTGATTTAACATTTCAAATACAGATGTCGCTCTGTTCTCAAGATTCTGATCTTCATTCCCGTCTTAAGGGATTCTAGAAAGAGTTGAACCAAAGAATGAAAGCAATTTTTTGAAAAAATATATTCATGTCATTCTTTTTTAAAATAATTTAAGTAAATATTTATTTTATTCTCTGCCTTCATTGGATTTCTTTTATAGAGAGCAAAATTAAGACAAGTTATTTGAAATAATAACAAATTAAAGAGAAATTTAACCGATAAAAGGTTTTTCTACAACTCATCATTACCATTCCTGTCAACAAATACGCTTTAAGATACATTTTTGTTATCAGATTTTAGAGTGCATTTTTTAAAAATAAAGCATACGTTACTACAGCAATTTTGCCTCTCAATTTCGGAATTAAATAAAAACAAGTCTTATCCATAACTTTGAGAACTATGGATAAGACTTGTTTTTATTTAATTGTTTATTATTAAAGAGTAATAAAAAATAATAGTAAAAATACTGTTTAGTTTTAATTTGAAAGCATTAAAAATAATGTAAACTTCTATAATTCATAATTAAACAAATATTTTGCTTTAAGAGTTTAGGAAAAATTTTGGTAAATATTTTTATGTAAAGATAATTCCATTTTTCCATGTTTATAAAATCAGAGTATAAGGCAACTAGTAAAGTTTTTTAGTAGGAAATAAGTTATTGTGAGCTTATGATACTCATATATGATATGATTTATATTATGATTAAATATGATATAAAATATATTATGATTTTAGATTAAGTTTGATAATATACATGAACACACATAATAAATTATTATTATTTTGTTTTTTAAATCATGTAATCCAAAAAAACAAGAAATAAAACCAGAAATTTGTTTCCTCCCACACCGATAAATCTAAAAAAAGCTAATTTCAAATAAATATAAACGTGTATCAAAAATTAAAATATTTACACAGAAGTATTTTATTTAGCTAAAATATAATATAAGTTTAATCGTACCTTATTTTATATTAGTTGCCATTATGATAAAAATACAAATATGAACAAAAAATATTCATAATAGCTATAGAATCATGGTATTAATTAAAACAGTTCTTTATTTGCATTCTAATGTCATGTATCTTAACATATTTTGTTATTAAATATTATTTAAATTAATAATCAACAACTCTTAATAATTTAGGAATGAAATAGAAAAGAAAATATCGTCTGCGGCAATACTTTAGAATTTTCTTTCTTTGTAAATTAGAACGAAATAGATAAAAAATATCATCTGCACTAATATTTAAAAGTTTTCTTCACAAATAATAATAATAATAATAATAAAAGCAGCTTATATCACCATTTAATCTTTATTCTCTTTTATATTTAATATTAAAATATTACATTTTATATAAGAAATAAAGGAAATATTTCTTGGTGTAGATATATCAAGAAATACTTCCTTTATGAGGTGAAATAATTAGATATCTTTTTTTTCTCTAATTAAAAAATATTTTTATTGTAAAATGGCAACAGTTTTTCTGAATTGTCTTTAGCTAGTTTACTTTAGAATTCGTGATCGTCGTTTTAAATTCTATTAAATAAAATGCTTATAATCTTCATGTATATAAAAATATTAGAAACCTTTTAACTTCTTTTATAAAATGTTCTTTGGAATTCCAATGGATATGAGGAAAAGAAAAGAAAAATTCTAAGGTATTTATATTTAGATTCCTTCATATATCTTGTTTATAAATGAATATTAAAATAATTCTATTAACATATTATTTAATAAAAAATTATATCTTAATAAATATTTATTGACATGACATTTAAATGAAGATATAATTTAACTGCATATTATATTAGTTTGATCTGATAAACGTTCAGTTGCTATGTTATTCAGAAATTGAAACATTTGACATTCGGAGAATGAAATAATTTGATAATTAAATGATTTTGGTAAAATAAATTTCATTGTATTTGAGGTCTTATTTTATAAATTGAATTATAGAAAAATATTAACGCAAAAAAATTTATCACAACTGATAATTGATTAACACTTGTTGTTAAAATAAAAGTAGAAAGCAATTTATAATTACTCACGAATTTTTAATTTCATTAATTGATCTACTAATTTCTGGTTGATCTCTAAAAGATTCCTTCAATCAAACATTCGAGATAAAATGCGAGTTAAAATATAACTTTTACCTGAAAAAAAAACATTATCAAGTACTTTTTTGTGTGTTTTCATATTTATATCTATATGGTTTATCAGTTTAAAGAATACTGAAAATTTTATTTTTTCTTTTATTTAACAGTTTTTATATTCTGTTTAAAATATTTATAGATAACGTAAACAGTTTGTGGCATTCGGATTTACTGAAATAATTTAGGCATCACACTTAATTCCTTACATTAATTTCGTTTCTTGTAGATATCGTGGTGATACAGATATAAAATCGCATCTTACACTATAGATTCTTAATGTTCATAAACCATAGATTATTTTATATTTCTGTATTTATATTAGAAATATAAAATAACTTAGGCAGTCTGAATATGCATCTTTACAAACACGACACCTACAAATGAAAGTTTTCAAAGAATGCACAGATTTCTTTCTATTTTCAATCATTTTAAAATGCTAACAGTGATTAAAATAAATCTTAACGGTTTATAAAATATTTGTCTCAATAACTATTTAACGATTTGATTATTCTGGAAGTAACTCTAATTACTAAGAGTCAGTCTAGGAGGTTGAGTGTTGAATTGTATTTTTTTCTTTTTTGTCATTGGTAATTAATTTCAATTAATGTGTGATGTGTGCACATAAAAAACTAAAACGCACATCTTCTGATCGAATATAATAGATTTTAAGAAAGTAAGTTCATTTTAATCACAAAAGAGGTGTTGAAACCAGTTTCTGCTAAAAGAATGGCTAATTGATATATTATCTCTGATCAACTATGTTATTATTATTATTATTATTTTGCAGAAATGAAGGTGGAAAATATGATCACTGATTGGATTCTGATATATTCCTGTTATTTTTAATTATTTTAATAATCTAACATAAATGAGTTCACTGAAAATTTTTAACCGTTAATTTCAGGTCATCAATTTGTTGCAAGAATCCATTTACGTATAAATTTATAGAAAATAAGATTAGAAGAAAAGTGCAAATCTGCAAGATAGACCATTTATAGTAAAGGGATATAAATGTCTAATGGAAAGACTATGGTTTTATTTGAGAAAATAATAAAAATATTCTGAAACTCATATGTTGAAATTGCATAGTGAAAATTCTTTGAAAAAAATATAATATTTTTTTTAATAATTGTATTTAAAAAAGAATATAAAAATATCGCAATGAACTTGCCTTTTGAAATCTATAAAATTAACCTTTGAGTATTTGTTAAAAATAACTATTCCAATTTGTTTTAAGCATATCCACTGTACTACTACTATAAATGTGAATGTTTGGATGGAAGGATGATGTTAGTCAATCACGCTGAACGAAATTGGATGGAATTTAGCACAGAGATAGATTACAGTCTAGAAAAGAACATAGGCTACTATTTATTTCGGTTAATTGAGGGTTAATTTTTATTAATTAAAACCTAACTTTCTCCCAAAAAATCTTCACTACCACACCTCCAAATGAGTACGGCTTAACATGATTTCCAACAGGCTATTTAAAACGATTATGTTTATTTTCTTAGTGTTTGATGCATTTAAAACTAAGCATTGTTAATTAATCAATGTTTCGGATTTCTTCTAAGTACTTTTAAATTTAAATAAAGGCATATTTTTGTTACAGAGGGCTAGTGAAAAATTGCCAAAGACATTTGGCTGAATTCTATATTATTTGGTGATTTTTCGCTTGCACCGGGCTAAACGGAAAAGTATCAAAATCTTAAACATTAAAGGAAATTAAAAATTTCTAATCCTTATTACTCCAACTGGAGTAGAAAATTCACGCTTTTTCGTCGTCCAATTCGCTTTGAATTGGCATGCACAGTTTATTC
Source organism: Argiope argentata (assembly GCA_026289955.1). NCBI lineage: Eukaryota > Metazoa > Arthropoda > Arachnida > Araneae > Araneidae > Argiope > Argiope argentata. The sequence continues at coordinate 2,360,988 of JAOUZG010038069.1, read as the reverse complement.
TGGATTTCATTTTGTTTTGGCCATACTAATCAGCAAACAATTTTGAATAATTGGTTTGATGTTTTGTTTTATTTCAGGTACATACTGTAAATAAATTGTTTTTAGGTTAATTGTGGGGGCTATGTTTTGATATACAACTATTTGGTGCTTTTTGAGGTTTTTAATTTTTCGGCAGTGCTTTGGTTGGGTTTACTTTGACGTCATTTTTTTATGTTAATGTAATTCGATATTTCCTGTTCATTTATCTTGATTTTTTCGTGCTGTCAGGATTTCTTTCGCTTACTTTCATAATTTTCGATAATTTTTTTTGCTGAATGTTTTTAATGAATTACAACTCATAATGCAATATATTTGATATGCACGATTAGTTAATTTTAAAATCAGTATTGGATATTTTACGTTCTTTTGTTTTTTATTTAGTTTGTAGCTTACTCTTTTTCTGTTTAGTGAAACACAAGCCAAGAAACTAGCTATTAACTAATTAAAACCTCTGATGTTGCGATATATCTTTAAGTATTACGTGAAAAAAGAGACATTTTACAATTAATTTTTTTTATCTTTTGAAAATTATAATATTCTTGGATTTCATTGGTGTAAAAATCAATTATTTTTATGAAGTCTTAATTTGATAAAATCATTGACATTTTGTGAGAGAAAATCGACTTCAAACTAATATATCATAATTGAGAATAATAGAAAGTATTCATATGATAATCCTCCATTAAATGTATCAATCAGTTTTGACAGCCGAATCTAGAATTTAGTTACAAAAGATTGAATTTAACTCAATTATTCAAAAATGTAGTTGCGCCTGTCCCCGTTTCTTAGCATAATTAATCCAATCATTGAATTCGTTCTGGCTTGTATTTGTGTTTCTCTTGAAGAAAAAACATGAACCCTAAGGAAAATGGGGCCGAAGAGCATATTAAACTTTCCATTTTTGAATAGTGCTGGTTAAAAATACAGAACTTACTCTCTCGATTGACAACTCAACAACGCGATCTTATTCTTCCTTTTCATTAAACTGTTCCTGATTAACCTTATTATATATTTTTTTCTTTTAATTCAGTTAAATTCTCCATGAAAATAAAATAATTCACTACCTGAAACTATTAAATTTTGTGGCTTTAATTTTTTGCTAGTTTATTTTATAATTTTTGAGTATAACTTTTTCAACTGTAATTTCTTTTCCGTGACTTGATATTTCTGAAATAAAACACTTCACGAATCTGAAAATTAAAGGTCAAATGTGGGACTTTTAGATAAGATTATACCATCCTACATATAGATCATTTTTTTCTTTCAAATTATTTATAAAAGTAAAATATAACAAATAAAACTGTTTTGTGGTTTCATGAAATTGGATTCATGATCGTGACTGTTACAGCTGTATTTTCGAAACCACAAGAATTTAACAGGTCTTCGGAAGCTCAAAAGTATGAGCAGATGTCTTGTCTTTTTCAGCATCGTTTTAAGAATCAATTTATACATGTTTTGTTTGATTTTTACTTGAAACGTTATTTGAGTTAACTAGATAAATATTATTAAAGCAATTACTTTACTATTTCACATTTCATTTTTTTTCCTGAGACATCAGAACTAAAATGTGCACATTTTTTAAATTTAGAAATATGGAATTTTAAAATTAATTATTCCTTTAAAATAGCATAATATAATTGTTTTATTTGCTATGGGTAAGAATTTGAAATATAATCGAGTATGAATGCATATGCCAACGTGGAAACATTTGGGTAATGTAAAAAATAGAAGAGAAATGAATTACAGAAAAAAAATAGCTTGATTCATGCGAACATTAAATTAAAATCTTGCACCATCTTGATTAATTTTTTCCTTCTTTAGATTTTGAAACATCAGGAAATTTGATACGATTTAAGCAATAAAATAAAAAATTTTGAATTAAAAGTTCCTGATTAAAAAAAATTCTTTGTAAACTCATTTTATGTCTACATGACTTACGTAATTATATATTAGCTATTCAGTGGCTATGTTTACAGACATTGAGTTATGAGACTGTATTTCATATTAAGATATTAAATAGCCTGCACAATGTTTCCTTAGTTAGAAACATAGCAGCTACTTTCCCTCCCTTAAAGTTGGTGAATTGGGATCTGAAATGTACCACTATATTTGTAAGCAGGGAAGGAAAAGGAGAGAAGAGAGTTTAAATATCATTTATATGCATTTAAGTAACGAATTATTATTATAAAATCACAGTTTACACTGTTTTATAATAGTTACGTGTATTAAAAAACCAATAACAAGAGTTAGTGAGTGCCTTGATAATAAACTCAGAAAGATATATATTTTTTTAAGTTGAGCTAAATATTTAGATTTAGATTTAAATATGTATTATACAAAAGGAAATATATGGTAAAAATTTCAGGTTGATATCTGTACTATGTTTCGAAAAATTCAGTTTGGTCGGATTAAAAAAGCAATCTCGCCAAAATTTATAGATATAAATAGCTTTATCGATCCAAATTTTCACCCCCCTCCTCACTCTAAATATACTTTTCTACGATTTTATATGGAATTTCAACAGTCTACTTTTGGAAAAGATTGGTGAAAATTAAACGTTTGAGAAAATTCTACAATATGGTGATAAGTTCTTAAAAAACATTAAATACAAGATTTCGAGGCAACCGGAATGCGTGGATTGTTCCTTTCAAGAAATATGTTCAATCATCAGAATGACATAAAATGTCGAATTCAAAATTAATTTCCACTATTTTTTCCGTCTATTATTATAATACCATCTAGAAACTTACACCCTCATTTTTAAAGTAGGAATTTTCCGTTCCGAACATTTTGGTAAATATGTAATAGGCACTTATCAAAAGACTTATAGAAATGTTTTTTTTTATGTCGAAACACTCCTCTCACAGATTAACAACCATTTATTTAAACCCGAAAAAAGAGCGTCTTATTTTCCTCTCTTTTCTTCAATATGATATACAGGAAAAAATATAGTGTTACAACCGTTTGTCTTCAATAACTACCACGGCTAGCTTTTAACATTATTTATTTGAAGACATTCACTAAACATAAACATAAACACATACACAAACAGTTATATAACATAAGGGACAACATAACGAAACCAATTAAGACAATGGCTGGAGGTCGACTGGCTATGGTGGCTCAGGCGGATAGACTGATCTAGGTGGCGCTGATGTTTCCTCTAGGTGACGTTGCCACAGTTCCGTTACAGTGTTACTTATGGCACTTGCCATATTGGACAAAAAATATAGTGATCTGTTTTAGATTTCTAACCCAGTAACATGAAGAATAAGACACATGTCATGTAATTTTTTTTCAAATTCGAGAGCAGTTATGGAGGATTAAATCATTCAATCACGGTTCTATTATTTATACCTTAGATACGCTTAAATCTTGATGTCTGCTTACTCGTAATTTAAAGCGTAGCATCATATTTCTATTGTAATTAAAAGTCTTGTTGATGATAGATTCTGATTTTTTTTATTTATTAGCATATATCTGCTAGTTTTTATATGAATTTCGAAATATGCTTCCAATATAATTTTTTTTCTACTTTGCATGAAGGGGCCATACATAGTTTGTTTTAATTTTTGGTCTCATATATCGCTACAGTGTTGTTTAATCTGTCTTTCAAAAATGAATGAGATGCTTTAACTTCCTTTTGTTCTGTTACAACTGTTTTTATATTTATTCAGAGTTTAATAAATCTTTTGCGTGAACTTTACCGCACTCTAATGAAGCTTAAATATTTTTTCAAACATTAATTATGTTCTTCATTTTGATATAACTATTTCAATAGTTTTGAGCCATATGTAAATGATGAGTCTAAATTCATGTAATCGATATTTAAACTGATCTTAAGAAAACCCTTATGAATATTTCTCATTCTTAAGATTAAATTCTTTATGTTAAACGCTGAATTTAGTAATATATTTAGGAAAAGTGAGATGCATCAATTTCTTTTCTTAAAAATTTCGCAGTACAAGGAAGATTAATTAATTCTTAAAAAGAGGAAAACAATTATCAGAAATGAAAATAAATTATTATCTGATTATTTATTTTTGGCATTGTGAAAAAAGATCAATACAATATTTTCGAGACAAATGAAATTTTAAAAGAGAATTAAATGATGTTTATTTTTTCATAATGCGACTAAAAAAAATTAGATCAGCACCCAAATTTAAAATCTCTGCATCCCAATTTATAATTTTAATTCTTGGAATCTTTGTTTTTCAAATTCATTTGTTCTGCCATTATCTTACTGCAACCAGATAAAATAGGAAATTTATGATATTTCCAAATTTTGTCTCAATATTTTTAGGTTTCCTGTAAATGAAACCAAAAAATCTCTCCCCCCTTGAAATTTAAAGAAAGCCGAATCTTTAAAAGAACGGTATCTTATAAAAATGTATAGCTGCAATTTTTCTTATTATAAAGAAATAATTTTTCCAGAAATTACTAAAAACGATTTAAGCTTTTCATTTGTTGTAAAATTCCCATCGTTTCAAAATAGTGAGTTTAACATTATTTATTAAACTATTTTTGGAATACGAATAATAACATCTTCAGTCAATAAATGGGGCACAGTCAAGGCATTTAAATTAGATACGTAAGCATAATTAATTTTACACAAAAGCAGAGAATTGAAAACAGCCTCATTTTGAGTCAAGACAATAATTAGCTCTTCAAATGTTAACTTGGTTTCTCCGATTATTTTTTTTCATGCGAAATTTTACAGATTTAATACACATTCCCAAAAACTACAAAAGTAGGGAAAAGCAGGGGAAATCATTTTTCATTCTATTGTGATTTGAGCCAAATAATTTACAATAATTTCATTACTAATAAGTGAAACTTATAATATTATGTAACTCAGCTTTCTTTTAGAACCCACAAAATGTGTGCCATTATCCGAGAATAAATTTTTAGGCATACTTTGCCTGTATTCAAATCGCATAAGAGCTGCAATAAAGGAATCAGCCATTAAATCACACATTGCCTCAATATGATAAGCTATGGTTGCTGGACATACAAACAGAATTAGGTACCCTTTGTGGTTTTCAAGCAATGACCTTTGTAACCCTTTAAAACTACAGGTGCAGCATAATCAATGCCTATGCTAATATAAGGTCTTTAAAGCGTTACTCCTTGCTTTGACAGACTTCCCATTAGTTGACTCCCAGATGACCTTTTATATCTTTAACAGACAATACATTTGCACATGTGTTATATGATATTGCTTAGCAAGTAAAAAAAGCAAATTTGTGTTTGCCTGGATTAAGTATTGGAAAAAAAATTAAAAACCAATTAAAAACTCTACAATCGACCTCCCACCTGTAAAATATCATCATCAAAAAAGGAGAAAGTGAACTTAAAACACTTTTAGTACTTGAAGATGCAATGTTTCTAATCAATTTTAAATCATTCTGAAAACACACAACTGGAATCCATTTAATAACTAATTTCCCAGGTGCCTATTGATGGAGGAACAAATGATGAATTTCGCGACATATTTTCATCAGCTGCAGACATTTTAGTTTGCACTTAGTAATAATCTTACACAAAATGCGATTACATTTATTATTTTAGAGAAAGAAGAACATATTTGATATGAATTGTCTACAGTGTCATTAGTTAACTGAATTCTAATACAAAATATATATTTTGTCTTTTGTTCAGCAAAAACAGATGTATTATTATCAGTCTGATTACCGACAGAAGATTGTTGAGGCCAAGGTGAACTTCTTAACTTCAAGAATGATGGTTCATGCCCCCCAAAAGTTGAGATATGAAGAAGTTTCGGATCTATGCTTTTAGAAGGAGTGTCAGCAGGATTCTCTTTTGATGGAATATGACTGCATTGTTGGTAAGATATAATGTCAAGAATTTCAGAAATCATATTTGCCACAAACAGAATCCATCTTCTAGGGTGATATACTAGTCAACATAGAACATCTTTGGAATCAGACCAGACTCAGAAAGAAATGCTGTAATTGGAAGAAACATAGTCTTGAAATTCTCACAAGCTTAAAAAGTCTTGCAAGTAGTAATACACCTAGGAGTTCCAGTCTGGTTAAAGACTCTTGCTTAGTGGGAGCTACTTTAGTTTTAGCAACCACTAAGTTCTCTTCATTCCTTTCAGGAGATATGGATTGAACACAATTAATGAAAGCAGCATAAACAAATTTTGAGGTGTCACAAAAACTCTGCAGAGAAATTTTCTTCGTAGTCGTATGGAGGCACCTGGGAGTCTTAAGAACATTGAGAGTCTTAAGTTCTTCTTGAAATCGTAGTAATTTGTCTATCACTCTTTGGAAAGTGAAGCATTCCACTCAAGTTTATGCAACCACAAACGTTGATAAAACATTTCCTGTACTTTGCATGGAGATTAAAGGGCCAGTGCGATAAGGGATGCAAAATTGGCTGCTTTTAGTCTTAGTACATTTGCAAATATCTAGCCCTGATTAAATTAACTTCTTAAATGAAAAGTCTATTTCTGTTTGGAAATAATATAAAAAGTCGCAACAATTTAGATGTGCATTTTGCAGAACTAAATGAAACCAAAATCTATGACCAAATTTTGTTTCTAGGATGGCAAAGTTTGCAACGTAAATTTTGTTTCTATGTTGAGAATTATATTGGTCATACGGGTTACTATCACATCTACAGAAAAACTAATTTGCAGCTAAATTTTGCTTCTATATTGAATATTGTATTAGCCATGGGGATTACTGCCACTTCTAACGAAATACTTTTCTCAGTTTTAGAAATAATAAATTGTTTGAGCTCTCGCATTAGTAAAGAATATTCACTTTTTCACTCATTTTATCATCCGATCCAAATTAGTAATCGGAGATAAATAATTAAGATTTCTAATGAATTTGCTATAAAGTGTTTAAAAAAATAAATACATCTTATAATTCAGTTCTAGTAATTGGCGTAATAATTTGCTTTTGATAAATTTATAAAATAATAATTTTTTGTTTAATGATGATTATTTGCATAATTAGAGGTTTATAAAAATAATTATGGCTTTTTCTAATGTACTATTTAAGTTCTATTAGATATATTTGTGCAACTATGAACCAAAAGTTAATAAAGAACTACTTTGTTGTTTAATTTTTTAAAATTATTATGTCCCGCAAATTTATTTTACGTTGGTTCCAGATTTTATTCGGACCTGACCTGCAATTACAATTCTTAAACTTATTGAAGCAATAAAGTTTTAAGAGTTGAACTTGTTCTAATACTATTCTATCGAATCTGTGTAGAATAGAACACATGTCATTACCATACATTGAGCATATTGCATGTTTCTTTTCAATTTCTGAAGGGTTCTTAAAAATTTCAACAGATTTTTTGTATATTACAAGCCAAAAGTTATATTTAAAAAATATTTTGAAATTTTTTTTTGATATTGAATTTTTTTAATTTTAAAGTAATTTGAAAATTTTATATTTTACTTAGTATATAT
>JAOUZG010038069.1:2338017-2353093 GCA_026289955.1 Argiope argentata | reverse complement strand
ATAGATATAGATATAGATATAGATATATCTGTTTGATTCCCGAATCTGAAGTCGTGATTAATCATATAACACTTACTTGAAACAAAATACTCTTGGATGAAGAGATTAAAACTTTGCTTCGGTCAGAAAATAACTAGTAACAAAACATTATTTGATAATAAGCCATTACGTTAGGAAATGTGAGAATTTTTAACTTATCCAAACTTTAAAATTTTGGGTATGGAACAATGTTTAGACAGATCAGTCTACCTCAGCTTCCCTTATTTCGAAGCCTGAATGATGAAATTGAGTGATTACTTGCTCTTGAAATATCCTCTAACGCTGTTATATAACATATGCATTGTTATTTATTGTAATTCCTTCCGAACTGAAATAACTAACTAGAAATCCATAATTCAATTTAATAGGTAATTGATCGCAGGACAAAAATATTTGTTTGCAACTAAAAGAACAGAATTAAATGTTGCACTTTTTGGGATGTAACCATAACACTAGTATTTTTCATATTTTTTATTGAAAGTAAGAGTCAATAATCGATCTTATAGCACCTTGATCTACCGACCGCAAGAGAAAAATTTGTCATCTGAAGTTTCCTAATTCTCACCATCAATGGTCTGCAATTTACACAACTTATATAAAACTGCAGTTCTGCATGCACATAGTAGCAATATAAAAGTTTAGATCCCGGTCACCTTTAGAGCCATTTTTTTGGAATCCAAAATTATGTTAGCAAAATAACGAAGTCATTCATATCATATTTTTTTATGAAATACAAAGCAATTTTTAAACCAGCGAATGTCCTTATCCAATCGTTCGCAATAAAGTTGATAAGTAAAACTTTCCAAAAATATGGGAAAAGATTGCGATGGTCTAAAAAGAAAGGATCAAACCAACGTTCTATGAATAATAAGACAGATAATTTTGGGATTACTAGAAGGAAATGAAAATTTCTCGTTGAATCATAGCAAATCTGTGTAGCTACTACTGTTCGAGTGAAAGTGGGGGCGTAAGTAAATTTAACTGATAAACAGAATGGAAAAGTTAAAAAAAAACAATAATTATTAAAAAATAGTTTTTCTTTTCCATTTTTTCTCACAAACGCTATTGCAGTGCAATTCTTATTCTAAACATAGGCACACAGTAAAGTTTAAATCAGATTTTCTGTTTAGAATGGAATTCCTAAAAAAATATCTTTTTGATAATCTGCCCCATAAAAAAAGACTCAATTAAAATAAGTTTGGAAATTTGTGGGAAAATGTTTCGACGACACGAAAGATGCAGAAATGCAAAAAAGCAAATTCTTAACAAAACTACTTTCTTACTTCCCTTCATTCTTCCTGCATGATCACTTTCCCTTTCCTCTCCTTTCATCTTGATGATTCTCTCGTTTTTCTATATTGTCGCGTTTCTAATTATGTCGGAGTTCATAGTAAGTCTAAAATAATTTATTTTTTAAAGAAATTAAAATCTTTGAATGCCCATTTTCCTACAAAGAAATATCAACCTTTTTTAAAAATTGAAAATTCTTGATTTTGAATATCTTGAGCTAATGTATTTTAAAATTTTATTACCAACATAAATTTTTGATATAATAAGATATTCATAAAGTTATTGATTCATTTTGTTTCGTTAAATTAGTTTGTTTTATTAATTTTAATAAAACAAATTCTGTAAAGTATTTTGAAACGGACAAGTTGCTAACGTTATAATGTTCCTATAATGCACAAATAGGCAGAAGTAGTAGTTGAAATTTAACTGAGAACATTTGTAATTAATTCAGTTGGTTATCAGTACGATATCACTTTCGTTTCGTAATAAACCTTCTAACCCACTTGATGATCTCAAATTAAATGAATCGATTCACTGTAGTTTACTCGAACGAAGAGCTGTTTATCCTGGAAAGCATTGTAATTATCATTACATTTTCTAAAAGCAACACATGAAGTCTCTTTAATGAGAAGTTTCAATTGATGTTGTTGCAATAAAATTCATGATTCAAGCTTCATTGCCTCAAGCTGACGGGTTTGATTTCACTCGAAAATTCTAGATGCATGACATCTTTGCAGCATGGTGCACAATTTTCACACTGTAATTATGCCCTAACTTGTAAGGTCACCTTTGCCCTTTGGCAATATTGGTGAGTGAATGTGAACTTTCCCCACTGACCAGGCAGACGTTCCTATGGAACGAGTTAAAAGTGAAGAAAACAAATAAATTGATCCTTTTCTAAGTGTGGTCGTTCATTGACCTACAGCACCGGATCACATGATGTTCCTGTTTAGAAAACAGCCGGACACTTCAAATTGCTTATGCCTCTCATATGTCAAGATCATTGACACGGGGTGTGAATGTTGTTCCATAAATTATGATGGGAGCCTGTGAGATACCTGGCGACAAATGTAACGCTGTTGGCAACGGTTTCCACATTAAAGTAGCGAAGTTGTTAGAAGTTGCGAAAAGCTGAGCGAAATATATCCTGTAGCAATTTATTACAGGACATGTAATGAGTAGTTATTAGTTCTTATCTATCTTCTTTCGTCTGATGCTATCCATAAATGCCTGACAAATGAAAATACACTCTCAAATTATAGTAACTTTGTTTCATTTGATGCGATTGGACAGGAAAATAGAACTAGTTTTAAAATTAAATGAATTTTCCTCTTAATTACGGATTTTAGGAACTATAATTCATACATAAACAGTTATTTTCCGGCAGTTTAAATCTTCCTAATATATCAGCTAAGTATGAAATAGCATATCTATGTTCATAACTTACAACACAATTTCTTTTTATGTGATATTTTTGATTAGTTTCTGTTCCTTCCTTGCTTTTAAGACCGGATAATATATATATATATATATATATATATATATATATTTCATAATCATCAAATAGTTATTTATTTATTTATCAAATAATCAAACAAAGAATCTGTGTTTTAGTTCCTTGCATTAGATTAATAAAAATGTCTTCTGCCTCATTTTTATTCTTCTTATTTATATGATTACAGAATAACTAGATAGCAAATGATGTGGGCATTATGTAAATATGTATATTCTTTACGATGCATAGAGCTAGCAATCCATTTGTATTAATATGGAATATCTTCTTAAATACATTAATAGTATTAAAAAAATTCTTTTTTAAAATTTTTTATCGGCAAAGTTGTTTTTGTTTGGTTTGTATTCCTTTCTAAGAAACTTTTGCATAAAATAAAAGGCAAAAAATGTGGTTTCTGTTTGAATTGGGAGTCAGTAGTTAGATTAAGTTATGTTTAGTTACATTAACGTCCTGTTGTCGGTAGTTTGAAGCAGTCATGTGAAATAATATCCATATACAGTGAACTATTTAATATAAGCACACATTTCTAATAATAAACTTGGAAAATTTTTCTTCTAATTTTTTTATTTTCTATAAGAGAAAGTGCCGTGATTGTAAAAAAAAATTTAAATTCGAGATTTTGTCGAATCTCTGCGTTTCTTTTCTTCCGGGAACATCCAAATATATTTTTGGAATTATGTCTTCATGTGAATACAATGAAAAATAACTTTGAATTACATAGAAAAAATGTGTCATATACACTTTATATCCCCATTTAGAGATATGGATCAAATTTTCAATAAATTCCATTCATATGACGTTTGTTTATTTACCCATGTATGAGCAAGTGAACATGATTACTACAAACGTAAAGAGTTGGATAAATAAAAATTTCTTTACATGATTTAGCATTTAAATTGTAGATTCTGAATCAAGTAACTTTCTCATGCAAGTAAGTGCTACGACTTAAAGATGCAATGATTTAAATAATTGGTGTGAAGTCTATAGATTACAGTCGTAATTTTATGTCACAATTTAGTTTAATTGGTTTGAAAAAAAGGGGGTTCAAAGCATAAATTTGATTCGAGTACTTGTGATAAACTACATGCTACGGATTGATGGTAAAAAAAGGAGTCTTCGAAATCATATGATAGATTCAAAAAAAGATCTATATTTCGTAACTGTTGTTAAATATTCAGCCTCACGCCATTGAAGACTAAAATGAAATTAGAGTTTGGTTCTTACACCGAAACTGAATATCACTGTCAGAATTTAAATCTCACAACTAGTAAATGCAATCTTTTCTCAACATTTATTAGATCTATGTCTCTATTTTGCTACTGCTTTGTCATTCAAGATGAAGAAATATTATATACATTTTTAATTATTGTGTTTATACACCTTCTCAATGCATTAGCATCCTAAGAAAATCTGCATATTTTCTTAGTTATTATTTGGCGCCATCGGAAATTTTAAATACTTTTATTTGCATTCAATTCACCATAAAGAAAATGAAAAATAATTAGGGAATAAGAATAAAAAATTGTCTTTATTCGAAAGATGATAAAAAAAACTTTTTTTACATACATCCAAATAAAGAAATCAAAGAAACAACAGAGATAATGTCCTAATTAAACATGTTTAGAATTATATTATTTGCCACGATAACTCAAATCCTGTGTGAGATAGAGCGATAAAATTTGGCTGGTGATTTTAATTCCAAATTTCTTTAAAAATTTTGATAAAATTCTTCAAAGAGAAATTGAAATGTCTCTCTATCCGTGCACACGCTTTCAAAATAATTCAAAAATATAAATAACTATATGAATAAATATCTGTACATGTATCTATCATCATATTGACATATATTATATTTTGGACAAATTTCTCAATGTTAATATATATTATATCAGCATATTTACACACACACACACACACACACACACACACATATATATATATATATATATATATATATATATATATATATATATATATCAGTTTGTGCATTTTTATGTGATTGGATGTTATAAATTAAAAATGCAACGAATTGTAAAAATAAAATCTGGTATGCTGTAAATGAAATCTTGTACATAAATTTGAATCTAACATTGTAGATTTGTGACAATTTTTTAATGCATCTGTGTAAGGGAGGGGATATTTTAGTTTCTTCATTGTATTATGAAATACGAAATGTATCAAGACAACATACGAACTGAGAAGAAGGGAAGGATAGCAACAATTATGAATTGACGTGGCTTTATTCCCCACTTTTTCTCCTCCTTTCTCTAACATTAGTCCAACTTTATTAAATGCTACTGGGATTCAGAAGAGTACAAAAAAAAGCAGAAAAGACGGTCTTAAAAAGGAACAAAAACTTATATGAGAATTTATGAGTTCATGCTTTAAACTTTTCTTATTTAAAAATTTAATCAAAAAGTTTAATACAATATTTCTAATGATTGATTTATGATTATCATCTTAAAAATTAAAATATAAGTAAAAGAGAAGATAAAATTAAGTATGCTGTATTATCAGTTATGAGCCAAGAAAGCTATACAAAAATGAGGCGATTCATTTTTCTCTTGAATTTCGCATTATCGTGATTATAGCTGAAAGCAATTTGAGAAGACATCATAAGTAGGTTAAATTGAATAGATGAAAAAATACTATGATATACGGAATAAAGGAAAGCTTTACTGACATACACATGTTGCTCCAGAATGGAGTTCTAATCATCTTTCACAGTTTTTCCTTTCAACAAGATGGATACACGTTTGGAAGACACCTTCACTAGGGTATTGATTGTCTCTTTTCAACTGTCATGTATGGTGATGGTTCTGTCAGGTTACGGGCAGATGATCAAGGGTTTCCTCTGGCGCAATCATAACCTTGAAAGAAAGGATCGATCACTTGAGTGAAATTTTTGCAAATGAAGTCTATCGTATGGAGCAAACTTCGTTTCCATCGGAAGATGGAATTTTCCTGGATGATAATGATCATATTAATGTAAGGGGGCTTGTCGAATAGAGATTTGGTGAGCATAAGAATGCTATATTTTGGTCCATATTACCCATATATCACTATTATCGAACTATTAAGGTCTATTTTAGGCCCTTCAACCCGGAGACGATATTTTTCATTTGCATCCCTTCCAGAAATTTATCAATATCTTCATGAATGTAGATAAAGTATCCTGAAAACCTTATTAAACACTTGCGTGATTCAATTCATGAATTCAAGTTGTATTGTATTCAAAAGCAATTTTTATAAATGTTGTTGTACCCTTGTTGATAAAAATTACCTATCGATAAAATTAAATAAAAAATAAAAATTTCCTTTATTAAAAGTCCTTAATTCAATCGTTTAATATTTTACATTAGATATCAAATTTTTAATAGATAAAGAGTTGATATTTATTTTGCGATTATCTACAATAGAAAAATTCAAAATATCTTCTGTTTTCCATATGGTAGCCCTCAGTATTACCATTTATTCAAAAATTTCAGTTTATATAAAAAAGAAGCTGATATTTAACATTGGTTTACTCCGTATTTTAACGTAGAGCTTTACACTAATCATTACGTCAAAATCTATCTTAAGAGTTTCTATTTTATAGGCGGAAATGTTAATTGGAGAAATTATAAAAGGGCTAAAATTCAACAGAACATTGCTATGTTTTCGAATATTTTCATGAGCTTCCATTTTCTAATAGAATAGAACTAATAGGTAAATTTTGAAAGCCTCTTGAAATATTGTAATATTAAAGGTACAAATGAAATTAACCAGAGCATCAGCGCTCGATGAGGTTCATGTTTTTAATCCAAAATATATTCTGGTAGCTGCAAATTCCCTATGATTGTTGACGAAAAAACTTCAGCGAAAAAAACTGAATTTAATTTCATTTATCAAAGTATTTTGCAGCCCTTGCAATATCAACTGAAGTAAAATTGTACGTGGCCAATAAATTGGATGTTTCTTTGGAATCATGTAGAGATTATCTTCATTTAAATGTAATCACATTTACAGATAAATATCCATTTCCTCATATTCGTTTTTTTAAAAAATTTATTTACTAAAACTATAAATTTAAGCTTGTATTTAAGAAATTTTTTCAAATCAAATACCTATGACCAAAGATATTACGAGAGCTACATTTAGAGGTTGATGCTCCATTTTAATTATATTTTTAACTAAAATAAATCAAACTCAGATAGAGAGGGGGGTGCGATAAAAATCCAAAATCACTTAAATTGTACACTTAAAAATTCCAAAAACTGAATAACAAATAAAGATACTAACACGAACTCAAGCGCAACAAAAACAGCCGAAGCGGTCACAAGATCACCATTTGTAGTAATTATCAACACATGAGCTGCAAAATGGTATTAAATAAAGTGAAGTAATATAAGCTATTGGTTCGCTCAGTTGCTCCCATCTTTCGACTCATTTGCCATTCTCAACTGACTGAATAATGGAAAACTCGACTGACTGACTTCAATTCTATTTATGGCTTTTTGTAGTTTCCGAGACGAAGCAAAAAAAGTTTGTCGAATAATCACCTGAATGTAAATACTAATGCGGCTATTGCAAAATTCTCGTAGTTCCTAAAACTTTTGAGTTTTCCATTATCACCAATTTTATTGCCAAGTAGGAAGTTGATTTATGTGGATCCATTCAGTATCATTAGAACTACCTGAAAAAATATCTTTCTTAATAAGAGATTTATTGCATGAGTTAATAAATGAGAAATGTGTTAATAAATGAAAAAAAATACAGAGATGTTTCTAGTTTTTTGTTGTTGTTGAAATTTGTACCAAATTACCCCAATTTGTCTGATCAGTTCGGACTTGAGATATGGACTACTTCAGAGATAAGTATTGAGCCTGTTATTTTTTTCATCGTATATTGCTGGTAACGAAGAGGTAAACAGAAACTACGGTAACGTGAGCATTTTGTCGATGATATCATTTTGTGGCCTTCTGTTTCTGACATAGGGAGAAGTGAATATAATCTGAACTCTGCACTTACAGAGGTATGTGCTTTTACTGAAATGCATAAATTGACTTCCAATACCTCAAAGTTACCGGTTACTTTCTTTACCACCAACTGATGTCTTTATAACTACCAAATAAATATCTTTATGAATGGTTGTCAATTAAATTATGTAAATAAATGTCAAATACTTGGATTATGTTCTCTATCAAGTGATATTGAGCAACAAACATTTAGAAGCTATTGTAAACAAATGTTGGAAAAGACTCAACATACTTAAATATATTTCCGGAAGTGACTAGTGTGCAGATGCTAATACATGAAGAACCACTTACATCTCTCTGATCAGACTAATTCTAGCTGATAGCTAAGATAACCTCAGCTTACATATTTCATGGTGACGTAATGCTAACTTATTTTGAAATATCCTCTATCAAAAAGGTATCGAATGCGTTTTGGAGGATCCCACCTTTCACCCTTGGTACTTGGTAAGAGTTCGGATTGAAATCACCGTCTGGTTATCTCTAGAAAATGACAAACGGCTCTCTTTCTAGTTTTTTGAATGGGCATACCAAATCCCTCAACTTCCAACATGGCTGGAGGTTTTTTGCTGAGTGTCTTTGTTGCAAATCAGATCAAACCTCCCCCTATCATATCATTAAATGTTTAAATTTTACTATTTTTGAAAATTAAAGAGATCCGTTTTTGTTTTTGGACTTATTAGAGATCTTTGTTTCATGGAGATGTATAGCTGTGCAATACCACGCGGGATTAGAAACAACAACAAAATTATGAAATATACATGAATTTCTGTAAAAAAACCATATAAAAGTTTCGTTAAAAATGATAAGAATAAGGGGAATTATTTATTTCTTCTTTTATTTCGTTTCCTTAAAATGACAGTCTTTATGTGGATTTCCTTTTCAAACTGTTGATTCAATAGGATTGATCTAAGAGCTTGCTGAACAGTGATTATCTGATACAAATTTGCACACATTAAGCCAAATTTTTTTGTGATGAAAGTAATGGCAGTTTGTAAAATGTGAAATTCATTTACGAATTTTAATTGAAACATCGAATACTTCTACACCATGCTTATAAAATATGTTCTTTATAAGTTTTCAACTTCGGAAGTTATGTTTTGCACTATTTACTTTTTTCCCCTCATCGCAGAATTTACAATCTTATTTTACTTCATAAATGGAAAAATGAATTTGCCTTATACTAACATTTCAATTGGCTATTTATGTATTAGACCGTCGATGACAATGGTTTAGCAACTTATTGGCGACGGATTTAAATTTGGCGATAAACGGTCGACGCCAACGAAACCAACAAAATTGTTTGAAAAGCGATAAGGTTAAATTTTTTTAAAAATAATGGAAATTTCTTGCCATTATTGGCGTTTTAGTAACTTAATGGCTCCGCCTTCAAATTTGTCGATAAAGATCGATGGTCTAAATCGCAAGTACCTTTAATTGCATTATGTTTCACCCAAAACAAAATTTGTATCAAATAAAAGAAATGAATTAATAATAATTCCATAAAATTTTTCTATATGTGTCGGATAGACACGAGAATAATCCTTAAGATACTTTAACGAATTCCAATAAGATAATTATGATGTACTGGCTAATTTATCTGTTCGGTTGCAGAAATACCGATCACATGTTTTATTGATATTATTTTGTAAGTATTTTTAATTTATATATTGCCTAGAGCAAATGTTTCCATACACTTAGGGCTTATATATCGTGAATTTATTTATTAGGGCAGTAAACCCTCTTATCAGCGGGCCTATCATTCGAAACTCTTCCCACCACTTTTATAATAGTATTTTTTTTTGTTTCACTTAGGTAAGATTTCGCCACAGGTGCAGCTAGTCGGCACCACTTTGTTGTCATTTATTTTCCGAAAGCTTTCCATCCTATCTTTTTTTTTCATTTTATCTTCATCCTCTTACGAATAGAAACTGACAGTGAAGAGCACAACAACAAATAAAAAAGAACAGACAAACAGGTAAATAAGATAACAAAAAAAAGAATAAAAAATGCAAAGCATGGGAAGAACCCTGACTGTTAGTGAAAGTTATTATTTATTTATTTATTTTTATTTATCACTGACCGTGACTTGACTTAACTCTAGTATATAATTGCCTCATGCAATTCATGTAAGAATTTACTCAACCTTGAATAAGAAGAGCGAAAGGGAGTAAAAGAAGTGAAAAAAATAATAATAAGAGAGGAAGAGGGAGATAGGAGGGAAAAAAATAAAATAAAAATTCTGGTTGAAGAATACTTGTACCAGAATGTAACTTAAGTAAACGAATCGAGTTTTAGGGTATATATTATAACCAGTTTCAAGCCAGGTGTTACACATTCTGCTTTGGAGTGCTTATAAGAACTTCTTTATAATGCTTTTTGAAGAATTAATACACAGAAGAAGATACATTTCTTTCTGTATATACCGACTACCCATCTCTAAAGTAATAAATTAAATTTACTTATTATTTATGAATTTGAATGCTCTGAATCAGAATGTCTTTTCTAATTTGAATATTTTGCATGAAAAATATTGGCAATACATTTTCTGAAAACGTTAAGTGTTTTTAGAAATTTTCAAGACTATAAAAAAAATCAATAAATATAATCACTTATGGTCAATTAGTTTTAATATACATATTTATATATTGGTCCCGTCTTCACCTATATTTATATATTATACGTATGTAAAATAAAACAACTCTTATGTGGAGCAATTTTCAAGTTCTAATATTACACCTTTAAGAAGTTTTAAAATCAACAATTAGGTATACTACAATTCAGAGCAGTAATATACCTAATTAATTACTACTCAAAAGTTTTAGGGAAACGGTCTTTTTTGTCACATCTTTGTCTTATATGTCTGAAGATTATAAATATTTTTTTCTCTCACTTGAAGAAACAAGATTGTCTGTGAGAGAAATATGTAATCATATTGACTTTATGGAAAATAAAATGTCACCTCAACAATTGAAAATAGATTTTCAATTGTTGATTCTCTTAAAATTAACAATTTTGAGAGAATACAACCCCAAATACTCGTTTTTCTTGAAACTCTTAGTCCTAGATGCTTTAGATGCCTTAATATCAACTATTACTTAAAAAATCAAACAAAATTATTAAAATAGTAAAATTCAATATTTTAGCTCAAGTAAATATCTACGCTAACGATAACAAAATAATTTTTTGTAGAGAAAGATTCAATACGCGCATGATGGCAAGGTGCATTGTATATTTTACTCACTAATCATATATTTATCTGCATTCACATATGTTAATACTTAAAAAGAACTTTGAAATTAAATTTTTCTATAATGTTTAATCAGGTATCTGTTTCAAAATTTAGTATTTGGATTGAGAATTCAGATAACATAACAGTAATGATACAAAAGAAAAGAAATTCTTAAATCCTAGATAATATGATATGAAAAAGAGGTAAGACATTTATAGATATAAAATGAATCGAATGGATTTGCCCGTTGACACATTAGAAAGCACAGGACTTAGTAGTCTATAAATGTATCTGCATTTATAAAGAATCTATTTTTTTTAGTATATAGAGAAAGTGAATTACTTAAAATAAATAAACGAATAAGTTATAATATATATGATAATTTGAAATGTTTTCAGCTGTACTTTTAGAAAAATTTGTTATAAATGATGTTAATAATAAATGGCGGATATTTTTAAAAAAAACCCAAAAATAATGTGTAATTAGCTATTGTATGTTTAATAATACTAAAATAAATTTAAAGACTTGCAAACTTTTTTGCTAAAGATAAAATTTTGGATGGGAAGTCTTAATACTTTGACTAAAGATTTTTTTTTTTTTGTAAATTAATGCATTGGTTACATTATCCTTAGTAATCGAGTATTAACTGATCCCCAGAGATATAAAAAGGTAGGAGTTGGATGATATCAATTTTTCTTTGTAAATAAGCCACAAAACCATATTTTTTTTAAGAATCCAACTTAAAATTGTCATATATATGTGTCCTTGGGATTTCACTATAGGATTCATAATATCAGTATTTTTTACATTTTCTGAAATTACCTTTATTTAATTTAATCACTACATTTTACTGTATACCAGTTTTGAATTGTGTATAGGTTATAGGTTATTTTTCGAAAATGATATTTAAATATAAGGTATTTATAAATTCTTCACTATTGTTTTCGTATGCTTAATTGATGCTGTTTTGGTATTTCTGTTATAATAAAGAGATTAAAATTATATTAAATATATTTTAACCAATAATGTTTTTCTTAGAGTATGCTACATATTACATTTTTTTATTCAATTAATATTCAAGTATGTGTAATTTTCTAAAATCACGAAACTTACATTTTTTGCTTTTCTATATGTTTCTAATATTAATCTTTGCATTAAAACCTGCCATATTGATCTGTTCAAAAGTTACTCTACGCAGTGTACTCCCTAACAAAGGTGCCATGCCTTATTTTCAGCCCACATAAAGAATTATGGACCTTTGAATTAAAAAAACAAACAAACTAGGAGTGTGAAAGCCCCGACTGCCCAGGATTTAATTTCTGTACACAATTTAGTATGACGATGAAAATATAACGCAGAAAACGAAATACATATTCTAGATGAATTTTCCTGATTGAATGTTAATTGTTGTTAAAGAAATGGAGTTTTATAAAATAAGATCACGTATCAAATTTCATTTATCTAAATCTCCAAATTTCGAATTATTGAAACATAGTTCTAAAAATGTAATTTTTGACTTAGGGAGGTTTGAAAAGTTAAAATGCCGCAGTGGAATTTTTTAACGATTACTATAACACATCTTTCCTTGTCTTCGAAAATTAAAAAAGAAATTATTAAATTTGTATTTAGATGAAATTTGAGAAATTGATTAAAAACTGAAGTTGGTCGCTCGGAGTTGGATTCAATAGCATAAAAGCCAGACATGGTTATGATGCGCCAAATATATGGTGAATATAAAAAATTGAGGCATTCGTTCAATAGAAAGGAAACTGCCGTCACTAAAAAGCAAAATTCAAGTTTTTTAGATGCTACAAAAAGAGTTTTTAGGCAGTGATACGTTTCGAAGTTCGGTTGGAAGAACTTTCAAACGCTAAACCCTAATTTCTAGCTTATTTTTTCTCCCCATAGAAATTCTCTATTCCGTAGTTAATCCGTAGTCAAGAGGTTAAGAAATAGGTGCGCCGAGTTTCGTCCGAATCCATCACAAAGGGTGTGGGATTTTAGGAGGTTCAAGCAAATAAATCTTTAATGATATAAACAGAGACTAAAAAGCACCTAGAAAAAGCATGTGAAATAGAAAGGGACCCAACAATCTTTCATTGTAAAACTGATATTTTAATTTTTTTTTCTGCATTCACAAGTGGTGTGATTTATTCAAAAAATATAAATATAGGAAACTGATCAATAAATGATAGCAGTGATAATGAAAATTAACCTTCTTCTTCATATTCCGAAGTCTTTTTTTGGAAACCTTAAAAAGTATAAAAAATCTACTCCTTTTAAAAACAGAATCATATTTCTTTTGTGATCTGTCCGCATTGAACATAAACTGAGATTTCTTGTTACTGATAAACATAAACTAAACATTTTCAGAATTCAGAAAACTTAAATAGTAAATAATAAAAACTTAATCCTGTCTATGCATTTACTGAAAAAAAAAAGAGCGCTCAACCAATTGAGTGAAACCAAGTAAAAGTTTCAAATATCATTCCATTACTGCCTCAGACTGAATACCTTTCATTGATTTTATTATTTAACATCTAATAAGGGAAGCAAAAACGTAAGGCATCAATTTATGTTAATTAAGACCTAAAAAATGCTGAAGTAACAACGTATAATTTTGTATCAATTTTAGAAGTGTTGTGTGCTCAGAAGCTACATATTACATAAATAATTATTATAATTAACAAGAAAGCTGAGTATTATGTTCTTTAAATATATTTACAGTCATCCACTATATGTTAGTCGATTTTGTCAATACAAGTAATAAATTTTTGAAATTTTTCTACCATTTCAAACTGGAATGCTTTTCGAATTATAAAACTTAACTATAAGATTCTCTACCAATTATTAAAGCGTTTGTCTTCCTTTAAGAGATATGTCGTTTGTAGTTATTTGCCAAATAAAAAGGAGTCTGTGTTGGAATCGAATATTACTAAGAAGCATTCTTTTTTTGTCTTGCAAATTGTGTTGCTTTAAGTTCAAGATATTCAGCTGTCTATTCATCCTGAGAATTAGTAAGCAAATAATACACTTGAGTTAAATGTCGCACTTTCTTGTGATGCTTGTGATTCCAGTATATGTTTTTTTTTTCAGAATAGGATCTTAAGGAGTTAAGAACTTCTTTACTCATAAAAAATATTCGTTGTCCTGTTCATCAGTGTGCTATTGAAACCACACAAAGTAAGCCTGCAATCAAAAGAGAATTCTACTATAACGACAAATATTTCGGAGATGTTATCAGACTCCATTTCATTTGAAAAATAACTACAAACGACATTTCTCTTAAATTAAAGACAGACGCCTTTCCATTTCTTGTCATTACAGATAGCATTGCATATAACTAGTATTTTCAAATTCTGAGATGCGATATACCATAATTTTTACCATTATTCACCATTTTTCTATTGTTACAAATACATATTTGTGTTGGGAACTAATATTGTAAATCAGAATAAATAAAAAAAGGAAAAATAAAGAAGAGGAAAAAGGAAATAAGGTTTGTTTGGCATCACTCACTTCTATCTCTAACATGCTGTTAATTATTTAAATTTCTAAATGATATATTTTCCGGGGAATAAATTATTGTTCCCATCTTTGCGAAATGTTTTACAATATCTTTCAGGCTTTTCATAATAAATTAAATTAAAATGAAGTTTGGGTTCAAAGTCAATTTTAATATTTTCACTTCTGCGGTGATTCATATTACTTCACATTATTGGCATTGATTTGTTTGTTCAAATTTTCGTTTCCCCAAATTTCCTTCAATATGTAATCCTTTATCAACGCTTATTTAAGAGTTATATCAGCCTTTGCATGATTTCCCGTTTATATGCCTAGTTTTTAAATTATATTTTTGAAATTTTTGGTTTGTTTCGTATTTTATCGCTTCCAGTGCTTTTTTAGTAAGAAAATATTTATCCAGTAAATACTGATATAATTTACATCATGCAACATACATGCTGTAAAGGTATATAAAGGTAATAT
>JAOUZG010038069.1:2307959-2318318 GCA_026289955.1 Argiope argentata | reverse complement strand
ATCTGATCGCGTTGCAATGGGTGTAAGAATTCTTGTTTAGTTGTTGACTTAGTAATTAGTGTAATCATTTCTAAACCGAAAAAGAAACTTTAAGCTCTGTGATTAACTATAAATATATTAGTATGATTAACTTAAGCATTAAGTATTGTTAACTATAAGTATTGTAATCAATCTCGGGGGAAGGTAAGAGGTCGCCTATAAAATATTTCTTTTTTAATTTCTCTCAAGGCCAGAGATAGTAACTATAGACCAATTTTGTTTGTGGTTTTGGGGTTTGCAATGACAAACTCAGTTGTTTGTTATTATTATCTTGTTGACAAATTTTGTTATCTATTTTTATTATTTTGTTGTCTAAATTAATATGACAAATTTTGATTTCAATGGTCAGAAAAAAGGTGTTCAAAATACACATTCAGTTTTAAGATACTTGTGTTTTAACTGTATTCCAGCGTTCAATATCACCCCAAAATCGAAAAAAAATCTTTTGGCTACTTTTTGTAACTTTTGTCCCCCAATGGATTATAGTTGTTAATACACAAATATATTTATTTAAGTGTGTAAGAGAAAATTGGGAGGAAAATTATTATCTCTGTTTAGTTTTAAAGAATTTTTCATGAAGATTATGCTACATTACTGTTTATTAATTCATAAGTTGTTGCATTTTCAGACCAATTACTAAAAAATCCTTCTGTATATTTTACTGGGCAATAGTTTTGAATCTGAAAAATCTATATTTTTATATAGCTTAATATTAGTCCCTAAGACCTCTTTCATTATAGAATAAGTAATATTTCTTCATGAGAACCTTTACTTGGAGCTCTTGTTCATTTTTCAATAGCTACTGAAACCTTTCTTTAAAAAAAAACAGAATTGCACAAAATACAAAATTTAGGTGTAAGATTCATCGTTATTTATAACTACTTTTGAGAAAGAAAAAGAAAAAAAATGTGTTGTGTGTACATTTAAATGCCTTAAAATTAGGATTCGTGTTTCGGTTGTTAGAATTTACAACGAAATAAAATCTTTTGTATTTTTCTATATTATTTAGATTTAGAACTGCAATTTAAAGACATAACTGCTTGTATCGCCCTACTCATAGCCAACGGCTATACCATGCTGAAATCACCGGCTCTCGTCTGTATCGTACCTAAAGTATTGTTCATGAATATTAGAACTTCTACATTTTTCTTCAAAACAAAGCAGTTAGTAGGAATATATTGAAAAAATTCCAATGCTGTAGAAAGTATTCAGTTCACTACCACCTCTGTAACGACTTTTTGAAGAACAGAAGACATTTAATGAAGATTTAATACACGCTAACATAAAGAACAAGCACAAATAGAAATGCAAAAATATATGATGCTTTGCTCCGGAGTGGAACAGATAATGAACATAAAATGATGAAATTGGGATGCATTGCAACGTATCTCCTGATTTCAAATTCTGACGATGAATAAATTCGCACTAGTAAAAAAGCTTATAATAACTAAGATGTTTCAGTCCATTGGCAATTGAAATACAATATCAGAGTTGTGGTTTAATGCATATTAAAGTTTCTGAAGTTTTAAAGCAAAGAATAGGTAATGCAACAAGATAAGAAATTTGGCTTAAAAGGCTCAAAGGCTCATAACATAAGGCCAATAAAGTTAAAGAAAATTTTTAACAGCTTCATTACTTGAAAAGAAATACAACCAGGAATGATTTTTATTTGCTTTTATTTTAGCCAGAAACATTTTAAAAAGAAATATTGTCTTGGTAATTGATGTATAGTTTAGTCGAAATCTATTCTTATAAAAAGCACACTTTTTGCAGAAAAGCATTACGTGTTCAATGTCATTAAATTTGTTGCATTCATGATATAATGGATCATTGTAGAGATTAAAACGATTTTATAGTCCTGTTGTTATAATCATTTTGCTGATTAGTTGAGACAAAACTTGCATGTTGCCTCTAATTTTCGGATCAGGAAGATAGAGTGTCAATACTTAGAATGTCTCTTAAAGAGGTCTTTACTTTTACTAAAAAACAAAAACAATCTATTTATGCAGTTTGATATATATAAGTTACAATTTCTTTCGCCGGCTTGCTGGCACAGAGGTAGCGCTTCTGCCTCGTGTTCAGGAGGTCCCGGGTTCGAGCATGGTTGTTATTCTGTGTGCTATCTGTGAGATGTGTGAAAGTGCCCCCCTGTAAAAAGGGGTTGTGCAAGCGAATGAGATGAGTGTGTAGCAAAAGTCGTACTCTTGGCCCTAGTTGGCGCTACTTGAAACAAGAGACGCTTCACTCGGCTTAAATCTGCTGCTGGGTCCAGCAGCGAGCTTGTCCATAGGCAAGTGCCATTAGAAACAACAACAACAATTTCTTTCATCATGCAACTTATACAACAATGCAGATACCGACAAGTGGACATAGAATCTGTTGAAGAAGAAACCACAGAATAAATCGGTATTTCCCCAAGAGTCATTTGATAATGTAAATAAAGTATAAAATGTAACATAGAGATATTTGGATCTTTAGGTCATATTTTTTGAATTCATCAAATTGTCTATTCGACATCGATGAAGGAAAAGCAATTTAAAATTAAAAGTCTTGAAATCCTGAAGCTACTTACGAAATTGGGTCTTCATTTTATGTAATTTATACTTAGAGCCAAATTTCATAAAGTCATGATTATACTCTAATTAGAATATTTTATTTCTTAAAAAAATATTAGCATTTTTGTTTTTACTTCCATTTGCCTTTGCCTTTCTTTTTTAATACTTTCTCTCCGTAATATTATTGATGGTAAAAAATTTAACACAACCCTTTTAAGATTTTATTTCCTTTTGAGGTTACAGCTAACCTCATTTCACGCTTAAATATGCCCATTGTTTGAAAAAAATATGGTGGCATAATCTACACAAGCGATGCCAGCGTTGTGTCACAGAGGCTGGGCGTCTTTCTCGTGATCTGGGCATCCGGGTTCGAGTCCCGATCAGGGCATGTTTGCTCTATCTGTGAGGCGTGTGAATGTGCCTCCCCCCCTGTAAAAAGGGGCTGTGAAAGCGAATGTGATGAGTGTGTAGCTAAAGTAATACTCTTGCCCCTACTTGGCGCTACTTCCAACAAGAGACACTTATTTTCGTTTAAATCCGCTGATACACCAGCGGGCTTGTCCATGGCAAAGGTCATTAGTAACAAAAACAACAACAAATGCGATAGTTAGATAGTAGACATTCACACTAGCCTATAATCTTACTCTATTCAAATCTCAAACATTTTGGATCCAATTTTATCAATAACTACTTAAGATTAAATTATATTATAGATTTAAGTTTTGGGAATTTTAATCAAAAAGTTTGAAATTATTTCAGATTTTTACATATTTTGAGAATTTATATGATTTACTACTACCTATTCAAGGTTATTTCAATTGGTTGCGCAAATGTTATTTTCAATAGCTTGTATCGGCTGCCTTATTTCAGGTTTTTTGTCCTTGATACGAACCAAAAATGTGAACCTTTTTGAACCCTGAAACATCCTTTTCTCCACCTGCACAAAAGAGCAGAAATGTACGCGTGACAAAATGAAAGTAATTGGTAGAAAAGCGATCTAATGACATAGGAATATTGGGATCTAAAAGAATCCCCTTGATTTATTTGGTCAATTACAGCTTGTTTATAATTTCTATGGGAAAATATTGAGTGAAAAATATTTTTATTAAATCTAGTAATATATATGATCTGCAGAATTAATGATTTACTGCATTGCTTGGAAATATTTGTGCTCACGTTTATCAAAATTATTTATTAATGACAAATTTAAAATCCTAATAGATTATCAATTTCTCCAAAGTTAATTGAAAACATCAAGTGATTGTATATATACAGTCATAATAGATATATTGCTATACATAGTATATAAAGTCATAATAGATATATTGCTGATACAATCAATATTGATTGTATCAGCAATATATCTATTATGACTTTGGTAAAATGTAAAATCAGCAATCAGTATTTTTGATAATCTATCCATTATAAACCATGTGTTGAGGGGATATTTGCATTGTGTCTATTTTGAGGGGATATTTGCATTGTGTCTATTTATTACAAAATCCAAAGTTTTACTTTCAATTAAATATTTAAAATAAACATCATTTCTTTAAGTTTATATTTTTCGGATTATGTTCTTTGTTGACACAATTGAATATTAATAAAATATTTCCAGAAATCCTCGGTTAAAGAAATAATTTTTTGAATTATTCTTTAATATTATAAATGAGAAAAAGAAATAGAAATTAGAAATATTAATTTCTGGACAAATCGAGAAGTTTGATAGAACTGAAGGCATTTTTTTTCCAGCAGAAATTATCGAATGTCAGAACAATAGTGAACACTATTTGTTAAATTTATTTCGAATGTCGTGAAATTAGGGGGAAAACATTTTAAATATTTTTATTAAAATTACGCATGAGAAAAGACCTATTTTCTAACATGTGTATTGGGAGAGAGAAATTCGTGAAATATTCTTTAAATGGCATCGTGCTTTAAATGAGAATTTCGTTTGCGGCAATGAAAATTCCACTCTTGTACGTTAGATATACGTAGTAGTTCGTGAATATGAATTGTTTTTAAATGTCAACAATTTCAAAAATGCTTAAAATATTTTCCAATGAAATGTTTGCTTACATTTGAGAAATTTCTCTGAAACTATACAAATTCCTCACTAAAAGAGGTGATGTTGATAAAAGGGGATCTTGGATGTTGAATCATGTGGATTGTGATATTTGCTTATTAGACTCTAATTAATGTTTGTTATAATCCCTAAATGTACTTAGATCAGCGAATCAATCTTTATGGTAAATAAATTTTTGTATTTAAACCTGAATGCTGGTGAAACGTATATCCATAGAAATATTTTTTTCAGTATTTTGGTATTATGAAAAACTGCATTTCGCAAGGCTAAAATTTTTAAATAAGTAAATGATGGTTAGTTTGAAGAAATACCATTTTTCTGTGTCTTCCTAATACGTATATTCAGCTTATATGCGTAAAATTAAACAAATAAATCTCTAATCTAAAGAAACTAGTTTGAAATATAGCTTTCTTTATATCACTGAAAGAACTCTAGTTTCTAATCTTTTTGTACTGATAGAAATTTCAGAATTCACAATGTTTAACAATTTTTTTCTGGAAATTTTTGTTTAAAATTCGGCACCTTATCGTCTTGAAGAATAAATTAATTACCATCTAGAATTTGGGAACTTCTTTATTTATGGATAATTATAACCACCAATCATGAATGAATATCTCACCACACATAATTACATTGCATTACCTTTGTACTATAGTAACAAGCGTTATCTTTTCCAACTTCTTCAATATCGATTTTTACATTTCTTTCTTTTGCAAAAAAATCTGAGAAGAATGTTGCAATAAAAGGGTTAAAAGTATTTTCGAAAAACAACTCACATTGAAAATTAAATTGTTATTTTTTTGAACCTGGAAAAATATAATTAATTAATCTTTTTAACTATTTAAAACGCTTTAGAATTATTATTCTGCCATCACATACATTGTGATGCGTTTTACTTTCATTCATGCCTTGAATGTCTGAAAACATTTACTATGTATTTTAAAATGGAAAATTATAAAAAATATATATTCTTATTTTTTTTAACTCACATTAGTGGAACCTGCAATAAACTAAAGTACACGTGATTTGAACACTTCTTCCTGGAAGCATGTTTATATAAAAGACAATCAATGTTACGTCTTACATAATTATGTCTTAGCTGTATATTTAACATACCAAATGTACTATTATGTTGGTAATGTTGCTAATTTTTTTAATGTGGGACGAATGTGACTATTAAAAAATTGGGATCACGTTACATAATCTTAGAAAGTGGTTTATCGTATGAATTACTTTATATGGGATGACAATTTTAAAATGCACCAAGAGTGGTAATAAGATAGGAAGACATTAGGTTTTTCCGGCTTTTTTTTATATCTACCTTAATTTACTTCATTTTGTATTAAAAAGATGTCTCAAGGCTACCTAGTTTGAAAACAGATTGGTTATCTATCCGAAAAGATAAATCTTTAAGTAATCATCTATATAAATATAGAAATTTAACAGGGGGATATAAAGCTACTCGACCAAGAGCCACAGAAAGAACAGTCTAGAATCTACAGGTTAGTGTTTTCAATAAATGCATTCTTCTATAACGGAAAAAAAACTATATTTTTAATTTCCAAAACAAAGTTTGTAGATTGGTCTTTGCCTAATTGAAGGGTATTTATGTATAAATATGTTTTCTAAATGTAATACATCTGCTATAAGTAAAAAGCTCACTTCCTCTTAAGCAGATAGGCTAGATATTTTCACTTAATAATTTGAATAAATAAAAATATTTTCTGGTATATTCTTTTTTTTTATTTGTGTGAAATAAAAATATCTTTGAATTGCTTAGTTTTGTAGAAGCAAAGAAAAGTATTTAGCATGGCTAAAACATGTCTTACGCAATTTAAAAATGACGATTTCATTCATTTATCTTTCTCATCTCCTTGAATTTTTCTATGTAGTTATATATAAGCCTTACTTTTAACAAATACTTATGGAATATACTCTATTTAAAATACTCTTCTTAAAGCAACGAAGGCTACGAAAAATTACTTTTCAGAAACACACACAGAGATATCTATACACATTTGTAGAAAATAAATGTTATTTCTTCTGCTGTAAAAATTTGTTTTCATAATGTAAATTATTTCTTTTCTTCAGTTACAATATTTATTTGCATTTTATTTAGAAAAAAGTGTCTGAAACCATAAATGTAATAAAATATCCCTTATAAGAAAACACTTCTTTCCTTTAACAAGATAATTTTTTTGGAATACTTTATGCAATAGATTCTTTTTTGTTGTTGTTTTCAGAACCTTGTAGGTCAAGTTCAAGGTTGCTCATTATATAATCTAAAATACATCATTATGCAATCGTTGTTGTTTTCGTTCCCTTAGCGAGTTAACTCTTGAAGATAAGACCACATCCAGGGATAACTATTTTTATAGAAAGATTAATATCCTGACATATTTTTTTTTCTCGGGTAATTTTGAAAGTATTGGATCTAAATCATCATAAATTTCAAAAATAAATGTTAGTGATGTAAAATAGTGTTTTTACTTACGAAAATTATAGCTTCTTTAAAAATATGATCAAAGACTAGTTTGGGGTTGTTGTTTTTTTTTGCCATTTTTAAAAATAGTGTCACATATTCAAACATTTCTCAATATTGTAAAAATAAAAAATTTGGGCGCTTATTATTATATGGTGTAGAAATATGTGCCATTTTTATTCAACATAAAAATAAATTTAATAAAATTCGTCAAATACAGTAAAATTGCAAATGAAGAAAGTTTCACTAAAAGGAGAAAAATCAGGCCATTACTATATATATAATTATTTTTTTGCCTTAAATATTTCTTTTGGAAATTCAGAAATGATGTGATACAAAAAAACCGTATTTCATTTT
Source organism: Argiope argentata (assembly GCA_026289955.1). NCBI lineage: Eukaryota > Metazoa > Arthropoda > Arachnida > Araneae > Araneidae > Argiope > Argiope argentata. The sequence goes on along the minus strand of JAOUZG010038069.1, from coordinate 2,310,802 downwards.
AAAAAAACGTATCATAAGAGTTACAATAATTACATAAGAGTAATAAATATGACATAATCCGAAATAATTAATTAGTCGGTAACATATGTAAACACTACATTCATGTTTTTAAGGACGCAATATCGCATGTCAGTGTTCAAAATGAGTCCTTTGCGTCATTTGTTTGGAAGAAAATTTCACAACCCACGTAGAAGTTTCTTCATTACTACGTCACTCCAATTAACCGGGTTTTTCAAAGTTCGATAAATTTATTTTCTTGGATGCGTTGATTTTATCAACGCTTCAAGAGAGAAAGATATCAAAAATAAATTTTAAATCAAAAATTTCTATATATGAAAATGCTACAATGAAACAGAATAATAATTTGAAAATATGAATAACTATCTTTATGGATTCCAAACTTGAAGTTAAACGTAAAAACTGCTGAAAATTAAACAATTTTTTCTTTTTATTCTTAATCATTTTTTTCCTTCGGGTTCTAATACTTTTGAATCATTTACCAATAATGCCTCCTTCGGTGGAATAATATCATGTTGATTTTTTTGGTATTTTATTATAAATTTTTATGGCATAATGAACATTAGTTTCAACTTTACATCAAAATATAGACGATATTACGGAATAATTATGAAAATAAACACAACTAAAGCATAATTGTTGGTAAAATAAAGAAAAATGGCCAATTATTGTTAGGCAATGCAATGCTTTGAAATAGGGTAAGATTAAATTTTAATATAATTTATTTCTTTACCGCTAGAATATTTATCAATTTATAATAACAATCGGTTCAAATTAATATTTATTTGCAATGATTTTTTTACGCACGGGACAATTGTTTTCATTAATATGATCCACATTTTTTACAAAGTGCCTTGAATTTTAGGCTTAGAAATAATGATATTTAGATATTTTAAACGAGATAATTATTTGCCAAATTAATTAGGATGTTTAACTCATAGATGAAATTTACACAACTATTATTTATTAAATGAATTTTATGAATTCATCATATTAATGCTCGCTTTAACGTCGAAGTTTGAAGAATTTATACTCATTAGAAAAATGATATTGAATTTATTTTAGAGTCCTGTTTCTAAATAAATAATTAGGTACTTTTTCTGTTAGCCGTACGAAAGCGAAAAATCGCCAAATAATGTAGAATTCCGCCAACTTTTTCTGATGATATTTCACTTGCGTCTGGCAAATGCAAAAGTTCCAATAAATAAATAAAATTTCTCCTTACAAAGTTGTTTCTATTACAGTTTCCAATTTTGAACGAAAAAAATTACAAATGATTATAAATCAGTATGATATATCATATTCCTTTCCATTTTCTATTTAACTATTCAATCTCAATTTGCACCTCTTTTTTCTTTTTTTACTTTATCTTATCTTATATAATTTAAAACCTTCTTTTATACGGATTAAGTTATTTAAAAAATCGTAATAATCTATATTTAATGCAATGAAAATGATACGTTTGATTGAATTTATTAATTTCGAAATGGTAATAGAAAAACGTTAGAATATTGCAGTAGGCACTCATATTACACTTTTTTTAGGATTTCCATCATAAGTGAAAAAAAAGACACCTATCATTAAAACGTTGAGATTTATGATGGATAGTGCTATTAGCCACACTTGTCACTCACTATTTACGGATGGAGATAGTATGCCTTTAATGTAACAATTCATCAAAACATTTCTAAAAAAACTATTCAGTATTTTATACAAAGTACAAAGCCTCGTTTTCCGTTAGTTTTATTTTATAAAAGCGGCTTTTACATCATTAATGTGTATTATTTAAATGCTCTTATTTTAATTCAATACATTATTGTGATATTGAAATTTAAAGGTATAAAATTAACATTTAACAAGAATATTTTTAAAATATTACGTACTACAAATTTATCTACTGCATTTCTGCAATTAACTTAACTTATCGCAGTGTGAATAATAGGGATACTTACATATAGAATAGAGTTTCAGAAGAGAATCATCAACTATTTGGAAATAATTCATGTCACCCCCCCTAATTAAATAAATAGGATTTTAAATTGAATTTTTTGGATAACTTCTTTATTCGTGGTTAGATTAAAATATACGATAAAATGCACACAAAATGTACATTTAATAATGTAAAAATGTACATTTTTCAAATTTTTCTTTTTTTTTTCTTAAAGAAATTTGCATTTAAACTTCAATAGCGTGAAATTATTCTAAAATAAACCTCTGAGCAGACTTGTAGGTATTTTATTTTTGAAAATGCGAAATTCGATGCAATTTCAAAATTCAAATAATTGACTTAATGGGGCAACAATTTTTGTACTTTTTCTCAAACCTAATAGCAGCTGAAAAGAGCGCAAAATGATCATCAATACTCAACACTTACAATTTTTTGTCACCATCTAAGGTTACCATACTTGAAAAATTATGCTTGATTATGGGATTGACACAGATTTTTAATATTTCACTTGTTATTTTAATTATAAAATAAGCAATTAAATACTTAAGTTTTATCTTGAATATTTAACAATGCCCGTGCTCCATTAAGTATCACATAGGGCTTGCAGAAGTAGACAACACATTACATTAAAACATCACATACAACCATCACATTCGCTTGCACCGCCTTTTTTCACCGGGGTTCACATATTCACACATCACCTAACCCAGGAATTACTGCAAGTTTATGTATAAACATGGAAAAAAACTTTTTGATTTTTTTAAAAAAGTATTTCATTTATTTTCTTTATTTATGGTCCTTTCAGTAACTTTCTTCTAAAACACTTCAAAACACACACACACACACACACACACACACACACACACACACACACACA
>JAOUZG010038069.1:2254177-2299918 GCA_026289955.1 Argiope argentata | reverse complement strand
ATATATTTATATATATATATATATATATATATATATATATATATACCTAAGACCTTGTGTAAATTAGAGAACTTCTTGTATCGCATAAGCATATAGTTGTTAGGAAATATTACACTTTGACGTGAACATTAACATTTTTATTGAATCAGTCGGTTATCTTTGGTAATTTTTTTTTGTCTTTTGGTGATCGTATACTAGAATATCTAATTTATGTTTTAGATTTTATGAAAACCAAAACTAGTTAGAGAACCATCACATTGCAAACTATCACACATAACTCAAAATCACATTGCAAAATTTATTTATTTAAGTCATTGTATTTTTAAGTTTTATGCTTACATACTCTCAAAATACCGACTGACAGTTGATCACTCTTTGTTGGATTTGGTTAAAAACTTTGGTATCAAGTATTAGACCCTCGATCTATATCGCCAAATTTAAAGGGTTTTGACAATGAGTTGCTAAACCATAAATAATGACAAAACCCGCCATTGTTTAAAAAGTTGTTTTAACTTTGTCGTCTGCCATTTTGTTGATTTCGTTGGCGTCAAAGGTTTATTGCCAAATTTGAATCCATCGCCAATGAATTGCCAAACCGTTGGAGTCGACGGTCTAATACGTAAGTACCATAACTTTATAGGTATCAACACTAAAAATGTTAAATCTGTGTGCCGAATTTTATTCATCCTGCTTTCTTCGCTTTTTATCGAGTTAACTAATATTTCAATAGTCGGGCAGTTTGACTTCCCCAAAATAGATTTTGCTCAAAATTTAAAAGAAATCCTCAAATTTCATGCAAAGATCGTATAAAGTTTCTCCCGTCTAGCTCATATCATTTTTTTAGTTATCTTTACCACAGATAGACAGAATAAATGCTAAGAATGTGTTCTTCAAACTCAGGAAAGTCTCGAACTCAAGGAGGCCTAAAATGAGGGGAATCATTAAAAACTCGAGTTCAGATTATTTTGAATATTACAATACTTTTTCTTATGAGAAAAAAAATGAATGAAAATAAAGTTACAGGGGAACCTAAATTCTATAGAATGGAAATAAAAATTTATGGATTGTGTAAAAAGGATTTGCATGCTATTATATCTTTTAAAGTTCTCGAGAGAAATGAAATTTTTTTCAATTTTTCATTGATTAAAATTTCTAAAAAATTGTCATCTTATACATATTTTATCCTTCAATTTATATTTGTGATAAGTTTCTGAGCTCTAAGCCTGGTTGTTTCTCTTGTAGAGTTTTAAAACACAAGGAAGCATACAGACGCACACATTCTTATAAATAGAGGATGGTAAATATTGATTCTAGTTACCTTTGGCTTTCATTTGTTTATAGGAATATTATTTGGGTTTAATTTCAATTACATCTCATATATATAACTTTATTTCCATGTTTCTTTCAACCTAGTAGGAGTTTAATGGTGTTGAGTGCCAAAACCTAATAAAGCTTTTAAATGCTTACTGTATGGTAATATATTTAAAGCCAATGAATATCGCATCATCTTTTGTAATAACGATATTTCCTTTTCTGATTTCCCAAGTAAAGTGCGCAAATAATTTTACATAATCTTCTTCCTTTGGTTTACAGCAATGGAAGAAAATTATGGAATTAATTATTCCATGCAACAATAAAAATGGTTTTAAATTCTTTACTACAATGAGAAATAACAATTAAATTTGTTCATTCAAAAGGCATTTTCCAAATTTTAAATTTTTCTGCACAAAAGTATTATCGGGTAGATATTGAGGAAATTGCCGAAATCTCGCTTTATTTTAAGTTAAAATTTCAAAACTCTCTCCGAGATATTCATTCTCATCCTTCAAAATATACCTATGGGCCATTTTGTAGCTTTAAATTGAAAATTCTGGTTTATAGATTACCAACAAACATTGACTCATTAACCTTTATTTTTAGTGAGAGATCAACAACTATTTAAAATAACAGCATCGGAAACATTTTTATATTATTTGAGATAAGCATTGGTTCATTCCATATTTATCTGAGATTTTTATTGGAAATTCGAATTTTTTAATGAAAATAAAAGTGAGTGTACTGCAAATTTTTTTTTACAATCTTTGTTGTTTTAAACAATTTTTTTTACAATAATTTTTTTTAGTTTGATAAAATTTCATTTAAATAAATTACTGTAGTATATTTGTCTTCCAAATTTAAGCTTGAAATATTTAAAATTACTGAAATAAGTGCCAAATTTAACTTTTGTTTTGTATGCTGATATTTCTTTCTTATAATTAAAAGAATTTTGAAGGTCAAATTTATTCTCAATATTTGTATATATAGTTTAAAGAACAGACTTAACTATCTCATTTTAGTGAAATCATCTTTATATAATAAGCTATTCAAATAAGTTTAAATAAATTCCAAATTATTATTTAAGGTTCCTAGAGCTCTGAATTTCAACAAGTACTGCAATTACTGCATTTACAAATACTGCAAGTACTGAATTTACTGCAAGAATGGAGATACTTATATTGCTAATTTCCGATTTTGTCACCAAACAAATGCAAAACATGTGGATAGTGTAAAAAAGTAAGCTGAGTTGTGTCACTTCAAAACTCCGATCAGATACGAATTTAATCTACAGGAAATCTTTTGAAGATTTGTCAACACTTATTTAGAAATAATAAAAAACAAGCCTTTTTTTAAGGGCTGAAATTGCAACTGTATGAAACTCTTCCATGACACTTTTCAAAGTTATCAAACATATATAATTCTGTCTCTACCTAGCATGTTTTGATGTCTTGGCGCGTTAATCGCTACGTGAATTGTGCTTAACTATGGCTTCAGTATTATTTATGTCACGTGCGGCTGTTAACGCTAATAGACAAATTTAAACAAGTTGCTTGTTTTCTGCTTTCGAAAACAGTCATTAATTTTCTTAGTTACAACATAACTCTCGAGAAGATATTTTTTCCCGCCGTTCAAACCTAAATGGATGCTATGTTTGCTGTTAAAAGATGATAGGGGTTTTTCCTTACGGGTGTTGTTTTCAATATTTAGATATAATAATTAAGCTATAATAATTTCATTTGGTGTTGATTTTTATCATGTCAGAACGTGATTTTGTTTTGGGGATGAGGTTTTTTGAAGTCAATAAAAATCTGTAGGCGAAAATTAAAAATTTTATTATCTGCACGAGCATTTCAAAAAATCAGCTTTTAATAACATGTTGCCATTGAGTTTACAAAAGCTCTGTTTAAAAAAAGAAGTTAATGACTACAGCAAACAAAGCCTAGAAAAATGTCATTTTGAGCACTGATTGAGTGAAATGAAATAAATAGAAAATGTGATATTATTTTAAACAATAAATGCGAGACAGAGTTTTTTTTTATCGTTCGCAATTCTAAAGTAACTCATCCAATGAAACCATTAAAATGAATAAAAAATATAATTTAACTTGCCCGCGTACATGATGTTTGGCCGTTCAAGAAATGATGTTCTGACATGATACATTAAAATAAGCATAGCAGATTTCATTTTAATCTTTTTATTTTATTAGGTTTTTTTTTTGAAAAAATATCAGTAATATGGCAGAGATATTATGGCATTTCCTCAAATTTTCAGTAGCAAAGGCTGTTATGTGAGGTTTCAGTAGAAGAATATCTTCATAAAATCTTAGTGTATTTCTAATTACACCTTATATATTTTTTATATTTTTCATGGCTTCTTTCTCTTCTTTTTCATTAAATTTTATATTTGTCCCACATCACCTCAAAATAAGAAAGTTGGAAAAAGAAATTCACATTTATCATCTCTAAAAGGCCAGTAAAATTGATATTCAGCTCAATAACATGCATCTATATCTACATTTACTTTGTGAGATTTCTATTGACTGCATAAAGATAACATCAAACTAGCTATTAAGACACTTTCCAATCATTTTCAACAGAAAACATGTTGATTGAACGTGGAAAAATCTATTTTGAAAATGTGTCAAAGCAGATACAGAGGTCAAGTCATAATTCTTTATAACTACATTTTTCACACGACTGTGACAACAAAATTACCAGTCGGGAAAAAAGCAAGCACTTACCGTGTAGCTTCCGAAATACTATACAGTAAGTAGACCAAGTAATATATAGTCATAAGGAATGACTTTATCTCAGAAAAGCTGATAAGAAAAGAGGGAGTGGGGATTGTTTGATAGTCGTTAAAATAATACCTGAGGAAATCCCTCTGTATTTTGCAACTCTTGGTTGACAACACTGGTAAAGTAAATTGCAAGACTTAAGTGGTTTTCTGTTTCCTTACAGCTTCATATTTCATTATATACCTGTTTTAAAGAGGTATGTGTCGTCTTATATTTACTACGAGTACATTCAGATACCGAAATTTTAAGCAAATAATATTTGTTAATTATTAATTGCCGTGTAACAAAATTATTTAAAGGCTTTAGATCATGTGTGTTCATGAATTGTCGATATTATTTCCAAGTTATATGAAGAGTGATATTTGGAAAAATAATGTCTGATAATTATTATTTAAAGCCTGGAGAATTGAAGCTCCCTTCGTCTTCTATAGAAAAAAATTTAACATTTCGTCATTTATTTTTACAATTCAAACGTAAGCAGCGTGATGAAAATATTTTTCTCTTTCTTGAGCGCTGAAAAAGTAGAAATAAATAGATTTTCGTTTCGTCTTTGTGAGTAAAAATATACTACTCATATTTTTCGTTATATTTCTTTAATTTCAATCCTCTTGCCCTTTTATTTATTTATTTTATAGCACATGATTTGATTTTTAGATAAGACAATTTTTTTGCGAGTAGCATATTTCTTTACCCTTTTCTGCTTTATTGCTGTCAGCATTTTTTAATTAAGTTTCAATAGAAATTTTAATAGGTTCTTAAAAATTCTCTAATGTACTTTTAAGAACTTTAATACCTTTATACAAATTTAAAGTAATACAAACAAGGAAACATTAAATATAAGTGATATTCCTTTTAATACAAATAATTGAAACTTCAATTATAAATGAGTTTCTTTCTGAAGAGTATTTTAACTTTAAATATACTATTTCTTTTTTGTTTCCGTAGAGAAAAAAAAAATCTTCAATTTTTTTCTTAATTATTATCGTTATAAATTAATATTGTATAATGTTTGGAAATAATTCATTGAATTCAACAACAGAAATATTTCATAAAGAAACATATTTATGCAATTTAGAATCAACTCTATTTTTTAAAAATTTGAGTTTTATATTTCAAACTTTATTAGAATGTGAATACTTTTTATAAATCAAATAGTTTCCAATCAATTGCACATTATACTTTATAACGTGATTACAAATTTCGTAAAAATACTGCTTCATAAACTTTTTCACTGATGCTTAGAATTTCAAAATCTTCATTTTGGGAGTTGTTGTCAAAAAGTTCTTTTATCGGAAATACAAATTTCTATTAAGTGCTTCATTATGACCCATTAGACTTTCCGAATATTTCTGTTATTCTATTTACTTCTTTTTTTCTAGACTGATACTTTATCAGTTATTAAGTAAAAAATTGAAATTATCATTTTTTCTAGAGGGGGAGGAGCAAAAAATGGTTTTGTAATCATATTCACATAAATTAAAAACTAAAATGAAATTCTATTCGAAAATCTCCAAGGAAAAAAATTAAGATAACTGGGAAAAAGGTGGAATTGGTATTTCTTAGATCTCAGAGAAGTATCTTGATCTTTTTAGGCTTCAGAGAAAACATTATTTTAACAAAATAATATCTCGATTATTTTCTTCGTAGATGGAAAAAAAGTATTGTAATATATATACTACTAATAAATTAAAAAGAAAGGGCTAGAGCCCATGTGTGTGTATATTTTCGAGGTTATATATTAGTGCACTTCAGATTAAATCGTTTAAATTAAAATTTCCGAATTTCAAACAAATATACTTTAGAATCTGAGAATATACAGCGGAGAAAATTTTTCAAATTTCAACTAATTAAATATTTGACAATATTTTGATGTATTCCATTTTAAAGCTTAAACATTTATCTTTTTAATAAAATTAATTTATATATTTAGCAATTTTTTAAAATTTCGATAATTAAAAAATACTTTTAACAATGCTTTCATTCTTGAAGTGAATATCAAACCGTTTGTATTATATCATCAAATATTTAATTATTATCAAATATTTATTAATGTTTATTATCCTGTCAATTTACTAGATGAATACAAAAAAACCCCTACCGTTTCGTGGAAGATTATATGTAATTAGAAGAGAGTCATGCAGTATTAAATTAAATTGGATTTTATATTATTGATCACATGTGATAATTTAATTACTGTTCGAATTTAATAAATTTTTATTTTAAAGCTGAAAATGATATACTAGGATTCAACTGCTTTCCCAACAAACCAAAAACTTCAATGAGGCTAAAAGAATTTTTTATCCTGTCAGAACATGATATTGTTTGGGGGATGAGGTTTTTGGCGTAATCAAAAATCCGTAGGTGAAAAATAAAAATATCCGTAGGCGAAGAATAAAAACTTTATTATCTGCACAAGCACCTCAAAAAATCAGTTTTTAATAATGTAGGCATTTACAAAAGTTCTAATTTAAAAAAAATTCATAACTACAGCAAATAAAGCCTAGAAAAAAATGTCCTTTTGAGAGCGTGATTGTATTAAATGAAATAAATAGGAAATGTGATATTTTTTTAAACAACAAATGCGAGACAAGATTTTTTTTTTATCGTTTGCAATACTAAAGGGATTCATTCAACGAAACAATTAAAATGAGTAAAAATATCATTTAACTTGCACGAGCACGTGGTGCTTGGCCGTTCAAGAATTGATGTTCTGACATGATACACTGAAATATGCATAGCGGATTTCATTTTAATCTGTATATTAAGCTATAATATTTGCAGGAAGAAAAGAAACGCTGAAAAAAATAGTATCATGGAAATAATAAAAATATCTGAGAAATTTCATTATTTTTCTTTTAAAAAAATTCAACATCACTTAATTACGTTAACCCTTGTCTATTAATTTTTTGGTTATTTCTATATTAAAGAGTAAATGGCATTTAGTATTCATTATATAGTTGTATTTAGTTTATTTTTTCTTATTGTAGTATGAATTTAGGAAGTAATATATGATCATCCCTCTATTTACAAAATGTTTGTAAATTCAAAAAAAGAAAAAAAATGAGACTTTTTGTTTCATTAACATTATTTTTTATTATGTTAAGAAAACGCTATGAAGTAGATAAATGTAAACTTCATGCTCATTTCTTAAGTAGATAAGTGTCCTACATCAGAATGCATGCTAAATTTATATTTGACAGAAACTAAGGACTTGCATCGTTCCCCCCCCCCCGTTCAAACTTTAATGTTTTTCCTTTGGGGAAAAATCAGCTTTTGTGAATTAAATATGTTAATAAGGAATTATTATTTTATTTTGTTTGAGAAGAGTTGGAATAAAAATGGTGTATTATGTGCGTTGAATTCTATAATTCAGCGTTATTAATATAGGTTTCATAAAGTTCTTGAGAATGCAGCAATAATTAATCGCATAGATATTCGGGCAGAAAACCTAATGATATTTGAAGATTTTTTTGTGATTATTCAACTGAATGAATTAATATAAATTTTTAAAAGTTCTTCGAATTAAAAACAATTACTACTTCTAATAATAAATCAGTTGATTAATCCAACTAATTGAAACAACACAAAATATTCATTAAAATACGGAAATTGTAATTACTTGCTTTTTCTAGTTATCTAAATTCATAATTTAAATAATAAAAATAATTTTTATTGCTTTTATTGTTTAAATTATCAAAATATTGATAAATCAGATTGTTTTATGCCCAAAGTGGCAGGTTTCTAGGGGAAATTATGGATCATAATCTATTAAATTCGCATTATTATTCTATTGATATTATTAATAAGAATTACTTATCATTATTACCATAACAATCTTATTAAATATTCTATAAAAATAGTTTACAATATCACAAATCATAAATTATTTGGCCATGCTGAATTTGTTTTCATAAAATTTAGATTAATATTATACACCTATTTAGATTTCTTCTATACTTATTTTAGTATTCACAATGGGTTTTCTTTTTTTAAAATTTCATCATAGGTAATTAGACAACGGAGTTACCAGCTGTTGTTTTTTTAAATCTAATTGTTAATTGTTTCCAAGAATTAAAAATAAACTAAAATGTGGAAAGAAGTTTCTTCGAATTCATAACAACAGCATGAAGATCATAAAAAGTACAATTGATATTGCATAATTTTGAATTGCAGACTGCTGTTATAGCAAAATCTTTTCTATTGGTCAAAGCCGATGTACAGTGAAAACAGATATTTAGTAAATCAAATACATAAATGTGCTGCTCTAAGCTTCACGACAGACGGAAAATTACGCCACCTAAAATTTTACTGAAAGGTAAATGGGGAAAGCTGAGGAACAATTTTGTCATTTCTGCTATGCTTTCAAGCGGACATTTTTGTATCCAGAATTTTTTTGTTTAAAGTTAACGTGCTCTAATTTTTCACTGCAAGTTACGTTAAAAAACTTTAATGCGCCTTTGATATCCGAAGAATAAAAGAGGTAACTATGATCATTAAAGGTTTTATTTCTTAACATATTTTTGCTTTTGGAACAAAATTTCTTTTTTTTTCTTCTCTTTTTTTAAATGTTTTTACTATGTGTTTTTTTTATTAATGTAGGAATTTAAAAGGATTACACTTTTGGTTAATAATTCTTATTTATAAATTTTATGATTATTTTGCTTACTTTGAAATCATGCAACCATTGGCTAATAAATTATATTGAATATTAGATTTGAAAAAGAAGAGATTCTTGCAATTGAATTTTAACCTAGCATTTAAATCATTTTTTAAAAAAAACTAATTACGATTAAAATCTTGATTCAAATTCTTAAAAACTTTTTTTTATTTTTCTTAAATATTTATATTTATATAATATTTATCAAAGAATTAAAAAAAATAATGCAACGAATGGTAAATATCAAAATATCTTCAAAGAAAAATTTATTTATCTATTTTTAAAACAGGATTTATTTCTGATTTAGCTTAATATGCAATTATTTATTTTAGCTTCAGTAATTAGAATTTTTTCTATGCATTCATCAGATCTAGAGGTCAAGATTCCTTTTAATATTATTAGCTAATATTTTTTCTATTTCTTCTGAAAACATTTTTAAAAAGTTTATTTCAAGTGCTCATGCTCAAAATATTACAATTTAGTTTAACAGGATTTTATATACCTTCAGTTTTATTAAATAATCAATTTTCTATACAAACATTCTCAAATACTTGTGAAGGTTATTGCAGCTAAACAGTAAGAAAAATAATAAAAAGGAAAGCTCCATTACTGATGTCTGTTTTAACACTTATTCCATCATTTAATGTGAAAAAAAGTTCCCTCGGTATTTTTTTTTAATTCAACATAAAGGAAAATTTCTTGTGCTTATCACGTAAACCATTATTTCTATATTTTTGTCAATTCGAACATTCAGCTTACTTCTTTTTTTTCCTCTCTCAATATAGCTTTTTTTTTCCTCTTAAATTTATCACACTTACCAAGATCTCAAAATCCAAAGCACGAAATACGAAAGGATGGTGCTCATAAAATACTTTTAAAAAGTCCGAAACTCCATTAGCGAGATAACAAAAAAAGAAGGATTTTCCCCCACGATCTGTGGGGTGGGTGGGGGGAATCATCAAATGCAGAAAAAGAAAGAAAACTTGCATTGCACCTTTTTTTTCCTTTGGTCACACCTCTCTCCAAAGCTGCAGCAATCAAAATAAAAGCAGTGATTGAAAGTCCACCCCTTCCACCAATGACGCGAGAGAAAAGCACTTGCTTTGCAACTGAGATTTTTTTTCGCGAAGGATTTTCCTATCCTCCAATCAGAGATGCGTTAATCCGGTATATAAGGCTCTGGGAAGCCAACAGGTTGGAGAAGGTGAGCTTCAGAAGCCTTTAGGGGAGCACAGCTTGAGGTGGAAAAAACTCTGATATCCAGCGTGTTTCTATACTCTTAGGATAAAGGTATGCTATTCTCAACTTTTACGTTGCGGAATCGAAAATACTATAAGCATAGGCTACTAATATATAGTTTAAATAATCTTAATTTTTTTCTAACAAAAGTTTAATTCAGAAATTAATAGTTTAAAAAGAAATTTCTTGTAAAAAATGTTCAAAGAAAGATTTAAAAATAATATAAATATAACTATTTTAAAGGAAACAAGTTTTTTAATCAAGAATTTCATTAATTAAATTTCAAAAATTTTGTACTTTAAGGAATATCAAATTCTCTTTATTAAGAGGAAAATTTCATATTAAGGGGGAAAATCCTTAATTTAGATGTAAATTTTTTATAGTATCACTATACTTTTTCTTCTGTATTGTCTTAAAATATTTTGTTAAAAGATTCTTTATATTTCTAATTCATTATATTTGTTGCATTATTTATTTAACAAAAATTTAAATGCAAGATTTTCTTGGATGAAGAATTACAATCGAAAGTCTTTTTAAAATAAAAATTTTAAGGTAAATAATTTAAATTTAAGATGATAAAGCAATTGTGACAAATCCAATTGTCACTTTTAACTTTAACAATTAAAAAACCTTTTTAAAAACTTAACTTTTGTATCTCAATTTTTTAAATTAGAGAATGCATTTCCTTTCTTGCATTTCAAAATATTTTATTGAGAACTATTGATTGTAATTATTTTTTATTTTGTTTCGAATTTCTTTAAATAATTGAATACTAATTTATTAAAAAAAACTAAATCTATTTTTGGTTGAATAATTTTTTTTGAAGAAGTCTACACATTTTTAAAAGCAATTGATTCTTAAAATATGCAGATTTTCTTATAATTTCATATTAACACTTTACTTTTTTTGAAAAAAGAATCTGATTATTTATATGTTTTTATTTCTCTTCATCAGTTTCAGAATAAATTAAATTTAAATTTAATTACTAATGATGAAAAGAACTTTTATTATTTTTATGAAAAAATAAATTTATAATTCATAGCTACTTTGATTTATATATGAATTTATTTATTACTTTTATACTTAATCTTGTCTTAAAAATATTGATAGTTTAAAATACAACCAATTATAAGTACGTTTTTAAACAATGTGATAATAATTACTTATGGAATGCAATAATACAAAATATTTAAGATAATTCATAAAATATAATTAAATGAAATTTGTATAAAAATGAATGGTAGTTATGTTTATATAAATGAAAAACTTGAGAAAATCGTGAAGTTAATAAATAAATTATAGCAAAAATATAAATAAATTTATTTTCTTTCTCTTCTTTTTGAAAATATTAGTATTCAAATATGCTAAGAAGAAAAAATTATATCTTTTTCGTCTCATTAATACTTTGATTCAATCTTAAATCAATATTTATTTCATGTTTAATATTATTTGCAATTCTTTTTTAATTAACCCCCAAAAAGTGTGAATAAATAATGTAATTTAAATGAAAAATTAAACATTAGACAGAAAGTTCAAAGAAATTAATATAATTGCTCCTGTTTCCCATCAATGGCTTTTCCTCACAAAGTTTAACTTCAAGGAAAAGACAGATGTAACGGGGTATTTTCGGCTTGCGTCAAAAAGCAGTTTTGAAAATGAGTGCATAATTTATTACACTCATTTGCTTAACGAGCGGAACTGTTAATATAGATGCACGTATTTCTTTACCGCCTGAAGGTGTGTTTAGTTTCAAAAATTCAATTTATTACTTTAATTTACTTAATATATTGGATGTAATTTTTTGCTAATACTACTTGTTATTATTTTTTTCGCATATTTAATAGTAAGGTTTTAAATAAAGGAAAAAATGATAAGGTTAATAATAAGATTTTAAAGTTAATTTTTTTAGGTTTATTAAAAAAAATTATAATAATATTTTTAGGTGAATTTTTTGTACTGTGACATATAATTTTTAATATTGAATAATATTATATAAAAATATTACATGATCCAACTACAATAGTTAATTTATTAAAAGTCAATTTCATTACCCTATCAATATTTGATTAATTTGTTTTCTGAATTGGTCTTCGCCTTAATATAACCGCTGGTTCATCAAATTTCCTAAAATAAAATTAAAAAACACTATGTTATGGCAAAAAAATTAAAAAATTATAAATCCACTTGTTTCCGATTTCATAAGTCGTTCAGCGCTAATTGAATTTTTTGTTCAATCAATAAGAAAATTTTCTTCATAAAATAAATTGGCGTCATCAAGATGCATATCATTTAAAAAAATAGTTAAATGCTGATAAATATATCACAGCTTACAAGAGTGAATAGAATGTACGTCACGGCACGTCATAAGAGACAACGTGCAGTCGATTACCGACGTGCGCATTTACGCATATCATTTGATTCTGACATCACACGTTTGAATTCTTGATACTATTTTATATTTAATAATACATTAACAAATATTTATAAATTAGAACACTTAATTCAAACACTTACCTTACCCAGTATCTTTAAATTCAAGGCCTTCATAAATTATTGAACGAAACATAACGGTGCCACTAAAAATAGTTTTTATTCTTATACTTATTTCCAAATTCTGTCCCCGAATTTAAATGCCCTCTTTTCTCAAAGTTGTTTTACCACATCTGAAAAGCGTATTTCTTTAAACTGGGACACCAGGGATAGAAAGTCAATGCATTGAGCTCAATCACATCATTATACAGGGATTTCTTGTTCAGTGCGCACCTCTTCCGTTTTGTGTCCTAGAATTAGTGCCTTAGTCGCGCGTTTCTCACAATTGTTCGGCTGGAATTTAGTTTTATTTACTGTTATTACTTACTATATTCAGAATACAGGTAAAAAAATTCACAATTTATTCCCTCTTAATCATTTGATTTTAATTAACGAGTAATTATTTATAAATAATCGATTAATTTTATAGTCATTAATACTTATATAAAATGATAATCAATAAAAATTTGTTTATTTAAACTGTATTCATTTCATTAAAAATTAATAAATTTAAAAAATTACTCAGATAATTTTTAATTAAATACTTATTAAAAAAACTTCCTATTTATCCATTAAATTTTTAATACTAATGTCTTTATTACTTCATAGATTATCTTTTTCTATCTATACTACACGTTATTAAAAGCTCAAGAAACCTTTTTTAATTAAAAAAAAAAACTTTTGAAATAATTTCACTTTTTTCCTAACCGTCGTTGTTGTTTTTTCAGCCTAGATTGTCTGCGATTCGAAGAAGATGAGCTTTATCTCTGTGACTCCCCTGACGTTGGTTTTGGGCGGCGTGTTGGTCGCATTTGCATGCGTCTTAATGTTCGTCCATATCCGATCAAAAAAGAAGCAAACCTTGATGAGCCTACCCGGTCCCATAGGGTTGCCCATCATGGGTAAGTAAGAATGCCTGCTTTTATTGTATTTGTTAACAGAATAAATCCATTAAAGCTCACAAAAAATGTTTTTAAATAGAAACATGTTACTTTGAGGCTTCACACCTTCATTTTTATTTCGTGTCTTTAAATTTAAAATGCTTTAATTATAATGAAAAAAAATACTTAATTATCTTATTAATTTGTTTGTTTTAATATTCTTAAAATTCGTGTTTAAACAAAGTGTTTTACTTATTATATTTTCTGAAATTAGCGTGTTTATATATTTCTAAATTTTAAATCTGACACAACATTTAAGTTTTTTTAATTAAATATAATAGCCCTAATTTTCTTTTTTTTAAGGATTCTACTTACAATTTCATTTATTAGTTAAATATTATTTTATATTTATCCCATTCACATTAGTCTATGGTTGTTTCACTGGGAAAAAATTGAATCTCGATTTTTTTAAAAGATATAATGACTTTAACAAATATTAATAAGGACTATTATTTATAAATAATAATAGTAAAATATTAATATTAATTTTAAAAATAATTTTTCAAAAAATAAAATTTTTATTTTTAAAAAGTCAGTTTATTTTAAATTAATTATTTTAGAAAATAGAAAAAAATAGAACGCATAGAAAACTAGTTTTAAATTTGGAATCCACTTTTTAGTAATTGAGATAATACTTAGGTGTAGAAAGTTTGAATTTTTGAAACCCAAGTAGCACATATATATTGCAGATTGTATGATATTTTTAAAAATATGCACAATATTGTATAACATTGTTGAATGTTCGGCAACATTCAGTATTTGTGTTTTTTATTCTGAACTGAAAATTTTCATTCCATTCCATATACAGGTGCTTCTCACATTGTCGGACGCTATAAAAATCATTGGGATGCCTTCTCGGCTTTGCGCAAGCAGTATGGCGATATTTATGGCGTGACACTAGGAAGTCGCCGATGCGTTGTCGTCAGCAACATATCTCTCATCAAAGAAGTCCTATACGTCAAGAGCAATGATTTCGCCAACCGCCCAGATTTTCTGAGGTTTCATGCCATTTTTCGGGGAGACAGGAATCTATGTAAGTACTCACGAACGATCGATTCTCTAAAGTAAAAATTATGTATAATCGTTTAAACAAACTTTGTTTACATTGTAAACATAAAAAGTACTATCATAATATTCCTCAAATTAAGTACAATGAATACGAGTGTTTTATTATTTTTTTGAAATGTTATTCAAAGTGAATTCGACATTTTTTTGCTTAAACACTACTTATATTCTTAATCTATTTTACTTTTTAATAGATGAAATTGTAAATTTAAAAAAAAGGGAAGGAAAAAAACCTACTCGAATTCCAGATTTCTTAAAAGCATTAATTTACTTTTAAATCTGTTTAATATTAAGTTATTTTCGATTGTTAATTTCCATTTTAGTGATAAATATTTTCTAAATAAATTGTAATAACTGTTAAAATTATATGTAGCTAATTTAAAAAAAATTCATTCAAAGAAAGGTGCATATTTTAAATCTCTTCGCATTTAAAGACGAAATAAAAAAACTGGTGCGCTCTGCAGTAACATAATAACTTGTCACTTCTTAATAGTTGTAAAAAAGAAGTCTATTTTCAAATATATAAACGGAAAATAATTATTTGAGTGTCTTTTATAATCTAAAGAGTATTGAAATATTTCTTCCCTCATTCTTCATTTTTTTCACATTGTGAATTTTATTTTGGGAATAACTATATTATTCGCGATTGAGGATTGATTTGAACATGAAGGATTAAGCAAAAGCGTAATCGATGACAAAGAAACTACTAATAGATGTGCATTGATTTTAACTTTTAACTCTCAATATTTTTTTTATTTTTCAGCTATTGCACTTTGTGACTGGTCAGACAAACAAAAAGTACGCAGAGACATGGCCTATCCATTCATGCATCCAAAAATAACTTTGTCTGATGGTCAACGAATGAATGACATCATCATGTTTGAATTACAAGAATTAGTCAACAGATTGTCCAAAGTTCAGAACCACTCAGTCGAATCAAGACTCTTCCTGAACATCACCACTGCCAACATTTTCTACCAATACATTTGCAGCAAACGATTCTCCGAAACAGACCCTACTTTCCTGAAGACCGTCCAAATTTACGATGCAGTTTTCCGCGAGCTTTTCCAAGGGTATGCCATCGACTTCATGCCCTGGATGAAGATTTTCACTGAGCGCAAGTTGCGGGAACTGAAAGAACAAGCCAAAGAAGTCTCCAAGGTCACAGAAGCTGTTCTCAGAGATCACAACAGTAATCCCGATTCACCCGATCTGATCGATATCTACTCAAACTACTTGAAGGAGAGAGAAGCCGAAGGAAAGTCCTCCTTGACAAAAGAAGACGTAGAAGTTATCATCGAGGATCTGATTGGAGGCCATTCCGTTCTGGGCAACCTGTGGCTGTGGGGACTTTACTTTCTGGCAGCCAACCCTGAAGTATGCAAGAACATCAGAGAGGAAGTTGCCAGGGTAACTTGTGGAATGAGAGCTCCCACGATGGAAGATCGAAAACAAATGCCTTATACCGAAGCAACAACCTTTGAACTTTTGAGAGTCGTCTCATCTCCAATCATTCCACATGTTGCTACAACCGATACTTCAATTAATGGTAAGTTTATCTTTTAATGTCCGTATTTTACTCTAAATAGTACTATATATGTATTATAAGCCAGCTGTTAGTATCCGGGTCTAAATAAAGTCATTAAAAATTATTTTCGTATCATAAGATTTAATGAAATGACTTTTTTTCAGGTTACCAAGTTCAAAAAGACACAATGGTTATGTTCAACACCAACGACATCAACATGGACCCTCAACTTTGGCATGAACCACGAAAATTCAACCCAACGAGGTGAGTTAAACAATACACTTGTTATATTAGGCTTTCTATAATTACTAAAAATACTGGAAAAAGAAGATCAAAATCCCTTGCTTTCTAAAGATAATGAATTCATATTAATCATAATCTGGATTAAGAAAGCAGCCTTTTGAGACGCATTTAATAATAAAAAAATTCTACATTTCCCAAATCTTTATTTATTTAGAACGAGTTTTTTGATGAAATAATTAAAATATAGTCAAATAAATACTTTTGGAAACATATGCAATGCTACAAAAGTAGTCCTCAATATTCAGTATTGTACAAATGTTAAATAGATAGAAAGAGTAATACTAAAAGAAGTGTTTTATTAAATGTATTGTAAGGGAAAAGACACAAATAAGAGATATTTAGATGGCAGTCAGGGGCAACAGTATTTTTGATTTTATAAATAAAATATTGAAGTAAGATGTTCTTTCAGAATATTTGTTAATTACCCCCGATACATTTCGAGACTATAAAAATCAGTTAATCTGAAAAGAGAGGCTTTATTCAGTTCTTATTTAACAATTTGATGAATTTGAGGATTCATTCTGTAGAGGCACTGAAATCTCTATCTCTTCTCAAATTCGCATACGCTTTCAAAACCGATAGTCCACTCGAACGTGCGAACCACCCCCGGCGTCAACGTGTCCAAACAAAATAACTCAGATGCTCGTTCGCTCAAAGGGCTAAAGCAATTAGTCGATGCTGCTTAATTACGACGCTTGAATATTCCGCAGCTCATTATCGCGTCCTCATTTGCATTCTCTCTTTTGCACCTTCTCTAAAATCTGTCTATATCTCACGTTTCAGGTTCGTAAACAGCCAAGGGAACGTGTTCAAACCCGACCACTTCATCCCATTCGGAATGGGCAAAAGGACTTGCCTCGGGGACGGGCTTGTCAAAGCAACTCTGTTCCTCGGCCTGTCCACTCTGCTCCAGAACTTCGAGATCTCTCTACCGCAGGGTTTCCCAGAACCAGACATGTACGGCATTCCGGGGATTGTCGTACCACGAGAAGAAATCCGTCTGGTCTTCAGGCGGTTGGACATTGCCATCAACATGGCCTGAGTGAGGAGCTCTTTCCTTCTTCAGGCAGATAGTTCTTCATCCCACCAATATTTGATGCATAAAATCGTTCCCGTTAGGCCGGACCTTGTTTGAAATAGGTCAACTTGTTAGCATAATCAAATTATTGAAGCTGCACTGCTTAAAATCTGTGCAGCCTTATCCTTTTTCTATCTTTTTTAATGGTTGTCTCTATAGAAAAGATATTAAATTGAAAATAATGGACTAACATGAATATCACTTTCCAATTTGGATTAGAATAATTAAGATTTATAATTTGTTAATTTCAAATTAACACTGAATATTACCACAAATATTTATGTTTTTATTCGTATTGTATTATAAACAATTATAAAAATATTTTTCTAAATAAATTTCCGTAAAAAAATAATCCAAATTTATTATAATACAGCATCGATGATTCGTAAAATATCTGCACAAACTTTCTTGACAAACTCACTCATAATAGAAAAATTTCTCAGAAATATCTGTTAAGAATTGTTTGCAATTTATTCAAAAAAATTAAATTTAAATATTTCAATGAAAAATGAGAAATAATAAAACCAAAATTACTTTATTTTCTTTTTTAAAATATTTTTAATTTAAAAAAAATGTAGCACAGATTTTTTAAATAAAATGTTTACGTTTAAATGATAAACTTATTACAAAACCAAAATAAATAAATACATTTCCATGTTAATAAAAACCGTAAAATAGAATTAATATATTTTTTTATTCTGAATTCATGGAGATTTAAATATCCCATCGATTATAAATCTCAAAACAAATTCAAAAACGAATTATCGGTGCTGTATTATGTTTTTCTATTTTTTTTTTCTTTTTAAATATCTAATAACTAACTTTTATTCATTATTTGAAACTATAGTACTAAACTTTTAATAATAAAAACCGAACTAAATTTAATAGAATATATAAAAGTTTTTTTTTACTTTCATTCATTGTTCCGGCTCTTCAGTTTGTTAAATTAGAATAAATTGCGTTTTATGTATCGAATTTCGACAGTTGCTGGCAACAGTCTTTTCCACCGAAGTTAGTCAAAAAAAAACCTGGAATTTTCCAATCTCAGACCCTAAGTCATGATTTACTCGTCTTAATTTTTACAAAAGATTGTTGACAATCTCAACAGAACGGACTGAATAGTAATCGATTTGTACCGGCGAGGTATTCCTAAAGGGATTGACTGCAGAATGATGATTAAGTGATGCCAATTTTTTTTAAAAAAAAGTGACCCAGCAAATTTTACATATGAAATATTTCGCTAATTGCTGCTTAAATTGATTCAATTTAAGTATCTGAATTCATACAGCTAAATATTAATTGAAAAAATAAAACGTGAGAAATCCTGATAGCGTTTTTAGTAGTGTAACTGCCACAGCCTTAACAAAATAGCATACAAATGCGTAGAGGGTATTTTAGACAAAAAATTTTTTTTTAACTATTACAAATTTGATTCATTATTTAAAGATATTTTATTATTAAATAACCACCCTATAATTAATCCTAAATTTGTATCATAATTTTTACCAATATCTTCAACTGATGTGCACTGCTCATGTGCAAAGTAACAAAAGAATTCATACTTAAATTTTTCCCTTTTTGAAATCAAATGAACTATTTTCAGAAGTAATGAGGCACTTTTAATTTTATGAAGAAGTAACTAATAGATTAGCAATTCTAATATGATTGTGTGAACATAACCTCTACGCATTCTTACCTTTCTTATAATTCTAGAATAAAATAGGAAATCTGTCAGAATTTATTTTTAAAAAAAACGAAAAGTCCAACGGATATTTTCCTACATTAAACAATTCTCATCATATTCCGATGTGGAATTGTACGAGTATCAAAAACTCGTGAGAAAAAATGAAAATTTATAATAATGTGTATTTAGATAAAGTTAACAACTTGTGTGCTTCTTAAATGTGAGGAAAAAAATCTTAAAATTTTTGCTGTACATTTTACAATGAAATCATTTTTATTTCAAGAATAGAAAATAAAAATGATTTCTATCGCATTAATATTATTTTGTATTTATCAATTTTGTATTAAATGTATCTGAATGTTGATATTTTACATATGTATTATTTCTATGTATTGCTAATTCTTGCATACATGTGGTAAAATATTTGAATTAGTATTATTTTTAGTAGAAAGAACTGAAATGTATTCTTTATTTAACCAGTATAAGTAGAATGTATGTATTATTTGACTATCAAAAAGCATTACTTTAGTATTTGTATTTCAAAATGTGCTATTTTATCATTTGAAAACGTTTCTATGATTTTTTTTTTGTAAATAATGTATAAAAGAATGTATCATTTATATGCTTATTGTATCCACACATTATAGTAACGCCTGAAATATATACTATAGGAAGTAAAGTTAGAATAGATTTTTCAAGTTTTTCTCCGTACAGAACTTTTCAAAGAAAATGAAAGTTGGGTTTAGGAATTAAGGGTATATGTGTAGTTTATATTTTATCCATATAACGCTTTTATGAATATTTTATATATTTCTTAAAGAAACAATATGGCTATACGCAGTCTTAAAAATCACCAAAACTATAACTTTTGTTCTGTGTATTTATGTTACTTTACTATATAGACTAAGTATTTAACAAAATTGAGCACATAACTTTATAAAATTTGTCACCTGATTATAAAACTGTTGATTAAATTAATTTATAAATAAAAGGCAACGTATTTACCAACTCATTCAATACAAAATAGGAGTATCAAATTGGATTATTAAAAATGTTATTTAATATATCAAAATTTAAAAAAATATCAATAAATTTGCAAGTAAGCATATTCAATTATGTATAAAAATTGCTGGAAATATGATTGTATAGTTTTGGTGATACGAATGTGTTGCATAAACTGATGTAGATGAAAGAAATGAAATGCAAAGGTATGAATACATTGATCTCAAAAAATGAGTCTATTTATGTAACGTTGCATTTTTTTACTAATAATGCACGATTTCAAATCCTACTGTATTTTGTACAAATTATCTGTGCAATAAATAAAAACTGTAACTCCGAAATTGCGTCGTGGTGATTTTCTTTCTTAGTTTCTTTCAAAATATTCATTTATTATTTGTTGCTTAATTTAAACATTTCATTTTCATAAACCAC
This sequence comes from Argiope argentata, assembly GCA_026289955.1. Taxonomy (NCBI): domain Eukaryota; kingdom Metazoa; phylum Arthropoda; class Arachnida; order Araneae; family Araneidae; genus Argiope; species Argiope argentata. The sequence goes on along the minus strand of JAOUZG010038069.1, from coordinate 2,279,346 downwards.
ATTTCTCAACTGCCACAATAATAATTAATTCAATTAAACAGATAACAGCTAAGACCAAATTCAACCAATGTGAGTGATCTCTCGAAAATTTCCCTTCATACATCCTAATAAAATTTTCATTTTCCTTTCCCTAGCATAAAATTGTGGACCTTTTCCAAGGTCGTAAAGGTCAAGAGTGTTCAAATTTTTAATTTCAAGGTCCTAAACGTGAGAATTGCGAGCGTCGTAGTATAGTGAAAAAATTCGGCAGTTTTGCACTAACTGATAAGCATTGGTAAATGACAACAATGCGCTTTCCATATTTAAGATAATCTAGTACTTTTTACTGAATAAAGCAAGCTATCTTTAGCGATTAATCACCAAATCTATTAGTAAATAAGTATCAGAAAGTCGAATATGTGTTTTGAGCAATTTTTTGCCTTACTAACAGAATATAAAATATGATATAGAATCACAAATGTAGTTACGAGATCACATATTTAATATCATTAATTTAAGTCATTATTTTTTTAATTTTTACATTTAAGTGAATGTGAAGGTGTCGATGGACATATTTAGCTTCCAATTTGATATGAATAAACATTTTAGATGCCTACCCTGTATACCAAATATTATATATCTTGCTCCGTACGTTTTGAAGTTACTTGCACTCGAAAAATCGAATAGATATTGTTAAAAATTAATAAAATAAAGATTAAATTGAAATATGCGTAGCACATTTCAATGTATCACGTCAGAACGTAATTTCTTGAACGGCCAAGCACCACGTGCTCGTGCAAGTTAAATTACATTTTTATTCATTTTAATTGTTTCATTGAACTAGTCACTTTAGCATTGCAAACGATCCAAAAAAAACTTTGTCTCGCATTTATTGTTTCAAAAAATATCCAATTTCCTATTAATTTCATTTCATATAATCACCCATTCAAAAGGACATTTTCCTAAGTTTTATTTGCTGTGGTCCTTAACTTATTTTTTTTAAAAATCAGAGCTTTTGTAAATGCAATGGCAATTATTAAAAGCTGATTTTTTGAGATGCTAGCGCAAACATTAACATTTCAATTTTTCGTCTATGGATTTTTGTTGATGGCAAAAACAACATCATCTTCTGGCATGATAAAAAAAATCTATAAATTTGGTCTAATTAACACTTTTATACGTTTAGCTCGAAGCAGTTTTGAGTTATCGTGTTTGGAGTCAAGTAAACAAAACTTCAGAAATGTCTTTTTCGTGTTTAGAAAAGTTTGAAATGAGAAAGTTTGTTAAAATTTTGAGTTTGATTTTTTAAAAAACAACAATTACATAGCTTTCTCATTGTATACCGTGGATACAAGTAAATGCATGAAACGTATATATACCTTTGTATACTTTGGAAACGTTTCATCCGATAAAATTTCCTCTTCGAGAGCAGAATATTGTGATGCCATAATGGAAAGAAAGTTTATTAGGATTTACTTAACAGTATATTTAATTTAATCAAAATCAAAAATGTTGAATATCCATAGAAAAATTTAAGATTAATTAAGTTCTATATTTCAAATTTAGTATTTTATGATGTGGCACTAACGAACTGGATTAACAAAACAAATTTAAAATGAAAAACAAAATGCATATAAGGTATTATTTCAAAGACCTTGTTAGTAGTAAAAAGATAACTCGGTTTATTATTTAAATTATAGAACCTTTATAAAGATTTAAACCTTGTCCATTTAACATCATTGAAAAAGAATTTAATTCAAAATCACAGTGATAGCGATTATTCATCTACATATATTCGTTATGTACAAAAATATTTCGTAACAAAATTCGTTGTTACGCAGAAATATGTATAATTCGAAAGTTTTTAAAAAAATATATAACAGAAAAATTAATAACACATTTTTAAGAATTTTCATAAAATGGAGGGGTTTTTTTATTTAAAAAATACGTATTTCTTAATTCGATACAGAGAATAACGATTTATGCCGTAGATAAAACATTTATAGCTTCTGAATTTTCAAAAATCAGCTCAATTACCCACAAAAACTATACTTTTAAAAGTTCCTTACGGAGCTTCAAAGGAAAGTGAATGAAAATAAAAAATTGTTGAATTCTGCCCAACATGTGCAGTATGTAAGTAAAATTTGTTTAAATAATCCTTAAGACTCTTAGCTATATTTAATAGCAGCTGCCTTTAGCGACCAGTTTTAAAGTTTGCTAATATTTTAGATTCAATATTTTATAGCTCTTAGTGGCTTCTCTAACAAAGAACTTTTATGCTTAAGATTAAATAAACATGTGACGCATTCTATTTTAAAAGTTTTATAGTGTTCTGCTTATATACAAAGCATCTCCCTAACTTTCTGTTCTCCCACACTTGAAATGTCAAATTTAATCGGGAAAGCAAAAATGTTTTTTCAACTAACATGTAAAAACTTTTTTGATGAAACTTAAGAGTTTTGGCTAAAATATGAGAACAAATGGTAGAATCAGTATTAAAATTTCATGCGCAGCTCAGGGTATTTTTCATAATTTGTATAATAATTCGGAAGATTATTCAATAAAAATTCTTTGATTGAATTTTTGCACTAAAATATGAAAACAACTTTTCAGCGATAAGATAGATGTAATTTTATATACCCTATTGTATTAGAATTCAATTTAACAATGTTTAGAAACGGATGCACTTTAACATAAATTTTCATAAATGTTTATTCATGTTGAAATTGTCCATTCATGTTTTAAGTTTAAACAATTGAAAGTACAATAAATTTCCAAATTACATTCAAAGTATATTGTAAATAGAAGTAAGCAACTATTATAGAATCAAAGGGAGTAATAACCCCAAAGATTTTTCGCACATTCTTTTAAAAAGTTGTCTTGCCAGAGTAGACCTTACATGGCATTGGCGTACAATAACTAAAAAATACTAAATGTTGGAGCAAATTTATCATTTTTAATAAATCTATCCTATTATCCTTGGAGAGTTATATGTCTATTAATTACTAGCATGTCTTAATAATGTCTAAAAAATCAAATTTGTGTTTTAGTAAAATTTTTCACAACCAATTGAAACAAACAAACAAAAAATAGACACAAAACTTCACTTGTCACAAAATCATATGCCAGTTTTGATATATTTAAGTCGTAGCATTTTTGAATTGGTTGGTTGGTTGGTTCTAATGGCACTTGCCTATGGACAAGCTCGCTGCTGGACCCAGCAGCAGATTTAAGCCGAGTGAAGCGTCTCTTGTTTCAAGTAGCGCCAACTAGGGCCAAGAGTACGACTTTTGCTACACACTCATCTCATTCGCTTGCACAACCCCTTTTTACAGGGGGGCACATTCACACATCTCACAGATAGTACACAGAATAACAACCATGCCCGAACCAGGACTCGAACCCGGGACCTCCTGAACACGAGGCAGACGCGCTACCCCTGTGCCAGCAAGCTGGCGCATTTTTGAATGATCGCGTTTGAATTGATGAATGTGTCTGAAAGTACAGACCGACAGCCAGTCTGGATTTTTCTCAACTTGTGATTAATATCAACATTATACATGTTAAATCTGTGTGTCAAATTTTATCTATCTAGCTTTCTTGGTTTTGGGATTATCATGTTAACTTAAATTTGATAGAGGTGGACAGATACACTTTCTTTGAATAAAAATTGAATTTCGAAGAAAGCTGAAAATTTGGTGAAAAGATGGTAAACAAAATTTTAACTGTCTAGCTCAAAGCATTTTTTATTTTTATCACAAACAAATGGACAATACCGGATATTTAAAAGATCTTGTTCTTGTGTACAGCCGACCACCCCGACACCACTGAACGTAGCGGTATCGACAGAATTTGTTGTGGCCGACTGCGGACTGTAGCAATGTCCAACATTACATTGACCGAATCTGTCAAACTGATATTCGCAACGAGATCATTGTCCCCAAAGTGGTCAATTACTGACCGCCTCCCCCTCTACAAACTTTCAAACAGTTGGCAAAAAAACTGACAATTTTCGACATCATGTCCTTCGGAGTCCTAAGATTACCTGGTACCGTCAGTACTGAACTCAAGCCATTGTTTTCAACTTGCAGATGTTTTCTATGTTCGGATATTTCTGTACATTTCTTTAAATATTGGTAAACAGTATCGATTCCTCCACAAGTGCCTTTATTTTCCCTCATCCTTCAAAATCTTTGGAAATATGCAGGGAATCTCCCATGTCCTGATGATATAATTTGGATTATCAGTGGATGGTATCATTTTTATTTCTGGATTAGGAATAAAATCGTAAGTTACTCTTCCTTTTTTCAACAAATACCATCTGCCGAACCATTGTAACTTAATTTCTTCTCTCAATTCCTATTTTAAGACAACATTTGATTTGGGGACAATTATATCAACACTTTTTGTGCCCCCGTCTTTGCAAATTGATCCGTCTTTTCATTACCATATATCCAAATATGAGATGAATATAGCTCATGGGTAAATTTTTTTACAATTGATAGGTTTGGAATGCACATTAAAACTATAATTTTTTTTTAAAAAATCTTATAGATCCAATGGTAATGGTGGTAGTGTCTAAGTTACGGAGGGAAGATATTCACAAGGCTGAACGCACATTCGTTCGATCAAAATCAAACATTCTCCCGCTGTTGTGGTGTGGAAGTTTGAAAGGGCAAGGTACCAATTCAGAAATTTTCAACATCTGAATCAGGATTCAAAATTACGAAATCTTTTTAGTTGTCTTTTTGTAGGATCAAATCAGGTTTTTAATGTAGCTAGAAAAAAATAAATTAGACGATGCAATCGGATGTTGGAAAATATTATTATTGATAAACTTGCTTCAGAAAGTTACTTAGCCAGCCCTTTTACATAACTATTAGGAATTTATTAGGAAAATAACATTCTGACAGAAATGGAATGATATAAATTAAAATAATGGCCATTGTTACATGGTCTTCATACTGTTTGCTAATGGCATATTAAATGGAAAAAAAGATCCTTGAAATGCAAAAAGAAAATTCAAAAACGTTTTTTTTAATGAAAACATCATCCAATTATCTTTTTTTAAACTAATCTTAAAGAAGAGGAGGGGAGGAATTCCATCCTTTATAACTGAATTTCTTTTAAAAACACATATAATAGCGAGCTCCATTTTGTCAATCTTAACAAAACTATTATTGTTATTTTAATATACAAAATCTCATTAATAATAAGGGAAACAAACTCAAATCAATTTTATATTTTTATTATAAATATTTATAAAAAATCAATAAATTACAGATTATACATATATTAGTATAAAAATATTAGATAATTTACATTTTTAAACAGCGGAAAGTGTAATAAAGAGAAACTAATTTCTCAACAAATGTTTTCAATAATCTACATTGAATTTGCAATATCCACATATATTGAAAAATAACCGAGAATATGATTTACTATGTATATTAATCAATCAATTCAAATATGAAATCAAATACAAATTTGAATATCAGAAAAAAATACTGATTTTTGTACTTTTCGAACATGAAGGCACACTCTGAAAATCGAATTCAAGCAACATTAAATATTTCTAATATCAGTGAGAAATTCAAGTTAGCATTTAAAAGTATTTGCAACAAAACCCAATATTTTTTAACTTATTTTATACGGAATTTTATTACATCTTTGTTATAAATACTTAAATCAATTATACATGCTCTATTAATATGAAAAAAGAAGACATTTTATATTCTTTAAACATAAAACAATTTAAACAGTTTTTTAAAAATGTAAATTACTTTTTTTTTGACTAATAAATTCATTTTTGAACATTTAACAATTTTTACAGAGAGAAATAAAGTTGAACTAAAATTCTGAATACAAGCAATTCAAAAATAATATTCTAACAAACTTTCAAATGCAATTAATCTAAAAGTAAATCAAACTTCTAAACACTAAAATGGGTAGGAAAAAAATCCTAAACTAAAGCAATTGGTTTGAAAACAAGAAATATCATGTATCAATTGAACAATCATAATCAAATTATTCAATCAGAAATATAATTTAATAACGACACATTCAAAGACGAATAGCAGCTACTTATATATTTAAAGGAATTTTTTTTAAATTTCTGCCTATGGCTTATTTCATAAAAAAATATTTGTGATATTTACAGATCAATTAATTAAATACTAATATTAAAAATATATGTAATATTTAGTTCAAAATATTTGAAATGTACAAGATATGAACAGAAACATGACTAGAACAACAATAAAATTTTTACTTGGGTAAGCTCACATCTCCATTATCACATGCAATTCTTAAAGACAGCAAGTATTCCTTAAAGTCACACATTTAAATACTGATTTTAATTCCAAATCATCTATATTTTAAAAAATTTTATTAACTGAACAAAATTGAAAACATGTTTAAAACACAATGAAAAAATTAATAATTTTGATTATTTCAAAATTATATTAACTTTATAGTGCAAGATTAAAAGTATATTTATTACTAAAAAATTAGAATAAATAAAATGCACTAAGATTTTTTTAATTCTGATATTTATAAAAATGTTTTGGTTAACTAAAACTGAAGGAAAATTCTATTAATACTTGGTGTTATAGTTTAAAATACCCAAATCATATATATTACAATACAAAAGATATTTCCAAAGCTAGTTTATGGTACTGTAACATCATTATGTTTGCAGAATCAAAGTCAAATAATTTACCATACATTGTTCACAGTGTCAAATCTAATCCATTTCAGTTTTCCATAAGTTTTTTTAATACTTCTACATTAATTAAAAAGGAAATTCTTATCATTATTTTAATGTAATGAGAGAATGCAATCTCAAGAAAATGAATAAGTATAGGCTATGAATAAGTATAAGCTATGAACATACTTGTGTTAATTCCAGCAACAATTTTTAAAATATTAGAAGAAAATAAATTGATAGTAGTAATATTACTCATGAATTGTGTTTTTATATTGCATTTCATTTTAGAATCTTCATATTAATTTACAAAAACAAGTAATAATAACAAGCTCAAAGGAGGAATACCTAAGATACTTTGATGAAGATCAGACTCAACTGCTAATAACAAAAGTAAAATCACCTTAAATATAGATTTTACAAAATGCTTTAAAATAATGTAAAAAAAAATTAATTTAGGAAAATTGATTGCTAAAGATAAAACTTAAATTATTAACAGATAGACATGAAAAAATGGAAAGTAAACTTTGAGTGCTTGAGAATATAAAACCTTTGATATTTCACAACAGACCATAGAAAATTTCACTTCATAATTTCCTTATATTCATCACCCACACTAAAGCATGCAAGAAAAAAAAATTAAGCAGATTCAAAACAGTCAAATAAGGAAGAAATTTCTTGAAAAAAAAATCTGCAAATGCACACAAAATATGCAACTGTCACAACAATAGTGAAAATGATAAAAGGCACATCAAACTGTATACAACATGGCAAGTAGCTGCACAATACTAATATCCAGATAACATTCTGTAATGTTTTTACAAAATAGCAGATATATTATAATTAAGCATAGTTCAATCACAGATTTAATAGTTGATTTTAGTATTTAAAAAATTCACTCGAAATCTGAATCACTATCTGATTCTTGATCAGAATATTCCGTCATATTACGAATATTTTTCATAGTTTCTTTCAGAACACTACTCAAGTCCATAGGGCTGCCTATTTTCCCTCTCGGTTCTGTATCTGTAAAAAGGAATAAAAAAAGTAACATGAGTAAATAAAGCAATTAAATATTTTAAAAGAAATTTTTATTCTCTTTTACTTTAAATGATAACTTTAAGGTAGGAATTTTTTATTGTACTTTACAGCCTTTGTTTAAGATTGAATTTTTATGCAATTTGACTGGATACATAGTTTCATATTTGGAATTAAAGCCATAATCTTGGCACACATAATCGAAATATCACCACATATTTTTTTTAAAAAAGAGTAAATCCTTATTTGTTCAATAATTTGTTTCAGGCTGTACAATATAGTATATACATGCATACCAATTTACATATCGCTACAAGATAAATGTAATTTTTTAGCTAAGAATATTGAAACTATTCCTGAGAATGAGGGAAGAAAGAATAGAGTTTTTACAGGATTAAATCAAAAGGAAAAGAAAGTATGAACATTCATCAGAATTTTTATCCTAAACTTTAAAAAATATAGATGTAAAAGATTTCAGGCTTTCCTAAATATAAGATATGATTAGTTTCTCAACTATAATTTTTAAGCAGATTTGTAAAGTTTATAATCATGTGGACAAAAGCATTAACATTTGGAAGATGCAGTAGTATGAATTGTTTTAGATGCTAGGGTGCTACTGAAGAAAAACTTTGGAAAATCTTTTTCCCATCTGTAAATCTCTTCTCATAATTTTATATCACTCAAACCATTAAAACAAAACTACATAAGAAGCAACTGAGATTCAGACTCAGTCAAATTATCCATAGTTTCAAGGATCAATAAAAAGAATCAATGTTCCTGCCAATTTAAGACAACTTCTTAAACTTCTAGTTTAAAATTTTTGCATACCATCTGCAACATTTAATATAATGTTAATGTAATAAAAAATAATTAAATTATTACAATTAGTAGTATCTTATAGTATCTAAGTTTTATTTTTTTAGAAATGAATAATTTTATTTATTTATATTTTTAATATATGGTATTTTAGTCTGTTTGATTAAATATCTATAAAATAATAACAAGTAAATTTGTAATAATGAGAAATTTGTGTAAAATAAATATTTTTCATCACTTAAATTCAAAAATTCAAATTTTATCTCAATATTTCACAAAAATTCTAATAGCTGCAATTTTAAATATTTTGAAGAACTTAATTAACAAATTTTTAGTTTCATTCCTCAAATGAAAGAAAAGTTATTTTGAATGCACAAATACCTAGAATATGTTCTTATACTTTTTTTTACTTTGAATAATGCACTGTAGGCATTCCAGTGTACTTTTCTTTAAAATACCATGTCTCAAAACAACTTTGTTAAGATTTAAATTTTTTTTAAACTCCAAATGAAATATTCTTTAGTATTAAAATAAATTAAGGTGTTTTATCATGACATACTTTTTTTTCCAATTGCATATATGTTAATATTTCAACTTTTTTTTTATCAATAATTTATTTCTAAAACTGAAAGCAAGTTTGACAAAAAATGCCATGTCACTAAGATTTTTTATGTAATTTTATAAATGTCTACTTTAGCCTTATTTCTTCAAAAAATAAACATGATTTCCATAAAAGTATAAGGTATAGCAGTGAAATTAATTGAATTTATTTTCAGAGAAACTATAACTAGATATTTTAGTGATAAATTTACATACAATTTTTAATGAAGCATACTGGATCTAAAAAAAAGTTTTAAAAAAACCTACATTTTTTTCATGTCAAAGAAACACATAGTAATGCATAAACTTTGATATAACTATCAGATAAAGTTAGATTAAAATATTATAAGCCAATTTAAGAAAATTGAGAAAACCATAAGAAATTATAATAAAACATAATTAAAGCTTTTAAACACAAAACATATCTCATTCTAAACATCTCATTTATAAAACAAGCATCAAAATTTAAAATATGAACAATACGCTTATATTTTATAATTTTATTTTATTATAACTGTGATACAATTTAATTATATAATTTCATCGTGAAAGTAATAATACAATAGACGAAACATATGTAAATGATTAAAACATACCTGCAGAAACAGCTTTTAATTTACTTCGAGTAGCTAAGATTTCATTCAAGCTAAATGGATTGCCTGGTGCTTTTTTCTTGACTTCAATCACAGGTTTCTTCAATAATTTGAGCTGTTCGCTAATTGATGATTGTGTTATCTCTACTTGACTTGGAGGTACACCTGATTTTGAAGCAGTAGATTCTAGTACAGATTTGGTTTGTAAATTCTGAGTAACCGGTAGAGGAGGTGGTATTGGAGGTAATGAAGAGGGTGGTGGTGGTGGAGGAGGAGGTGGTGGTATCGAAGAGGGTCCAGGAGGTGGTGGTATTGAAGATGGTACAGAAGGTGGTGGTGGTGGAGGAGGAGGAGGTACAGATGGTAGTGATTCAGGACCAGGTGGCAATGGAGGAAGTGGTGGTGGTGCTACAGTTGTTTTTGATGCAGTTGGTTTTTTATCTTCAGAAGGCTTTTTAATATTAATGGCTTTAGAACTCTTTCTTTTTGAAGCTGTAACAGTCTGAGTTTCAGGATTACTACCAAGGCTTGAAGTCGAGCCAGTCATGACTGATTCTTCATCATTGTCTGGAGATTTTGATTCTATCAATAGTGCTTTCTGAAAAATAACAAGTAGTAAATTTCCAATTGTAAACATTAAAAAAAGTCATAAATTAGAGTTACAGAAATTATAATATGATTATCTTAAATAGATTTTTACTTTAAAAATGGTAATCAATTTTTCTTACTTTAAAAATGTAAAATCAATTTTTAAGATACATACAAATTATGCTCCAATGATTTAAAAAAACACACATAATTTGATTTAGAAAAAATGGTCAAAGAAACGCTAGTAGAAATGCACTGTGGCTTAAAAGAAAATTGTTTTGAATAAACCTCATATCTACTCTGGTAAGACTACAATGAACTAAGTACTAAGTAGAGGAATTTCTACTTTTTCTACATCGTAATTTTTGATAATTTCTTTCTTTTACTTTTTCCCCCACTGGATCAATCTTCAATATTCATAGGAATGTAAAATATACTGCTCTGCTTAAGGTGAAATAGAAATGAAATGGCTCTCACAAAAAATTATCAAATGTTATATATTATTTCATAATTTTTTAATTTATAGAAGGTTTTTGTACTTTTCTTATCTCAACTATTTCAGAAATTTTCATTTTTTATGATTATGTAATTTGAAAACTTTTCAATAAATACTACTTCCGATTTTGAAGTAGATCTTTATTTTGATTATTTCTTTTTTTCAATTTTTAACATCAACATTCATTTTACACTCAGTAAAATGACAACTTTGAATTTCAATTAGATTTTTAAAGCTGTATCAGAGTAATACTTTAAACTAAGGATTTATAATATTTTAGTTTTTTTTAATCAAACCATAGTTCTATTTAATAACTTATCAACTATTAAAATATTCAAGTTTTACTCTATTATAAAATGTAAAGCACAATATAAAGAAGAAAAAAAAAACAACTCATAAATTTTAAAGAAAAACACACTTTTTTTTATGAAGTATTTTTTTTGTTTAATAATATTAATAAACACTAAGCAAGTAAATAAATTTTACTCATTAATTATTACTGATCATAAATTAATTTTTACTATTACAACTGTGAATTAATAAAAAAGGAGGTAGCAAAGAGTAAAACGTAAGGCAGCATGCAATATTCCCTGCGCATGGCATATATAAAATTATAGAACTGTTATTCTTCAAACAATGTTAACCTGAATGCCATGTCATTCCTTTTCATTAATTCATTTATTTATTTTTGTCTAATTTTAACAAATACTTTGTTATATTTTAAAATGTATTATCAATAAGTATTTCAACAAATTCAGTTGCAACACTAAACATATATTGAAATGAATTTTAAAATGCAAATATTATGCAAACAAAAATTAACTTAAGAACATTAAAAAAATTTGTGGCAACATGAATACATTTTAAAAGAGCAAATCGGAAAATTTTCAAATTTTTCGATGGTACATTTTCAACTTTTATAAACTTATTTCTCAGTTAGGTTCTATTTATATAAAACATCAAATTCTCTTCTCTTAATTTAAATAAAACTTACAGTATTTTTTTAAAAATTATTTTACATCTAATAAAAATTTAAAAAATATCAGCAATATAGAAACAGTCATGAAATAGAATACTGCATTTAGTTGCCTTCTCATTAACATTGCATTTAATTGACAGTTCAAGCTCATCTATTTCTAATGACTGATTTCGAATATATATACGATTCTCATTCCTTAATTTTGTGTAATATTTATATGTTTTTTTTTCGTAAATCATATAAATAGTATATTTAAAATAATTTATATTTTCAATTCATTTTATCAAGTAAAAATACAATAACAACTACTTCAAGCAATGTTTGAAACTTATTCATTTATTTGAATTACAATAGCAAAAGTAGTTGGATATCAAAAGAACCAATATCAATATAAATTCATAAATAATTCAATTCTTTTCTTAAAGCCAGAATTTAATGCCAATTTAAATTTAAAGTATTTAAATTAAAGTATACATACAACTAATTCTTAGGTATATTTATTAAAAAATAATATAAATTATGCTTTATAAATTTTTTTAGAAATATCACAACTATTTACTTTATCTCAAAGTATTCATCATTAAACTTAATTTTTTAAACCAAATTAAATAAATATTATAAACATTTTGTTTCGGTAAATCATATAAATATTATTTAGAAAGTTTGTAGTAATATCTGAAAATAATAAAAGTAAACAACTCGAATTTATGATAAATTTTTAACCCTTCTACATTATTTTACAACCTATTTGTTTCTGATTATAATAATTTTTGTCATGAAAATGAAAATAATATTTTTAAAGTGAGAATCATTATTTAAAAAACAACATATTAACATATGTTAGTTTCTCCTTCTAATATTGAAAAAGTTTCCTTCTTATATGAAGATTATTTTGCACAAAATATTCCTTTACATTATCAAATTCCAGAGTTTCTGAGCTTCAATTGTTAGAATCAAAAGACCCTTCAGGGAATTACTCAAATATTATTTTATGCACTTTTCTTGTGATATTGAATACCTTTTATATTCAAGTTATGTGTCAGCATTTTTTAACAGAATAACTTCAAATTTCATTTTACATATTTAATTAGAGGATACATACAAGGAATAAAGAAATTAAAATATTATTTAAAAGTGAAATATAAGTTCCAACAAAAGATCATGATAATTTGTTATACAAATGTTAAAATATCGAATAACAGAAAGATAGAAATTACTTTTTTGTATTCCTTCAACCTCTGAAGAGTTTTACGTCTTTCTTCTGCCAATTTATCCACAGGCAATTCTTTGGTTTTAGTTTCTTTCCTTTTTCGAGTCTAAAGAAAATTAAATAGGATTGATTTAAAAAAATGTAAAATAAAATTATTGCATTCAAGAGCAGCGGGAGATAAATATCAATACATACATATGCAGCTACTTTTTCATTTTTTTCCATTTCTGCTGCCTTTTTAGTTTTTCTTTTCTGAATATCAGCCTTCAAATTTTTCTACAAGTGAAGAGAAAATTTAAATTGTGAAAACTTTTATTAATCCTCCAAAGTATTGCACTACTTTTAAGAATATTAAGAAATAAAACTAACATTTAAGAATTTATTAGATTAAGATAAAGATAAAATCAATAGTGAATTTAGCCTAAATTTATTATAAGAGTTTTAGCTAGAGAAAAAAAAAAACATTTGGTTTTTTTTTATAGCATAGGAAAGAAAATAATTTGTTTTATAATAGAAAGAAATACACACGAAAGGGAAAGAATTAATGAAAATTTGAATTTGCTGTTTTGAATCCCCCTCCCTCTTGCTTTTTTTAAAGCTATTTGAAGATTTTGTATCGTTAAAAATTAATTAAAGGATCACAAAAACATCAACACTCAATTTTTCCAAAAGGTCATATCAAAACAGTGTTACAGAGAGAATAATGAATTCAAGATTAATCAGGTATATATATATATATAAAACAAAATTTCTGCTGAATCACTTTCAAATTAGCCTTCCATTCTTCACTATAATAGCTACAGCTAACTGAGATGTGCAGACAGCACTTAATGCTTGCTTTTTGTGTTATACAATCTGATATTCTCTTCTCATAAAAGAACCAAACAAATAAACCCTGAACTTAAAAATTTGAATAATTTCAAACGAAGCATTGAACAAACAATATAATTATGAAATAAATTTGTTTTGTGAACAAAAATTTATCTATATATTAAGAATTTAAATAAATTACAAGGGAATTTAAAAATTTTCACAAATTATACTCAATTTTAATTTTTTTTAAAAAAAATTAGAAGAAAAATATTTCAAAGTACTATGGAAAAAACACAGAAAAGTTTTATCAAGTAATTTATTAATACAAGATAAATCACCAGTTACAAAAGAAATTTTATATTTATAATGATTTAGTAAACAAACCAGTGGCATTGTAAGCAATTTAACTTCTTTCTTCATACAGTTATTTATATATATAATACTTACTCTTTTATTACGTATAGATGCCCTTTTTTGATAAATTTTACATAATTTCTGTTTCAATTTGGCTATTTTAGGATTTTGTTCAGGAATATCATCGAGTTCTTCTGGCATATCTTCAGGAGTTTCAGCAGCATCAAAAAATAGGCCAGTTTCCAGAATATCTGTAAAAACAACAATATTTCATAATTTCACAGACAGTAATATTTTTAAATGCATTTTTTTAAAACTGTCAAACCCTAAGAAATGATTAAAAGTGACAGTTAAAAAGAAATTTGCATGTAAAAAAAGAAAATTTCAAAAAAGCAAATTTCTTTTTAACAGCATTAAGCTGTTAAAAAGAAACCTACTGTTAAAGAAATTTTGAAAAAGTAAATGGAAAAGAATTATTTTATAACTTAAACAAATTTAATATTTTTTAATGAATGGTCTTGATTAAATTATGAATGTTTAACAAAAGTAAATTAAACATCTGAAAGCAGCAGTCATGAACTTTATAAATACCTAAATAAATGCACACTATGCTCCACATTAGTATTTGAAGAAAGTAAATAAAATAACTAAATATACTTAAATTAAATGTGAAAACAAATCACTATAATAGCAAACAAGTCTGCTAGCCTAAAATGCTACAGTAGATGAAAATATAAAATATATATTAAAAACAATGATTTAAAAAATATTCTGTATCTTGTACAAGTCTGGCATATTGATTCTAAACATTAAATTTCATATGCTTTAAAATCAACAGCATTCAGCAAAAGAACAAAACATTAAAGGAATGGATAGTAAAGATTTACAGATTTAATTCCTCTCAGATGAATAAGTATAAAATTACAAAATTTTATTTAAAGATCTAAAGGAAAAATATGTTGTTGTTTTTTTTACCCTTTTGATATGTCCACAGGAAAATAAAATTTAGCATTACATTACTTGATAATATTGTTTCTTTGGTTAAAAAACATCTTAAATATTTGCAAGATAATGGCACACAGAAATTTACCAAATTTTGCAAGAAAAGCCATTATAAAAATAAGCATTTTATGAACCACTATTTACCAATAAAAGAAAATTAATTTCAAAATGCAAATGCACTGCATTTTGAGACAGCTGAAGCAAAAATGGTTAAAGCTACTAAAAATATGGGGAAAAAAAGAATAATTTATTTTGCAATAATACAGTTTTATGCATGCTTTTTAGTTTGAATAATAATAATTAAAAAGATTTGGAACACATTCAGAAAGGAATAGTACAGATTGCCAAAATCCATAACTCTGATTTTTGCATTAACTTTTTTTTTAGGAATTGTATCCACCAAAGCAGAAAACTCTAAAAAAGAATAACATCATGGAATGCAAACATGCCCTTGAAAAATATGATTTTATTAATCTTATATATTGCGACATGAATAATAGATTGGTTAGCTGTCTAAAGGGATAAAACATTCTAAAGGGATAAAAAATAAGAAATTTTCTCACTTAAAAGACAATTACTTAGAAATAATTTTCATCTTTAAAAGAATCTTGGATTATATACTAATTTAAAGCTAATAAATATTTATGCAATTGTTTTTTGATTGTACAATTAAAAGATGAAAAAAATCAAAAAATAAATATTCTAAAAAAAGATTATGAATAATATATGACATTAATTAATATAATTCTTCAATCAAAATTTATTTTTAGGTTATAAAAAAAATGTAGGTACGTACAAAAATTTAGCAAAATGATACAATTATACTAACCTTTATGCTCTTGATTTAGAAGAGCTACCTGACTTTTATATAAGCGCTCTTCTGCTTCAATAACATCAAGATGTGCATCAAACACATTTAATTGGGCACTGGCTATTTCTTCTTCGATCCTTTCAACTTCTTGTACAGCACCATAATCATAACTTAGGAATGTTAACTGCAATTAAAAATTCGAATCTTTATATCTAATAATAAGAAAGATAAAATTGTGTAAGACTCAAGATCATAGTTTATTAGACCAAGATCTGCCAAATTTGGCAGATATATTATTCCTTCAAAGAATGACCACATTTACTTTTAAGTATGGTTCATTTGTCCTTCAACATTTTAATTAATTAATAATTTTAGAAAATCATAGCATTTTTTTCATAATTAAAAAAACACAAAAATAATTTTATCTTTACATTCAGAAAATTATGTTTACAATGACACTAACTTAGTTCTCAAGCAATTGTCCATTCTTTTAATACATTTTTAAATATAATTTTGAACAAAACTTTTCACTGTTCTTAAGAAATTTCAAACAACATAAATAAAGATTTGAGAGCATACTTTATGATGAATTTATGTTTTCAACTTATAACACAGGCTTATTGATGCTATTTTAGTTTTGAAATAAATATGTGCACATGCTACATACATTTACAATACATTTTAAAGAAGCAAATATGAAGTTCTAAAATGATGTTTATTTTTCATAATTTCAATGAAATAGCCAATTTCAATCCTTTATCCTTATTTCACTATCCAAACCATAGCAAGCACATAATTGCATACTGAATAGGAACACAGAAAGAAGAAAAGAGCATAAGGAAGTATTTGGTGCTCATATAGTTTCAAGAAAAGAATTTAATAAGTTATACTTCTGGTTATGTAAGTGGGGGGAAAAGCCAATGAAACTAAGAAGTTAAAATTACAATGAAGACAAAGTTACTGAAGAATCATTTTTTAAATGCAGATTAATTATAAGCTAATACTATATAGATATATAAATTTAAGTTAAAGTTTAACTTCAAAAGTCAAATTTCAGTCAGTTAAAAGTCAGACTTTTAAAAATTTAATTTGCACTTTTGAAATGCAGATATTTGTTCTCGCAAAGCTACTTAATGAGCAAAAAGCTATAATAGATATATAAGCTTTATTTTTATTTTTGATTGTATTGTATTGAATTGTTATTAAATAGTAAGCAAAACACTTTCCAATTGATTAAATAATTTATAAAATTATTTGCTATAATACATTCACAATGTTATAATTTTTTTTATCAGTACCTGATCAACTCAATTAGTACTTCAATAGGAACATCTTTTATTTCTACTTTTAAATTACACTTCAAAAACATAATATTTCAGATGATATAGAACCAGTTCATGTTTTCACTATACTGAAAATGAATTAACTATTACATAAAATAAACTTGTACAAAGGATATGAAGAAAAGAAAAATAATTTTCACAGTTGTATTAACCATAAAATGGATAACACACTTGAAACTAAGATCTCCCTAAATGAAATAATAATAAATATGGATATTAAAAATTGTTGTATTGAAAATGAAATAATCATAAAATTTTCTTTCTAATATTACATTAGGGGAAATTTAAAATACATATTTTTAAACAGAATCAACTATGAAATCTACCTTTAAAAGTTTAGAAGCATCAGAATTTACAGCCAAAAACCAAATAAATAAAAATACATATTTTTAAACGGAATCAACTATGAAATCTACCTTTAAAAGTTTAGAAGAATCAGAATTGACAGCCAAAAACCAAATAAATAAAAGAGACTTTAGAATAGTAACAAATAATACCAAAAATAAAATGAAACAACCAGAATTAATTTTGATGTTTAATTTCTAGAGTGAGATTTCAAAAATTTTGTATAGTGTTAGACAAAATGTAAAAGCGATTATGTAAACCTAAAAATATGTAAATCTGGACAAGCCATTAAAATACCAACTGAGCACCTTCCAAGGTAAATTTCAAATATATAAAGCAGTTATGAAGGAAATGCTAAAAGGTGTTAATTAGAAAGCAATTTGAACTTGAAAATGTATCAGAAAGAAAGTATTCAATAACCATACACACACCAGAATGTCGGAAAAGTATTCAATATCCTCATTTCTTACATAATTTATAAAGTTGAAACTGAGCTGAAGAGGAGAAAGAGATGTACCACCAAATAGCAGAACTTTACATCCCCTCCCCCCACATAATATGCATCATATTTTTTTTATCATGTACAAAAACTAAAAGATGATAAGTGCTTACATCAAGAACTTAAACGGTAAATTTTACAGCAGAATTTCAGTAGTTTTATTCATAAATACAATAACAATAAAAGTAGAAACAATGTAGAGTCAAGCTGAAGTTCATAAAATAATAGTAGAAGACAATATTGTGTATGTTTTTCCCAACATAAAAATATTCAACTCCAAAGTTATTTTTTTAACAATGCTGGTCACAAATAACTCAATATAAGATTTGTCTTCACATCTGAATGAAACAAAAAATTCCATCTTAGAATGGCTATACAACAATACGAAAGTTGGATACTTTATTAAATACAGAAACAGATGGTACTGCATAGTATTTGTTTGGAAGAATGCATCAGATATTTTATTATAAGAAGGAGAAAATGCTCAAATACAAAACAGAAAGTGAACTCATTTTAATCTGACATTTAATATTTGATGAGTCCTTTTTACCTATTAAAACGTCAATTCTTCACTCTTTCAGTATAAATGTGTCAGTTTCCCATTTAATACTTAAAACTTTAAAATAGTATTTCTCTCCTTTAACAATTGTTGACTTGCCTCTCACATATATAAAAATGTGTTATTTATATCATTATGTTATTACGATGTATGTATGCATATGTATTTATGTTATTATAAGTCTCTATAATTCTGTATAAATGGGACATTATAATCTGACAGATGTAGTCACAAATATCAGATTAAAGTTTACAGCATATAAAATGAAACATCCATTTTACAATAGATTTTATATAACTTTGATAAATAATTTTTAATGGTTCATTATATTTCTAGCTTACACATTTACATCTTTAATTTTTATAATGTCATTTTTAGTTGGTTACTTTAAATTTGCTTTGTTCAAAATTGATTTTTTTTTAAAAAAATTGCTAATGTTTCTAATGTTTTATAATTTTTTTCATTGTTTGCATCAGGCAGGCAGTTCAATTAAAGAAAAATATTGATGCAGAATGTTTTTTATATGTAACTCTGAGAAATGAATCTGATGCTAAAAAAATGCAAACTAATGTTATAGATAGTCAGAAATCAAAATTACCTGCTTCTACAGAAACAACATTATCCATAGAACACAGCGAAAATAATTTTAATTTTCGAAAGATGTAAAATTTTAAATTTTTTAAATTTTAATTCTTTGAAAGATGTAAAAGACATAAAAAATAAGAGATACTAAAAGAAATCCGCTTTGGGTCCTATTTTAGTATGTAATGCTAAGTGTGCTTTTTATCTGAAATAAATGTTTGTAACTGCTTTAAATATATTAGCTAGTAAAATTTTAATGTTT
The DNA here is from genome assembly GCA_026289955.1 of Argiope argentata. NCBI lineage: Eukaryota > Metazoa > Arthropoda > Arachnida > Araneae > Araneidae > Argiope > Argiope argentata. Next base: position 2,259,771 of record JAOUZG010038069.1, on the reverse strand, counting down.
AATACAAAGAAAGAGCAAACAGTGCATCCCAAAATTGAATACACATCTAAATGAATAACCAATATTTTTACTTAAAAAGCTACATTTTAATTAAAGTGAATAAGTTTTAACTAATAATATTGAAATCATACCTTTCCAACATATAGAGAGAAAATTATGCAATAAAAATTGTAGTAGAAAAATTATAAAACTTAAATAAAAGAGAATGACACAAAAATGAGCAGACTATTCATTTTAATTTTGTTCTTGTTTTGATTCACTTTCTCCTTGAAACTTCCTTGAAATCTTCTTTACCTATCATATCATGTTCATTAGCAGATTTCTCCAATTGAACATAAATTTTCTATAACATTTAAGTCTGGAGATAGGAGAAGCTGCTGCTTGCAGAGATACAACAAATATAACTTGGAAATCCTTGTAACATGTTTCGGATTGTTGTCGAGATGAAAAATGAAATGTGTACCTAATACTAGTTTATCAACACTTTCATAAATTATTCTTTTAAAATGTCAACCATATCAGACTATCATCAATCGTATAATGTTATCAAAGGAAACAAATTATCTTACGTCATTTGCTTCCATACAATCTCAAATGATAAAGGATCCACCTCCACACTGAACCATTTTTTATTGTATCCTTATGAACAAGTTATTTTCTAACTTCCTTCCAAACTTTTATCATTTATAATTCCCAAATAGAATAAATAGATTTCAATCAAAGGAAATAAATACCATCACAAAAAAAATCTGGTTTTAAAATATGTCCTTTTGCAAAAGTTTTTTTCTCTCATTTACTTATAGTTTTAATAATGCAGCTGATGAGTGACTTCCATATTGAAATACGACCTACATTATGAAAGGCATATTAAATTTTTTTAGCTGGAAGCTTTTTTATATTAACTGAGGACATGAATGTTGTAAATTTTGGAGCACTTAATTTTAAACTTAACACATAATATTCTTTCTATTAACGCTGAAAATTTCTTCTGAACTTTTTCCTGAAATATTGTCCCTACATTCAGTTCTATAATAATTCTGTAGCATTTTTTTAATAATATTTTGGTCACAATGAAGTAATTTCTTGAAGAGATTCACCATTTTACAACCACTTGACCATTAAATAGTGTACAGTCTCACAAATTTTCCTCCTAGAATTCATTAAAAGAATTTTTATGGTGAAAAAATATATTTGTACAAAATTATTATTATATTTATTTACTTTGAGTGCAACAATAGAATGTTTTAAAGAAAATTTTCAATAAAAAAGTGGTGATAAACTGACCAATTCTTTAGGTGCATATCTAATTCTGTGAATTCAGATTTCATTTTTAATGCATGAAAATTATGTAATTAAAATATATTCTAAAGACTTCATAATTGTTTCTTAATCCGATATTCTTCTTAATGTATACTTTAACATTCTTCGAAATATTAAGTTTAAGTGGTAATTTTGTGTTACATTTTTACACCTTTTAAGACAATATTCAAATTTGAGACCCACTATAAGATGCATCTTAAAATATTCCATACCTATAATATGAAAGATACAAGTAAAAGAAAATATTTGCCAAAGTACAAAAACAAGATAATATTAATTAATTTACAGTGGATATTGTTTCTTAATCCGATAAAATAAAGTATGAATGCAAAAATACATTATAAATGCAAACACCCAGATCATTAAAAAAATAAAGAGTTTTAAAGAATCTTAATCTGTCTCAAGTTATATCAGTCAAATGTAGCATACCGATTTAATTTTGAAATCTATTAAATATCAGAGAATGAAAAATATAAATAACTGCAAAAATTAGACAATGCATGTTTCAATGAGTCATGCATCTAATATATATATATATATATATATATATATATATCATGAATATGGTTTCTTAGAAGGAGGGTAGTGTATAAAAGGCAAATGCAAAAAAGTATGAAAGCAAGGATTCTAAAACAATATGAAATGAATGCTTGTCATATTTGTATGAAAAAATAATAATACATTAAAAGTAAGGAAATCACAAACATAAAGATGTGCATAAAATATTTCATTGAAATACACAGAAAATTCTTGGGAATTTAATAATTACTAAAACAGTCTAGTTTAAAGATAACGTCAATTTTCAAAAGAAAAAAGTTAAAAAACTATAGATCTAACCTGACTTTTTATTTTGTCACGTTGATACTCTTTAATTGCTTTTATAGCATTATGCAGTTTTAAATCTTCTTGACAAACTTGAACTTCCAATTTCAACAAACGAGGCATACCATGCAATCCAAAGGCAGCTTTTCCAAATCTTTTCTTGTCTACAAGCATTCTATCTCTCCCACCTTGAAAAAATTATTTAAAGTATAAGACACTAGAATGAAAGATTATTAGTTAAAATAAGTAATAAATACTAATAATTAAAAGATAATACATTAAAAATAATTTTTCAAGAACTCATCTAAACAGCAATCAAAATGCATAACAAATGTGCGAGATTCACACAAAACTGGCAAGCTTTCATCACTGCATGAAAGAATAGCAAACTTAAGGACTTCGTCTGAAAAAAAAGGCAGGTCCTCATTCAAAAATGATTTACAGGGAGGGCCCTAAACAAATTTCATAAAAATTCATTTCACATTTCAAAATGGGTTATTACATTTTGCTTATTGAATTATTACATATTAATAATAAACAGCATGTACATAAAAAGTTTGTTGGTATAATAAAAATTTTAGACACATAGAAAAATGATTTTTTAAATTAGATTTTTGTAAAAATTATCAATTAATCAACAAGATGTTATTATATCCAAAACTGAGCAAGACTTTGGAGATGCAAAAGTAATTAGTAAAGCCAAACTAATTAGTAAAGCCAAAATAATTTTCAAAATTTAAATGCAATCTAAAAACAAAAAAGAAGTAATATATTTTACAAAAGTTTTTTGTTTACAGCAATCAGTAATGCCTCAAAGAAATCTACAATAAGGAAAATAAGTTTTCAGTCAAGTCTTTTAACATAGGTCAGTTTGATTTGACTGACCTATGTTAAAAGAAAGCTTATAATAATATGAATATCTAAAAATTAATGTCACATACTATATTACTTAAAATCAGCACTTGAAAATTTAGTGAGAGACCATACAAATCAAACATAATAAGCTTTTAAAATTTTTAATTTAATCAACTAACAACTTTTTTTAATACCATATACTTTTTTCAAAGAATTAAAAAAAAAGGTTTAAAAAATCTATTACAATTATTCCTTAAATTTTAACAATGGGTGAATATGTAATTAAATCAGTAGTTATTATACCAATAATAAATTCAAATCCGGATAATAAAAAACAAAATTATTGATAAATCTAATTAATTATATTTATAAATTTTTATATTTCCAATAATAAAATCATTAATATGAATTATAGCAAATGTTAAATTTAAAACATTTATAATATGGTAATAATAAAATTTATTTAAAAAAAAAAAGACCAAATAGTAAGAATATGTCTAATGATACAGAACCAACTATTAATTACAAGTCATTTGGAATTAATACTTAAAAATGGAATTCAATTATTAAAGAATTGATCATTAACTAATAATAAATAGTGAAATGGATGTAATTTTACCTAAAATTAGATTGTATGTTTTTCGGTAAAACTCTAGGTATAGTTGTTGAATTGCCTCAGTTGCAATTAATGACTGTTCATTCCAATCTTCAAACTCTTTCTGAGCTTGCTGCCTAATATTTGGTCCAATTTCTTCTCCTAATTTATCTTTTGCTTGCTTGATTCGACTGTGAGCCATTTCCCTGAGTTCCAAGAAAGGTTGTAAATGAAAATTGTATAATTCACTCAGATAATCTGATATGTTTTTAAATACTTGGTCTTCAAGTGCATAGATTGTCGTGAGTTGCAAAAGTGACTCTGCTCTTTCTCTTAATTGAAGAACTTCCGCTAATTCCTTATACGCTTTCTCAACTAAATCATCTAAGCTTTTAATTTTGAACTCATTCCAGTTTTCTTCATAGCAACTTAAAGGATCTTCATCATTAAACATAGATGAAACAACTAGCTTTTTACCAACTTTCTGAACAGCAGAACTTAAATAATGTTCGATACAGGTAGAAATATACTCGTATTTCTTTCTGGAAGGAGTATAATTTGGTTTAATTTCTTTAGGAAAATCCCGTGCTAAAGATGTATCTATTAAACAAAACTGTTTATGCATATGATAGATTTCACTCATACTAAGCAAGCAAACTCTGTTTTTATTATTTTGATCACTAGCTTTTCGAGATCCTTCATGAAGAGTAATCGCAACTTTAGATGCTTCTTCATTCCAAGCACAAAAGAATTTTGTGTGGTCAGTTTCTTCCTCTTTAGTGAAGATGTTAGCCTTCACTGCAACCCAATCACTGAGATCTTCTATTGGCGAACTCATCTCTAAAACAGAAGATATCATTGAGAATTTATCTAAATTATATAAAAACAAAATAAATAAAACAAATATCTATACATTACCATATACCAAGAATAGTCTCAAGAATTAAAATACGCTTTTATATTTAGTTTCCTACACTCTCAAAAACATTAAACTGTAGCTTTAGAAATTTTATACGGTAGAACCAAATGGAAACATAATTGTGGTTTCATTGTTATTCCAAATGAAATAACTTTTAATGAAATAAATGGAAAATATATCAAGAAAATCTGATTTAAAATTTCAGTGCATTTATGAATGAAGTAGGAATAACAAAACAGGTAATGCCATATCAAGGATTCCTCGAAACAGGCAACTAACCCTGTAATTAATTTTTGAGTACTTACGTATTAGATCGTCAATCCATTCTTTAATGCTTTTAAATACATGGCAAACCAATTTTGGTGTGTAGGCAATCTATTGGCGACTGTTTTTTGATTTGGCAAAAATGTACAATGGCTTAATACATAAGTACCTTTTGGACATTAAATGATGTACATGGAACTGTTATTAACAGTTGAATGGAATATATAAATGAAGCTAAAAATGTTATTAAATACAAGGTGGTTCTTTTTTTATTCAATACTAATAATAGCATAGGATTGATGAATGTAAATAAAGAATTAAAACCTGTACAGAAGATCTGACCATCAGAATAAAATAAACTGTAAAAAAAGAGCATTTTCTCAAGAAAATAAACAAATAACCACCAGTGTGAATGCAAAAGATTCACTTCTCAGCAAAGAATTACAAAAAAAAAAAAAAAAAAAAAAAAAAAGGTTATTGAGTACATCTAATAAGATTATATCATTTCTTCATAGCTAATACCCATTTTCTAATTTGGAATAACTACAGAAACATATAACTATCTCAATCTCATTTGTGTACATTTTAAACTGAGAAAACATGTATTAAATCACTGAAGTCTCTAGTGTTTAAAAAGATATATTTTTTAAAAAATGGAATTGTTAGAAGAAACACTCTAGCTTCACAATAGTTACATTCAAAATTATTTAAAAGCTGACTATTATCATTTTGGGAATTTATCTGTTTTCTTATTTCAAAAGACTGATGGCTGGACCTTTGAAACCTGACAAGAGTGAAGTACACTTTACAGTATAGAAT